>CM021796.1:50416-139792 GCA_011076525.1 Nettapus auritus | reverse complement strand
GGGGGGGTCCGGCTCGCCCCAAGTTGGAGAGGGCTCGGGGCTGTCCCGGGCTTCGCGCTCGGACCCCGGGCGGAGTTAGGGCCGGGGGTGGTCTGGGAGGGGGGGCAGCGGTCGGTCCCGCCGCCGTGCATCTCCCCCCCACCCCGGGTCCCCCCCACCCCGCTGCAAAGCGCGGCAGGCGCCGTCTGGCAGGTGCGGGGGGGCAGCGAGACACGCGAGACGGAGCCGGGCGCGAGCGTGGGGGCGGCCACGCGTGGGGGGGGGGGGCGGGTCCGCCCCCCCCCCCCCCCCCAGCACGCCGTGGGGTGCTCATGGGGGCAGCGGGGCGCGATCTTGCAGAGGGGGGAGGGATGAAGCCCCCCCCTGGGGACAGGGGGTGCAGGGTCCCCCAACCCAGCGGGCATCGGGGGCGGGGGGCGAGCGGTGACAGCACCCGCAGCGGGGACACCTCGGTTCTGTCCACCTCCAGCTGCATCTCAGCCCCCACCTGTGCTGGAGGGGGGGCAAATTCCCCCCCCTCCCCAGCTGGGGCATCTACCTCAGACTGCCCCTTTTCCTGGCTGAGGAGGGGCTGCAAACTCAGCGCCCCCCCCCCCCCCCTGGGATGCTTACAGGGATGTCCCCGGTCCTGGGAACGGGGGCCCCCCCCCCCCCGGGCGGCCCCCCCCGGGAGCCCCCCCCGGCCCCCTCCCCCCCCCCCGCACCCAGCCGTGCTCTCCCCCCGCCGCAGGGCTTGGGGCTTGAAGCCACCTCTGGATCCGGTGGTCATCAACAGGGGAAGGGGGAGGATGATTTGTGCCCCCCCAGCCCTGCCGTGAGGGGGGGGGCGGCTGAGCGCCCAGCGGCTCTGATTTCCTGACACTCCATTTTTACTTTCTGTGTTTCATGAATAAAATCAAACGAGTCAATTCCCTCCCGGGAATTGGATGCACATCAGGGACCCCCCCACACGCATAACCCTCCCCCCCCAGGCAAAGGCTCCTGCAACTTGTCTCTCGCTGGTGTGCTCTTTCCCTGCACGTATATATATATAAATGTATAGAGAGAGCCGTGTGTGTGTCTGCGTGTGGGGGTGGCTCTGTGTGACCCCCCCCTCCCCGTGTCCATCTAACGCAGAGCATCTGTCGGTGCTGGAGCTGCTTCAAGACAAATGGTTTTGTTTTGATGAAATCAGGAGCAGGGCGCTGCCCCTGTCCCCCCTCCCTGCCTGCAAACACCAGAATGGGGCTGGGGGGATTACGATGGGGGGGTGAGGTGTGGGGCCTGTTTTATGGGGTGGGTGCAGGTGTGGGAGCCTCTCGCCGCATGCGGAATGACCCGGGAGACGCACGAGCCCCTGGACCCTTGGCGCTGCCTGGGGCAGGTTGCAACAAGGGGCTGGGGGCTGTGGGGTACGGCCCCCCCCCACCGGGCAGGGGCCAAGGAGGGGCCCCCCCCCCCCCCCCCCCTTGCTGCCCTCTGGGCCCATTGGGGAGAAAGTTTTCAGCCCTTGCTGGGCGCAGCTGGCAGCCTGGTGGTGGGGGCCCTGCTTGTGCCCCCCCCCCAGGCCGTCACCTTGGAGCCCAGCACCCTGCATCTGCACTGGGGGGGTCACAAGCATTAACAGCCCCCGGGGAGGGGGAGAGGGGGGGTTGGACGGGCACATGGCAGGGTGTTCTTGCTGCGTACCTGGGGCACCCCAGCCCCGCTTTGGGTCTTCGTGAGCGCTCCTGTTGCAGAAAGGACAGACCCGGACCCCTGGGGTGCCCCCGACCCCCCCCACCATGTGCCTGTGTGTCCCTGCCAGGGGTCTGTCCGTCTGCATCTACCCACCTGGGTGGTGGCCATGCTCGCCCAGCCTGCTGTGGGCCTGTCTCTGTGGGTTGTCCCCGTGTCCCCCCCTCCGAGCCATGGTCTTCTGGGGCTGCTTCGCTCCGGGATTCGCCTTCTCCTTCCCCCTGCTCACGTGCAGGACGGGGCAGGTGGGAGCGCTGCCGCCCCACACCCCCCGGGTTGTCCTCCTTTCACCTTTTGCAGGAAGCTCTTTTGTGTCCGTGCATTGAATTTTTTCTGGGCGTTGGGTGTTAAATCTTGGGGGGCCCTCGGCAGTGGGAGAAACCATGCGGGGTGGGCTGGGCAGAGCTCTTGGGTGCTTCCTGCGGCCGTCCTTGGGCTCCGGAAAGAAGCAGCCGTCATTTTGCAGAGGAAAAGTGCCTGTCCGGCAGCCTCCTGGGGTGCCAGCCCCAGCTACAAACTGATCCGTGGGCAGGAACAGGAATGTCGGGGGCAGCTGGGACGCTCGGGTCCCCGCTCTGGCTGCGGGGGGATCGCAGGGTGCCGGTGTCCCCATGCCCCTGCCCAGCTGCGTGCACCCCGTGCCTTGGTTTCCCTCCTTCGCCGTGAGCAGGGCGCTGCGAGGCACCTGGAAGCACCTGGAGCACTGCCGGCAGGCTTTTCCTTCCTGGATTAACCCTTCCCATGAAAATCCTGCCTTGCGTTGCTGGTGGCCGTGCTGGGAGTGAGGCTGGCGCAGGGGGTGCCAGCCTCTGGGAAACTCACCCCGTTGCAGTCCCTTTCCCTTGCTGTCACCCCAGAGCTGTCACACAGCCACGGGGTTGTGGGCTGACAGATGGCCTTGCGGGTAAGCAGATGCTGCCAGCCCTTGTGGTGCAAGGACACCCCCAACCCCCTCCCCCCCAGATCTTATTAATGGGGGGAATTTCACCCTTTTGTGGCTCAGGGAAGCCCTCCCCCCCCCCCCCCCCACCTTTCCTCCCTCCAGTTTATTTCTTAAGCCAAAGACAGCCGGATAGCAGGCTTCAGAGAGCACCTTTCCAAGTGGGGTAAGCGTGAGGCATCCCCCCCTTTAATTTTGGGGCTGTGTAGGGAAGAGCGTATGCAGGTGTTGCCGTTGGCGTCGAGCAGCCTGTGCTCACGGTCCCCTCGCTTGCTGGGTGACTCACCCCTTCCCCAGCAGTCGCAGCATCAAGGGAGGGAAGGTGGAATTTTGGGGAGGGCGTGAGACAGCTCTGGGGACGTGAACCTGGGCCCCCAGGTCCCTGCGGCAGCTTTGCTGGAGAGGTGGCTGCCGACCGCGGGGAGTGGGATGCGGGACCCTCCTGGCCCAGCGGGGCCAGGCAGCTGCCAGCAGCTGCATGGGGGGGAATGGCACCGTTCCCAGCAGGTGCTGGCAAAGGGGTGCCGTAACCCCCCGTGCCAGGAGTATTGGCCACGTGTGCATTGGGCTGGCAAGGTCCCGCTTGCACCCGGCATGGGCTTTTTCCTGGGTGTTTTCCCACCCGAAGTGCTGCCCCGTGCCTTGGCTTAGGACTGGGCACGGGGCTTGGCTGAGACCCAGCAAACTCAAATCACCCCAGCTCCAAGACACCGAAAGCCCCTCGCCGTGGCTGAGCGGGGACAGCCAGCACTGGGACACCCCCACTGCCCTCCCCGGGCCGGGTCCGGGAGCCTCCTGCCCTGCTGCCGCCTCCCCTCTCCCTGCAGCCTCCGCAGCCCCATGTGAGGCTGGAGGACAGAAATGGGGATGGGGCAGGGGGACGGGGCAGCGGGACAGCGCCGGGGGCCCTGAGAGCTGCAGGGGCCGGTGCCGCACGGCTCCGTGCAGCTCCCGCGGCTCCCCCGAGCCGACTGTCTTTGCAGCGGGTGTTGTGTGCTCAGCATGGCTGAGCTAATCTATTGCCAAACAAACACGCGCTGTTATTCCGAAAGAAGGTTTCCAAGCGACTCATTTCCCTTTTTTTAATAACTCTTCCCAGTGGTGCCCTTTGCACCCTGAGCTGGGAGATTCAATAAGGCTGGAGCCTGGAGCGTGGCGCTGCTCAGCATCCTGCTGAGGGGGGGCCAGTAGCAGCTGGGGGGGGGCGGCACCCTTGGGTGCCCCCCAGCCAGACCCATTCCTGTTCAGCTGCCTTGTTTTTGTTGAGGGGTCTGCTTTATTGCTTCCCCCCCCCCGCCTTGTTTCTAATTTCCACTCATCTGCAGGGTGCTGGCGCGGGAGCAGGGGGGGGCTGAGCTGGGGCACCCATGGGCGCTTCCTGCCACAGCATCCCTCCCCGAACACCGCTGGCCTGCCGCTAATCACACCCGGACCAATTAACACTCCCAGATTAATGATTTATACCCCCACCACCCGGCATCAACACCTCCCTGGGAGCTCATCCCAGGGCACCGAAGCCCCCAGGGGCGGTGGCACAACCGGGGGGGGGGGGGTGTTGCAACAGCGTGCCAAGACCCCGGTGTGCCGAGACCCTGTCAGCGCCAGCCTCCTGCCCCCCCGCCTGCCCTGGCCGAGCTCCAGCATCTTTGAAGAGCTGCCTGGCTCAGCCTTCGCGCTCGGGCGCCGAAGGTAAATGGCCCAGGAAAGATGAAGCTTCCTCTCCAGCCGCTTGGATTGCTACTGAAGAAATAATCACGTCCCTGTGCCCGTGTTCCCCCCGCCCTCCCTGTTTTTTTTTTTTTTTTTTTTCCTGATCACTGTTGCAAAAGGAAAGTCATTGTGGAAATGAGCGCCCAGCCTGCAGAAATGATCGGCTGCAAAGAGCCTGCGGGGACCTGCACTTGGAGTGGGATTAATTTTCCCCTCCCCAAATTAATCCCCCCCCTCCCCAGCCCTTGTTCCTTGCACAGGGGCCGCCTGCTGCTGCAGCCCGGTGTGCAGCAGCCTGCTTGCTGCTTTTGCCGTGGCTGGCGGCACGGGGGCAAGGAGCCTCTGAATTCTCCTCTGCCAATTCTCCTGGCACCAGCAGAGACACCTCCAGCCTCTGCTCCTCGTGGGGCGCGGTGATGCTTTGCATCCCTTCGCCGTACGCCTGCTTGAGGCCGACAGCCTAGGCAAATCGGTCTGAATCCAGCCCCAAGGGGTGCAGGGGGGCTCTCGGAGAACAAGGGGCTGCCCCGCTCCTTTGGGTGGGACCTCCCGAGGGTCTCCCAGCGGGTCGGAATCGACCGCTGATAGCGGGGAGGATGCAGAGGGGTGGGCGGCCGTCCCCTGCTGCTGCTTCTCCCAGGGAGAATAAATCCTGAGTGGCCCTGGGAAAGCAGCGGGTGGCGGACAGGGGGGCACTGAGCCCCCTGCCTTGTCTGCACCAAGGGGACCTCGAGGTTGCCCCGCTCCACGCTGACCTTCGTGCAGGACCCATCTCATGGCGGGGGGGCAGGGGGGGTGCAGAACAGTGGGGGGAAGGGGCTGGAAACGCAATTTATGATCCCGCCTGATAAGATCTTATAAAATTTCCTGGGCACACTCGAAATTACATTTCCATAGCTCAGGAGAAGCGATCTCCTCACACGCCGATACCTGCCACTTTTATGGCTACATTTATTGCAATAATAAAGTGAAATGGTGAGGCAAGGGGGGGGGAGACAGGTCGGGGGGGGGGAGGCAGCTGGGCGGAGCTGGGGGGCTGTGTCCTCGTGGGCCTGGGAGCCCTTCAGCTTTGGGGGACATGGGGGGAGCCACCCCCTCTTTGCAGCCCCCTGAAAGACCTCTCCTGCTGAAGAGCCAGGGCAGCTCCGGAGGGGTCAGGCAGGGCAGGAGCCAGGGAAAATGAGGGAGAGCCACGAGAGGGCACTTGGGCATCCTGGCAGGGCCTCGCTGGCTCACTGGGGTGCCCAGATGACTGCCTCAGTTTCCCTGCGTGCCATCCCTACCAGCTGTCCGTGCCCTTGCAACATGCCCCGGAGCCTTGTTCCCCCTCCTGAGCCTTGGAAGCTTGTCCTGAGCCCTCCGTGCCGTGTGGGCCCCCTCCCCCCTCCCTGTACCCCCCAGTGCTGTCCGTCCCCCCCAGCATTGCCCCCCCTGCGGGGCAGCAGGGTGCCATCTCCATCGCCTCTGAGCCCCTCGGCACTGCAGCTCCGTCCCTCCCCACCACCCTCTCGCCAGCTCCTTGGTGCGCGCCCCCCTCTCCCCCTTCCTGCTCCGTTTATCTCCTCATTTTCTCATTCATTCTCTTTTCTTCCTTGAGTCCAATGAGTCACACAAGCCCTGAATCCTTTGCCTTCTGCTGTTTCCTCCCTTCTATTATATATTTTCCTTTGCTCTTAACAGCACTTTTCTTTTCCACCCGGGGGGGGGGGGGGGGGGGAATGGGGGTGTACATTTTTCCCTTCTTACCCCCCCCTCCAGCCACATACCAGCTCCTGTCTCACCAAGAAGCCCTTAAAAATAATAAATAAATAAAACAGCAGCTGAGAAAAGAAAAGGCAGGAAACGAATGACAGGGAAAAGGAACCAAAACGAAAGAAAGAAGAAGAGGAAAAAAAAAAAAAAAAAAAAAGTCCTACTCGGGCTATGAAATATTTATTAGCCAGCGCGTGCCGAGCGCGTTAATAAAGCCGCAGCATTTGCATATGTGTTCTGTCTGCGAGCGGAGAGGTGTCTGCTCGGGGGCGAGCGGAGAGGTGGCGGTGGGAGGCAGCCCTCTCCCGGCCCCGCGGGGCATCGGGCACCTTCGTCACCGGCTGTGGGGGTGAGGCCACCACGGGCCATGTAGCAGGAGCTGGGTGCTGCCTCGTGGGTACCTGCAGCCGCAGCCAGGGCGGGTGGTGTCAGTGGTGGCTTTGGCAATGGGAGCTGCTCCGGGCTCTTTCTCTGGCGGTGAGCCCACCGGCCTTCCTGCTGCCTGCGGGTCCTGTGCCCTCCCGGCCAGAAACGCAGCAGAGGCTGGGGGACTGATGGGGCCGTCAGCTGCACGTGCTGAGCTCATTCCAGGACAGACTGTCTACCATCGCTTTTCTTTGTAGGCGTGTGCTGGGATGTCCCTGCCAACCTGCCCAGTGCCCTGCAGCCCTCACCGATGTCCCCTCCCCACGCACACCCTGCTCGGCTGCGCACCCCTGCAGCCCCCTGGCTCCCCTTACACCGTCCCTGTGCCCTTGAGCTCTCACCGCTGGCGGAGCAGCAGCCTCAAGCGCAGGCTCCTTCTTCCTCACCAGCAGGGATGTGGAGCCGGGCTGGGTCTCAGCTTGCAGGGGCAGCCCCCAGCTCCTGCCCACACCCCTGGCCCTAGCCCGGGGGTGCCCGCAGCAGGCTGATTCCTTGCCCTCACACCGAGGAGCTGCTGCTGCACATGGGCGCTCGTTGGCTGCCTTCTGAGCACCCACGAGGCTTGGGTGAGCCACGGCCATGCTCTGGGGCACTCAGCGTGCAGCAACGTGACTGCTCTCACCCTGGGGGTTACACAAACACAGACGCCGAGGGGAGGTGGCTCTCTGGCAAAGCACAGCCGCAGAGCCTCTCTTTGTGCATGCGTGTGTAACCGTGCACATGTGCGCACAGAGACGCACCTAAGGGTGTGCAGAGCATATGAAGCTATTTGTGCACACTCAGCAGGCTGCATGCACACCAGCAGCCGCAGGCATTTGTTGCGCTCCTCTACACCCTCGGTGCAGGTGCGTGCTGGGGTGTGCTGGCGCTGGGAGACATCTTGACGCACACCTGTTGGCACCCACAGACATGCACAGCGAACACAGACACAGGCACCCGCACGCCTCCTCTGCTCCCTCCCCACACGCAGCCGCTGGGTGTGCATTGCACACTCTAGCATGCACAGGTGCTTGCTCAGGTGCCTCTCCGCAGCCCGGCAGAGCCTGCCGCGGCACCGCGGCACCCCGCCACCGCATTAGCACCCGCGCAGCGCCCGCGAGATAAATGGGAGCTGTCAGAAGCACCTTGTTTGCTGCTAACCTTTGGAAATGCCACACCGCCCCAGGCTGCGCTGCGCGGGGGGGAGCAGGCCCGCAGGGATTGTCGCTCACCACCTCCAATTAATCTCTTTGCACTAACGAAGGCAGTAGGGTGACAGGGGGGAGACCGGCTTGACCCCGGGCCCGCAGGGAGAGCTGGGGAGCCCGACCCACAGATCATTGCCTGCTCAGCCGGCGTCCCCCTGAGGCTGGGGTCACGGTGGCCGCAGGGCCGTCAGAGGGGTCCAGGGCCACTGGGGTGGGAGCCTTTGCCTTGAGGTTGTACCCCATTAGACAGGGCCCCAATCTTGGGGTGCTGCTGCAGGGGCACTGGAGCTCATCCCCCCTGTCCCCAGTAGTCCCCCCTGCACTGATGCGCTCCCCTCCGCCAAGGTGACCGTGTGTCTCAGGGGAGCTGCTGACGGCGCTTGGCTTTGCCAGCAAATGGGATGTGAGCGGCCATCACGGCCGGCCCTGACAAGCCAAATTGATGCCGGCACCGAGAGCCTTCCCAGTCCCTCCGCAGCCGCCCCCAGCCCTTCCCGCATCCTTGCCCGGTTGCTTTTGCACATGTAGAACCTAACACGGGGGCCTGCAGACACGTGGCGAATGCACAGAAAAGTGCACAGGGGGCTTGGGAGCAGCAGCAGTGTGTAACGCCGTTGGAGGGTAACGAGCAGATGCTGTAGCACGCGCGTGAATAACTGCGAAACCCAAGCGACCCCGAGCCACGTGCCTGCGTGGCGTGCCGCAGCTGGGGCAGCCGTGGTGGGACGGGGCCCTTTCCCCTTCCCCCCCCTCCCTCCCCCACCTATATCCATCCCAAAGGCTCGTGTGCACGTGTGTGCATGCTGCACCCCACCACTAACAAGCAGAAACATTAATATTTAAAGCGAGGTGTGTGTGGGACCTGCCCTGAATGCTGACAGCGCCGGCAGGGTGCAGAGGGGTGACCTTGGCTCCCCTCGGCCGCTGCTGTGGAAGATTCTCACCATGGCCTGGCTCTACCTCAGCAGGCTCTGAGCCCCCCCCCCGGCCCACTTTGCCCCCTGGCTGGGGAAGCTGCACCAGAGGGACTGCGGGCGGAAGGGGTCTGCACCGTGCTTGTGCCGCAGTCGATAGCCCTGCCTGCGTTGGCAGTGGTAGCCCTGCTCTGCAATTCCCTTTCATCCCTGGCTTCCCCAGCATCCCAGGTTCCTGGGGAGGGAATGGGGGCCTGGGGATGGGGGGCGAGGGGGGAGATGGCAGCCTGGTCCCTACCTGGAGTGGCTGTGGGATGAGTTGGGGGACCCAGAATTTCCCCACTGCATCCTATCACCTCCCTGTCCCCAGTGCATCTCCATCACACCCCCATTCCCTCATTGAGAGGGTGAATTGGAAAGAGAAACTGAGGCAGGGGGAGGAGGCCTTGGTGGAGAGAACTCAGGCATCCTGGCTCTCAGCTCTAAACGGAAAGGGAGTGCAGAGCTGAGAAACCTCCAGAAAGGCTTGCGGGGCTTGGGCAATGCGTGGCTACGTGCGGGCCTGCACGGGGGCAGCCCCCGCACTGCCCCGGCCCCTCTGCAGGTGCAGATGGGTTCGGGGCCATCCCTCCCCACTGCGAGATGTCAGGTGTTGCCTCCCTGCCCCATGCTCATTCCATGGTGATCAGTTTTCTGCATGGCACACGGAGGCCACTGTCCCCACGGGGTGACATGGGGGCTCCCAGGGCTGATGGATACGTGCTAGCAGGGGATTAACAGTGGGAGGGCAGCTGGGGTGGAGGGGAAGTGGGGTCCTGCTGGGGAAGCCGTACCCACCCCGAAATGGCTCTCTGCCAGCTGGAGAGGGCTGGGGGCTGCCCTTCTCCCCCTCCCCCAGTTCCCTCTCCATCTCGCGGTCCTGCCGCGCTCCCTCCCTCTCTCCCCGGCTGGTAACGGCACCCGGCTTTGAAGCTGCATTGAAATATAGATAAGGGCGAATGCAGCAGCCGTGCTCAAAGAGAGATTGGAGAGGGAGCCGGGGGGACGGCCGGGCCAAGTGGGGGCCCGCGGGGATGCTCGGCGCAGCCTCACACCGCAGTGCAACCCCTGTCCGCCCGGGCTCAGACCTCACAAATGCATCTCCTGCCCTGCCCACAGACCCAGGGCTCAGCGCCCCGCGCCCGGGGCTCCCCCACCGGCTCCCCACGCAGGGGCTCATCCATCGGCCGTTCCTGTGCCACGTCAGTCTGCGCTGCCCACTCCTGGCAGCGCGGCGTGGGTGAGACACGGCGCATCAGGGCAGATTTACGGGCTCAGCCCGGCACAAGCAGCAGGAAGGGGATCAGGCAACAGAGCCAAGAGGTGGCAGCGCCCAGCCTGCGCCATCCTTCACAGTGGCCAGCAGAGACCTGACCTCATGCTCAGGCCTGGGTGGCTGCAGGGAGTGTGGGGACACTGGGGTCTCATCCCTCCCTGGCGGGGGCCCATGGGAGGTGCACACACGGCGTGGGGCAGTGCTGAGCCACGCTGGTGGTGTTGCAGGACTCCAGTGCCAGGATGAAACCCCAGCGGCCTCCCCCCCCACCGTAGCCCTTCCAGCTGGCGCCTCCGCTCGCTGTCCTCCTCCCCACATCCCCTTCGGAAACAGGTCACCGTCCAGATCAAAACCTGCCAGCACAGCCCAGCACCTGCCAGCTCGCCATGACAGTGATTGACGAGGCCGGGGCGGCCGGGGCAGCATCGCACGCACCGGGAGCAGCTGGCAGGGTGCGAGGGGCACGCCAGGTGCCAAGCCAGGAGCAGCCAGCCTGAGGGAGGGGGGGAGGCAGGCAGGCTCAGACGTGGGGGATGTTCAGACACGGGAGATGCTTGGACATGGGACATCAGAGATGGGGGCCCAGCATAAGGAGATGCCAGGTCGCTGCCTGGCTTTGCCACAGCAGGAGAGGTGCTGACCATCCTCGTGCTGCTGGCAGCCTGTGCCTGGGGCCCTGGTCCCGTGCTGGTGCTGGTGTAGGGATGTTTTAGCTCTAGCTTTTGCTCCCCCCTCCACTGCCTGTCTTTTCTGCTTTAGATGCAAGTTCCCTCCCCTGGCAGAACACAGAAAGCGCCCTCCCAGCAAGGCGAGGGGGACCTGCTTGTTCCTTACGTGTGCCCCTCTGCAAACAATGCACCCCACTCTTCATCTGCGTCCGCCCCGGTGCAATTATCCTGGAGGGCGGAGCAGCCACTGAGCAGCCTGGCGGGAGTCTCTGTAATTTCAGCTGCAGATCAGAGGCGCTGGGTAATGCAATTAGGCTTCCCTGGCAGGCGGTGCGGGGCTCCGCTGCCTCCCCCTCTCTGTACATGCTGCTGCCCCTCATCCCCCTGTTTTAATAGGCTCAGATGTAGCGGGGCAGGCAATAACAAATTGCCCATCACAGGGTGGGGGTGATGCTGGGGAATCAGTCCTGGCTGCTGTTGTGTGTCTGGTGAAGGCTGGTGCAGGGGGACGTGGGCAGTGCGAAGCCCTGCTCGGACCTGGGCTTGGCTGGGGCACGGTGGACAGGAGGGGCCCTCGGAGCAGGTTGGATGCACAGTGCAGGAGGGCACGGTGCAGGAGCGATGCATGGTGCACGAGGAGGGCACAGTGCAGGAGGGATGCAGGGTGCATGAGAGCATGGTGCAGGAGGGATGCACGGTGCACGAGGGATGCACGTGTGGGGCCAGGCAGGAGGATGATGGAGGGGTGGCAGCACACACTAGTGCAGCCTCTGCCCTCTTTCCCCAGACCGTGTGTGCTGAGGGCCACATTGCCAAGACCCTGGGGTACCTGGAGCTGGGCACCTCTGGCCTCCTCAAGGATGTCCCCTATGGCACCCTAAAGCCCCCGATGCTCGACCCCGGGCGACTGATGCCGGCCGAGCTCCCTCGGGGCATGGGGCAGCCCATCGGGGCGGCACGGGGCCCCTGGGACTGGCAGAAGAACGGGACGGCCGGGGAGCTGCTGAGCACCCATGCCCGGCGCAAGCCTTCGCTTAAATCCAGCCGCACCAAGAAGATCTTTGGCTGGGGCGACTTCTACTTCAACATCAAGACGCTCAAGTTCAGCCTGCTGGTGACGGGGAAGATCGTGGACCACATCAACGGGACCTTCAGCGTCTATTTCCGCCACAACTCCTCCAGCCTGGGCAACGTCTCGGTCAGCATCGTGCCCCCCTCCAAGGCGGTGGGCTTCGAGGTACTGATGCCGGCACCCCCGCCGCCCCCTCGCCTGCCCCCCCAGCAAAGCACCCTGCCCGAGGGGCGCCCGGCCAAGGCCCTCAACTGCCACGTGGAATACGAGAAGACCAACCGGGCGCGGAAGAACAAGCCCTGCCTCTACGACCCCTCCAAGGTGTGCTTCACCGAGCACACGCAGAGCCACGCCGCCTGGCTGTGCGCCAAGCCCTTCAAGGTCATCTGCATCTTCATCTCCTTCCTCAGCATCGACTACAAGCTGGTGCAGAAGGTCTGCCCCGACTCCAACTTCCAGCACGAGAAGCCCTACTTCGGCTGACGGCCGGGGAGCACGGAGGTGGGTGGGGAGGGGGCTCCTGCAGCCCTCCCCCCCCGGTATTTGGGGGCTGCCCCCCCCCCGCCACCCCCGTTCCCCACCGTGGCCGGGCTCAGCCCCACGCGTGGGCTCTGTCCCGGCAGGTCCCGGGCTCGGTGCCCACGTCTGGGGGCCGCCGGGCTGCGCGTACACGATGACACCCGGGGGTCGCCGAGCTGGGGGGGGCAGCACCCCGAGACCCGCCCCCGGACCCCCGCCCACCGGGAGGGTCCGGCCCACACCCGTGGTCCCCCAGGGGCTGTGGGGAGGGGGTTCGAGGGGGGGGGTCCCTGACCGGCTACGGAGGGGGCTTCTTCGGATTTTTTTTTTTTAAAGAAAAATTAAAACGGATAAAAAAAAAAAGGTAAAAAAAAAAAAAAAAAAAAAAAAGAAAAAAATAAAAAGGAAAAAATGGAAAAGCCTCCGTGCGGCGTGCCGAGCGGCGGGGGAAACGGAGGGGGGGGGGCTCCGGTCCCGGGACCACCCCCCCGGCGGGAAGGGGCCCAGACCCCGGTTCCCGGCGTGCCTCGCGGTACCGGCAGCCCCCTGGCCCCGCCCCCCGGGGGAGGGGCAGGGACCGGGGACGGCACCGGGACCTGGCCGGGACCCGCCTGCAGCCGGCCGCGATGTGGCCTCGGCGCCTGGGCACGGTGAGTCGGGGGGCCCTGTGCCCTCGGGGGCGGCGGGGGGGCTGCTGCCCTCCGGGGTCCCGCTGCCCGCAGGGAGGTCCCGGTAGTGAAGGGGGGGGGGTCCTGATGGCCGGGCACGGTGCTCGGGGGGGGATCCAGTACAGGTGGGGGTCCCGCTGCCCGCTGGGGGTTTCCGCAGGGGGTTCCGGTGCTCGGGGGGTCCCGGTTTCCGCAGGGGGTCCCGGTGCTCGGGGGGGTCCCGATGCCCGCGGGGGGGTCCCGGTGCTCGTTTGGGGTCCAGGTGCTCGTGGGGGTCCCGCTGCCCGCAGGGGATCCCGGTACGCCCCGCCCCCTCTCCGCCCCCCATTTTCATCTCGTCTCTTTCAGCCGTGCCCTTTACCCCCCCCCACTGCCCCCTACACCCCCCGCCCCGCGCCCCCCCCGCGACCTTCGCGTCCGTCCCAAAGTCCCCGGCCGCGGTGCCGACCCGGGGGCAGCCGCCGCCGCCGCCGGCCTTGGCCCCTGCCCGACGGGGCGGGACGGGGGCGGCTCCGCGCTGTGCCCCGCTCCGGGGGGGCCGCGGCCCGGCGGGTGATGCAATGGGGCGGCCGCGGTTACATCACCCGGCACCGGGCACCGGGACGGGGCCGCACACGTGCGTGGGGACCCCCCCGGGCACGAAGCCGTCGGTGGGGAACGGGCCGGGGGCGCATGGGGTCTCCCCCCAGCGCACACACTGGGCTCCCGTAGGATCTGTGAGGCCCCTCCAGCTGACCCCGTGTCTCTGCTGGTTGCTGTTGTGCGCTGAGGGTCCTGGGGTCCCAGTTCCCCGGGGCTGGGGGTCCATCTGTCCTGGGGTCCGTCTGTCCTGGTGGCCCTCCCCATCCCACCAGGTGCCCACATGTATGCATGTGCAGCTCCCCTGCGTGTGCCCTCGCGTACCCGCAGCAGTTTTTGCTGCCGTTGCTGCTGCTCCTTCACCGGAGCTGCTCAGGCTCTGGCTGTGGGCTGGGGTAGCCCCGGGGGGGTCCCACTTGCCCACACCCACCCTGTGGGGTGGCAGCGGGTGCCAGAGCACCGGGGTCCTGCTCCTCGTGCTGCTGCTCACAGCTCCAAGGGTGCTTTAGGGGTATCGGGGCCTGGCAGCTGCCCGTGAGGGTTGCTAACCTCAGCCCACCGTCCCGCGCAGGCTCTGCAGCGATGCACCCAGCTGGGTGCTGGCAGCTGGAGAGCGCAGCATGGCACAGCCGCGGCAGCAGCCGTCGGGCACCTGCCTGGCTGGACGGGGCAGGAGAGCCTTGCTGAGAGCGACCCCGAGATGTGGTCCCTGGTCCAGAAGGAGAAGGATCGGCAGTGCCGAGGGCTGGAGCTCATTGCCTCTGAGGTGGAGTAGGGGGTCTGAGGTGGGATAGGGGGCGCTGGGAGTGGGGACGGCAGTGGTCCGTCTCCCATGAGCTGTGGCACCCCGACTCTGAGCCTCTTCTTCCCCAGAATTTCTGCAGCCGGGCGGCGCTGGAGGCCCTGGGCTCCTGCCTCAACAACAAGTACTCGGAGGGGTACCCAGGCAAGAGGTAAAGGGGGGGTGCGGGCTCTGGGCTTGGCCAGGGGATGCTGGCAGCTTCAGGGGTCCTTCTGCAGTCAGGATTAAGCTGCAGGAAGGGTCTCAGGGACCCCAGGGCTGGCAGGGGTGTACCAGAAGGGAAGCTCTCCTCTCCCCCAAGGTCCCCGGTGGGGTTCGCAAAGGGGGATACCCTATAACCACCTCCTTCCCCCCCCCAGGTACTACGGGGGAGCCGAGGTGGTGGACCAGATTGAGCTGCTGTGTGAGCAGCGGGCTCTGGAGGCATTTGACCTGGACCCTGCCCGCTGGGGCGTGAATGTTCAGCCCTACTCAGGGTCTCCAGCCAACTTTGCAGCCTACACAGCCCTGCTGCAGCCCCACGACCGACTGATGGGGCTGGACCTGCCTGACGGGGGCCAGTAGGTGCCGGGGTTAGGCAGCTGGGAGTCTGCACCCCTTAGGGGGGTCCCAGCCTCATCCTGCACCTCTGCCTTCCCCCACAGCCTCACGCATGGGTACATGTCAGATGTCAAGAGGATCTCAGCCACGTCCATCTTCTTTGAGTCGATGCCCTACAAGCTCGATGTGAGTCGGGGGGTGGCTGGCTGAGCCTCAGCAGTGCCCCTGGGACGCCCCAGCACCTCTGCCATCCCCTGTCCCACTGCCCCCATGTGCTATGTTCTTGTGTTGCGCGATGCTCTGTGGGCTCTCGGCCACGCCGTGCTCAGAGCTGCAAGGTGTGCGTCTGTCATCTCTGTCCATCCCTTGCAGCCAGCCACGGGGCTGATCGACTACGACCAGCTGGAGGTGACGGCGCGGCTCTTCCGTCCTCGCCTTGTCATCGCTGGCACCAGCGCGTACGCCCGCCTCATCGACTACGCTCGCATGAAGAAGGTGAGGGGAAGAGGCACAGTGCCACGGGGACAGGAGGCCTCGCTGCCTGTGTGCACGGCGGGGATGGGGCCAGCCCCTGACTGCCACATTCCCAGGTGTGTGAGGAGGTGAAGGCGTACCTGCTGGCAGACATGGCACACATCAGCGGGCTGGTGGCTGCCAAGGCCATCCCGTCGCCCTTTGAGCACGCGGACTTGGTGACCAGCACCACGCACAAGACCCTGCGTGGTGCCAGGTGAGGCCACATCCCACTGCCATCCCTGGGAAGGCTCCAGTCCCCGTGGGGGAAGCAGAGTTTGATTTTCCTGCTCTGTCTGGGGGCAGCCCCCAGACCTGGGGCAGGAGGGAGGACATCCGGCAGGCCCAGAGCAGTGTGGTGACAGTGTTGGTGCTGCACTGGTGCAGAGGGGCCAGGCTATGCTGGGAGGAGCAGTGCCACGTTCTCTTGCCCACAGGTCAGGACTCATCTTCTATCGCAAAGGCGTGCGCTCGGTGGATAAGAAGACGGGCAAGGAGACGCTCTATGATCTGGAGGACAGGATCAACTTTGCCGTCTTCCCCTCCCTGCAAGGGGGGCCCCACAACCACGCCATTGCTGCCGTAGCTGTGGCCCTCAAGCAGGTCTGCGGGGGGAGGATCCAGGGCTGGGCTGGGCTGTGCCAGGCCCCATGCTGATGGATGTGGTCTGCCCCCCCCCTCAGGCCAGCTCTCCTGCATTCCGCCAGTACTGCCAGCAGGTGCTGAGGAACGCCAAAGCCATGGCACAGGCACTGCTGCAGCGCGGGTACACCCTGGTGTCAGGTAGTGCCTCCATCTTGGGGACCACAGGGGACAAGGGGAAGGGGGCTGAGGGTGCGGGGAAGGGCTCTGGAGGTGGCACAGAGGGAGCGGGGTTACAGGGGACAGGGGCTGTCACCACTCACCTTGCGTCCCTTGCTCCCCAGGTGGCACCGACAACCACCTGGTGCTGGTGGACCTGCGGCCCAAGGGCATCGATGGCGCCCGGGCCGAGCGGGTCCTGGAGCTCGTCTCCATCACGGCCAACAAGAACACGTGCCCAGGGGACAAGAGTGCACTCACGCCGGGAGGGCTGCGCCTGGGTGAGGGACTGGCCTTGTTCTGGGAAGGAGATTCCTGCCCCCACCCAGCCCCTTCCCTGGGGAGGGGTCCCTGGGTTGTTTTCTCTCCAGGGTGTCTCCCTTCCTCTTCAACCCTCTTTGAGGACCCCTTATGGGAGGGGGCCTGGGACCACTTCAGGGACCTTGGGAGCACCTTGGTGGGTTTGGCTCCCATTGGGTGTACCCCCCGGTGTAGCTCACAGCCCTGACGTGTCCGTGTCCCTAGGGGCCCCCGCGCTGACCTCCCGCCACTTCCGCGAGGAGGATTTCCAGAAAGTGGTGGGATTCATTGATGAAGGCATAGCGCTGGCCCTGGATGTCAAGAGCAAAACCAGTGAGTTAGCAGGGCCCTGGCCTGTGGCTGCGAGTGGGCACCTCTCTGTTTGGGGCAGGATGGGCCTACTGTGCCCCCCCATGCCCCTCTCACCTGCTCCCCCCTCTCCCTTCTGCACTCAGGCAAGCTCCAGGAGTTCAAGACCTTCTTGCTACAGGATGTGGAGACGCAGCGGCGCTTGGCAGAGCTGCGCCAGCGTGTGGAGACCTTTGCTCGTGCCTTCCCCATGCCTGGCTTCAGTGACCGCTGAGGGGGGCTCTTGCCCCTCCTGCCAGGCCTGGACTCTGGGGCGAGGGGGAGCCGAACCCATCCCATGCATTCCCTACTCTCCTTCGTCCCCACCAGCACCTCTGGGGCTGGGCACCTCCTCTCCCTGGGTGCCCCCCCATCCTGCTCAGTGTTAGGGTCTAGAGACCAACCACCCCCCGTGGGGTGGGATAGGACCAATCCTGGCTCCAGCCTCCTCCCTTCCCCCCGAGGAAGTCTTGCAATTTTCCATGGGGGGGTACGCTAATAAAAGTGGGGGCAGAGCCTACCTGCCTGGAGGTGTGTGGGCTGCGCTGAGCTGGGGCTGGAGAGGGGGGAGGATGCGGCCGATGGCATCCCCAGGCCCCCATCAGCACTAGACATGGTCTCAGTAGCCCCGGTTGTCCCGTGTCCCCTTCCCCTACCCCAGTGCTCCCCCAGGACCCCTCCCTGTGCCCCTCGTGCCGTGGGGCGTGAGGACAGGGGCAGCCCCCATGGTCCTGGCCTGGCTGGAGGTGGCAGAGCCTCGACAGCCCCCCCCACTGCCAGCCCTAGGCACGTCCCGCTCGTCGCTTCCTAAAATCCTGGCCTTTAATTCTCCTTCTTGGCCAAACCAAATAGCACCAGACAGGCCCCCCCGCCTGTGGCAAAGGCCAGGCCGTGCCGTGTGGCACGTAGGCCCCGGGGCGGGGAACAGGGGCGTGCATGCACTGCGGCTGGTTGTGTTCGACTCCCCCTCCAGCCCTCCTCTTTTTCCTCCCCAGATCTGGCTTCCTGTGGCCTCCCCGTGGGCCAGGACCCTCGCGGGGGAGCTCCGGGGGCACCCCTGGAGCGTGGGAGAGCGGAAGCGCGGCGCTGAGGGTTCGGGGCTGGGAACCACGGCTTCCAGTGGGACGCGAGCCCCCGGCCCTCGCAGGTCGTGGTGTTGGACTGCTCCTGTGTTGATGGGCCTGGGAAGCCACGAGCCATCCTCCTCGCTCCCCGCAGGGATTTATTTATTACCGGTCGACGTGTTTGATGCAGATGGGGCTGGCAGGAGCAGCTGCTGCAGGGCAGGCCAGGGGGCCTGGAGTGAGGGGGCTTGGTGCAGGGGTCCAGCCTGGTGCTGGGGCTGTCGTGGAGCGGGCCAGGGGTGCTGGAGGGGGCTGCAGAAGGTGCTGGGGGGGCTGGCACAAGGCAGCAGCTCAGAAGCTGGGCCGGTCCTTCTTGAGGCTCTTGTAGTCGGTGGAAACTGCCATGAACTGGAAAGGGGAGGGGTATGAGCAAGGATGGGGGGCATTCAAGGGCTTGTGCCCCCCTGCCTCCATCCCAGGGTTGATGCTGTTCCCTCCCCACCAGCGTGGTGCTGGTCCCTGAAAGGCGCCCATGCCCCCCTCCCCAGAGAGCCAGGCCCCCCCCCAGTTCACCCCAGTGCTCACTTTATACTGGTCCGTGGGGCCCAGCTTATTCCAAGGTTCAGGGTTATTTTTTCGGTCCCAGCTGCAAGAAGTGATGGGGCTGTCAGCACCTGTAAGGGGAGGGGTAGGGCCCCACAGACGCCCCCTCCCCATGTCACCCCCATGGGTGCCCCCAGCCCTATCTCCATGCAGGGCTAATCCTGGACACCATCATTGCATCTGCTGTGCCGGCAGGTCGGGGTTTCCAACTGGCTTCTGACCAAGGAGGAAACGTTCTGTCCTGTCCCAGGGGGTTTGCAGAAGGCCAGCAGAGCCGTGGGATGGGACCCTGGAGAAAGCAGCTCCTGTTCTCTCCCTCCCTCCCTCCCTCCCTCCCCCTGCAATCCGCTGGTGTTAGCCAAGAGCAGAATTTTCCATCTCGGAAGATGTGTGTGCTGGGGCAGGGAGGGGGGAGCTGCACTGCAATTGCAGACCCCTGGAGCTGTTTAGTGGCCTTAATGTGCTGGGCGGGCTGCTGTTGTTTCATCCCCCCCCTTGACAAACGCGCACACCCCTGTGCTTCCACCATCAAAGACAAGGTGCCTGGATCTGCTAATTGCTGAGCTAAGTACCCTGGGCAGCTGGCATCAAATTAAATCAATGAGTGTTTTACCCGGAGCAAACAAATATTAGATAGGCATTAGACAGCGTGGGGCTGCAGGGACTGTGGGCCACTCAGTTATAAGGGGAAAAAAAAAAAAAAAAATCGCCTTGAACGCCACAACGTGCCTGCCTTTCCCTATGCCAGTCCATCCAGCCTCAGTTCCTCATCAATCTATCCTTATACCTCGTCTTCCTCCCCTTCGCCATTCGTCCTTGCACGGTTTTTTATCTGCCTAGCCACCCCTCCAACCTCGCGCCCCAGCCCTTCAGCAGCCAGCTGTCCCGCTGTTTTCGCAGCCCTCTCTCTCTGGACCTCTGTCAATCCATCCAGCCCCACGCCGGCTGTCTGTCTGTCCGTCCATCCATCAGGCGCACGCTGCTGTTATCTGCCTTGTCGCTCCTGCGCCCACCCTGCTCTCTGCCCTTCCTCGGAACGTGCCTGTCTCCCGCTCCCCTCCCTGCATCCCCCAGCTGCCGGTGCCATTCCTGGAGCAGCGGTGCTGGAGGGGGCCTTGAGGCACCCCGAAGCAGGGGCAGGGCAGGCAGTGCCTCGGCTTCCCTCGTCCCCCGGTGCTGCTGGTCCATGCCCACCCCTCGGAGCCCCCCACAGAGGTGTCTGAGCAGGGGGGAGCACCTTGTGGACCCCAGCGCTGTGCCGGGTGCATGGTGCATGTGGGCTGCGTGCCGGCACCCCCATACCTGACATCCGGGCTGTACAGGGCCAGCCTGAGCAAGTACAGCACAGCGCTGCCCAGTCCAACACTGATGAAGCCAATGAGGGGAACGAGCTGCAGAGAGAGAGAGAAAAATGAAAAATACCCCAATAAAATGAATATTTATCAGGCCGACTGGAGAGTGAAAGGGAGAGCTGACACACTGGGAGATTTACAGGGGAAATATGGCAGAGCAATCCTGTAGCTGGGCTGCGGTACACAGTGTAGCTGTCAGCTTGAGTGACTGAATTAAAAGAGGGAGAGAAAAATCGGCTCATGTTGGAGAGGAATTGGGTTTAGAATGAGAAATCACTTCCCCACTGCCGGCCCAGCCCCGTGCTCACCAGCATAGCTGATGGTACCTGCACCTAGCTGGCGGTGCCCTCCAGGACGTGGGATCCCTTTGGTCTGCAGGCAGGGCATGGACCCCCACCCCAGCAAGCTACCCCCCCGCAGGTCCAGCACCCGGTGTCCTCCTGTCCCATGTCCCTGCCAAGCACAGGACAGCCGGGGCTGCATCCCCTGCTGCTGCTGAGGTGCTGCATTCACTGCACTGTGCTGCTGGGTGCGAGGCATGGCTCTGAGAAGCAGTAACAGCATGAGGGGGAGCACTCAGCCACCCCCCGTGGTGCTGCCCTGGCCACCATGGCAGGGGTCTCTGTGGGCAGCCCCCCACCCAAGGCAGGGCTTTCATCTCGCCACTGCAGGGTGAGCAGCTCCATCTCCTCGTCTCCGCTCCCCGCTTCTCGCGCTGCCAATCCCCGGTGCCCAGGGGGACGCGGCCTCAATCGGAGCTGAGACGCAGCAGCTCTGACCTCCCCCAAATTGCTGTGGCCCCCGCGCCAGGGAAGACGGTCGGAGTGTAATGAACCTCCCGCCAACCTATGCCCCTGGGAAGGCAAACACGGCCGGCGCCTCGCCGTGCCCATTAGTGGCAGCGCGGGAGCGGGGGCTGGCGGTGCACAGCGAGCGCCTCGCGCTCAGCACAGTTTGCATTGCCAGCACCTGAGCTCTTGGGTTATATCTGCAGTGCTGTTTGGCAGCTCAAGCTCTCAGCGAGTGTCTCCGAACCCCCACCCGCCCACCCTCTGTGTGGTGACTCAGTTTCCCCACCTGGATGAGGCTGGAGGGTTGGCGGGGGGGATTCCAAAACACAAAAAACAGGATCCGGCTGAACCTCCCTGGGCTGTTCTCCACCAAGCACCCCCACAGGGAAGGTGTCTTGTGGGGAAGGCACCTTGACATCAAATGTCTCCCACTCCCCACAGGCTCCCTGCCTGTTTTTCAGTCCTAGCTGGCCACCCTGCCTCCTTCCCAATGCCCCTGCATGGCCCACATCCTGCTCTGCGGCACCAAAGCCCGAGCCAAGCAGCACGCCACACTCTCGCCCGGCAGATGCCGGTGCCGATTCGGGCGGTTAGAGGCATCAGCAGATAATGATCTTTTGCGCTGTGTGCGGCCAGGTGCCAAGAGGATCTGGCAGTAGCCACTACCCAGCCGCGCCGGCTAATCAAGAAGAACTCCACAGCGCCGGGAATTGCAGTGTCTGTTGGAGGAGATTCGGGGCGACGGATCCGTCTCACCATCTGCTGCTGACACCTTCTGGGTAATTAATGCCTGGGAAGAATTAAAGGTAGGGGGAGCAGGGGGACCAGGCATGCGGCAGGCAAGGGGGCTACAGAGTTCTGGGAACAGCCTCCTCCATCCACACGGCAATAAATAAGACGTTATGAGTTTGACCTTAAGCATACAGAGAGTTAAAATGCTGCTTGTGGGCATGCATTTGTGGGGCTGAGCTGCCCAGGAGCGTTTGCCCCTTAACCCTAATGGTGGGAGCTGCAGATGGCCATGTGCAGAGTGAGGCACGTGTGCTCCAGGACCTCGGGCACCATCCAGCCCTGCCACAGCCACCAACCGCACCTTGCCATGAGCCTGTGGAGAGCCAGAGCCAGCACTGACAGAGCAAGGACCTGGCCCTCGTCCCACTGCACTGGCTGCAAAAGCATCGGGAAGGAGAAAGCAAATGTGTGCAGGTGCCAGGTGAGGCAAGGGCACCGGGCTGAGAAGCTCGTGCCAGGGGTTCTTCACACCAGCCCCAGCGTCTGCGGCAGGTCCACACGCAAAGGCGAGCAGCCGGAGTGATGCCTGGTGGTGTGGGCAGCCTGCCCATGGTGCTTGTCCTGCTAGGGCTCCCGTACCTCACCGGCACCAGGCTCCTTGGGCACGGCAAGGCCGTCGGTCACCGCCAGGCAGGTGGGCAGTGGGGGCTCTGCAAGCTGAAAGCCCCAATGTACCTGCCCGGGTGGTCGCATGTGAAGAGCGACATCTCAGAAACTGCTACGACAACTTCTGCTGGCACCAGCCCTGCAGGATGGCTGCAGGTGCTTCAGGCACAGGCACCCAGGCCCACCGCCCCTCTCACACGCTGCTTGGGGATCCTGCTGCGCCCCCTCAAGCCATGCACAAATCTCTGCCTGACAGCTGCAGACACCGCAGCGGGGCACGAGCAGAAAAGCCTCAATCCCTGTCCTGCAGCTGCGCTGCAAAGCCAGTGTGAGAGCCCTGGCCCTTGCTGCACACCCGCGCTTTCACGGGAGTTGCAGAATCACCCGGGCGTCCTCCATCACGGGAGAGGCCCCAGCCTCCCGCACCTCCTGCCTGGCCGCCAGCCTCTCTCCACTGGAGCCGGCCTGGTGCTCAGCCACGGCTCATCATCCTTTCCAGCCTGGCAGCTCTGCCTCCCCACAAACCCAACTGCCAAGCGCTTACGTGACTTTTAGCCAGGCACCGGCAGCTTGTCAATCCTCCGTGGGTCACCAGCCCCTGACGGGATGCAGGGAGGACACTGGGGACTCTCTGGCAGGGGCAAGAGCCCTGACATGGGGGGACTTTCCTGGCAGGGTAGGGACACACAGCTGTGGTCCTCTTGGAGGGTCTGTAAGGTTTTGGTGGCAGGGAACGGGGAAGGCTGGAAGGACAGGAGTTGGCACATCAAACCTGGGCTGTAGGGAATGGCCAGCAGCACGCTCGGCTTCCATTCCCACCCCTCCCAAAGACCCCCCTGGAGCAGGGAGCAGCGCCCCCCATCCACCCACGCAGCTGCCAGTGAGTGAGGCTGGATACAGTCGCCTCCACATGCACAAAGCCCAGCCCTGCTGCACCCCAACAGCGTTGGATGCAGGTGTCTCACCCATGGGGCACGGACAGGACCCCCAGCACCTGCGGGGTGCTGCAGGAGCCAGGCGGGCCAAGTGCAAGGGGGCAGCGGGTGAGCGGGGGGCAGCCCTGGGATGGCACGGGGAGGGCAGAGGAGGCTGAGAAGAGGCTTGGGGTGGAAGCGGAGCTGGAGGAGGGAGCAGTGGGTGGAGGAGGAATAAGGGATAACGGGAGAAGGGTGAAGGTAGGTACAGGGCACACGTCCCAGGGGAGGGAAGGGAGAGATGGAGGGGTAAGTGCCAAGGGGTCTGGGAGGGGGCAAGGGACAGAAGGATGCAGGGAATCGGGCCGGAGGGGCGATGGGGGACTCACTCCGGGGTGCCGCTTGACGTGCCGGGAGAACATGGATCCTAGCAGGGGGCCCTTCATGGCAAGGGAGCGGGGCCGGAGGTCTGGCTGTGGTGTGAGGCTCCGAGTGCTGGCCGAGGCTGGAGGAGGGCAGGACACACGGGGAGGCGTCTGCAGCAGGGCTGGGAGGGACGGGGCGGGACGGGGATCCCGGCCCAGGGGCAGCAAGCTGGAAGCGGGCAGCTGAGCATCCACTGCAGAGCCCCAGCTATGCTCTGCCCCTTCCAGCAACTGTACTGAGCTGCCACCACTGGGTTAGCGACCAGCTTTGGGTCTGGGTTCTCCACAACACCCCCTACATGCCCTCCCCCAGCACTTGTGCCTCAGTTTCCCTGTCTGGATGAGGGTCCAGCCCCTCTCCTCCAAATACAGAGCCCTCCCAGGTTGCTCGGCACCTTCCTGCTAGGGCGAAAGATGAGTTGTGTGATTTGTTATGACAACTTCTCCGATGTTTGCTGCCTCCCCTCAGCACCCCCCGCCACCCTCCCCTTTATGATAAATGACATAACACCCAATTTACATTTAGCAATGCAAATCTCCCTGGCAGTAACAGATGCTGCTGTGCATATGGAAACCAGTTATTTGTACCCACTGGCTCTTAACAAAAGACTGGGGAGATTGGCGGAGCAGGCAGCCCAGCGCAGCAGGCAAGGACAGGGACGTCGCATCCATCCCCACGGCCGCTGGCTGCATCCTGCCCTGCCCTGCAGCAGCCGAGCCCTGTGGCTCCTCTGTGGCGCGTGGCAGTGTCCCTTCCATGTGATGGGCACGGGCTGATCCCCAACATGCACCCCCTTCTGAGGGGGGGCAGCGCTGCCATATCCCCCCAACCTTGGCTGGCGCACGCACGGAGCTCTGCTGCCACCCCTCCGCACAGCTCAGCTCCACCGCGTCCACTCTATCCTCACCTCCTTTCTCTCAGCAAAGTCTAAAAGGACAAAGGGGAGAAACTTCTCTGGAGCGTGTGGAAATAAATAAACAAGCCCTGAATCGCAGCCAGCAGCGGCGTGTTGAGGCCTTTGTTGATATAATTAGAGTTTTGAAATGGGATTGATTAAGTGCCACTCCCCAAGACAGAGTGCATCCTGCCCTCGGCAGAGGAGCACTCGCGTCCTTCGCTGCCTTCCTCTGCCAGAGACTGCTGTGGTGCAGGGAGGGCGGCATGGGGTACATGCGTGTGCGTGTGCAGGGTCGGGGCAGAGCTGTGCGGGAGGGTTTGTGATGGGGCACATGCACACATGGTGCAAGGGTGACCCCGCAGGCACTGCTGGGATCCCCTTGGCAGGGGGGAGGCACTCAGCAGGGTGTCAAGCGGGCACATAGCAGCGTTAGAACGCCGGTGGGTCCTGGCCCCATCAGAGCCAGGCCTGCTCTGGAGCATCCCGCAAGCTCTGAGCACCCCGCATACAAGTCCAGGACTTCCCCTGGAGAAGCAGTGGGATTCCCTGCCTGCAAAGCCCAGCTGCCTCCATGCTCATTAATGATTATAATTAAGAGCCCGTTTAATTCTGTGCCACACTTCTCTCTTCTATGGTGATTAGAGCTCGTGCCCTGCTGCTCAGGCAGTCTCCTGGGCGCTGCGAACCCACCCCTGTGACAGCGGCCATCTCAAGGGGCTCAGCCCTGCCGAGTGCTGGGAGGATGCCAGCACGCTCCCCCCCCCTCCCCCCCAGGAGGGAGACACCATAAATCCTAGCAGATAGAAGCCTTCTGAGCTCTTCATGGCTGCTCCTGCCTGGCACCATGCAGAGTGGAAGGGTCAGAGCTTTGAAGTGGGGCCAAGCCTTCAAATACTTCCTCGAGAGACAAGAATTACAGCCCCCGACCTCAGCGAGCAGGCACCTACAGGGACACACACCTGCAGATGCAGAGCTGCATGGACGTGCACACACACCTCCCTGTGCAACCTCCCCCGCCCCCCCGTGCGGCTGCACACACCTGTCTGTGTGCACACGTTTGTGCGCAGACACATGCACACCCCTGCCACGATCCCAACAGATGTGCTTGGCCACAGGAACACTTACACACCTTTATGGGCAGGACGCAGGCTTGCACACGCACCAACACACAATCCCATGTGTGCCAGTGCGGTCCCAGACCCTATACAAGGGCTCTCCAGTACAGCCTGGTCAGGGAAAGCAGCTGAGACAAACAGGGTGGGGGGGAACGGGGGGAGCCGCCAGGCCTTGGTGCTGCTGCTCGCAGCTGCTGCGGCGGGTATTTTACAGCCACTCCAAAAATATTATTCAAGATGAAGGAGAATCACGGCTGCTGCGAGCGAGCACAGGGCCGTCGCGGGGAATTTATCATCCCGAATTGGGTGCCCCCCCCCGCAACGCCGCGGTGATGAAGTGCTTCATTAATGGGAGATGCTGCAGCTCGGGGCTGAACGTGCCTGCACCTGAGAGTGCTGTTTCCTCCAGCTCCCAGCCTTGGCACTCAGCCCCCCCCCATCCCTGCATGCCTCCTCCAGCACCCAGCCAGCTCCACAACCCCTCCCCACCCCACAGCCTCCTCACTGCCCCCCAGCCCCACACCTGGCCCCCATTTGTTGCTCTACAGGCAGACCCCCACATCCTGCAAGGAGCAGACCCCAGACCTCCTGTGGGGGTGATGCAGGGTTGCACCCCCCCCCCCCCAATAGGGTCATACCCCTCTGATAATTAGGCCCTTCCCCTTTTTAGGGGGCTGGATGGAGCCACATGGTGCTGCTTGTGCCAAAGCTGTAAATCTCTCTGGCTTTTGGCCGGGGCGCAATGGAAACCATCATAAAAAATTCATATCATCTAAAGCAAACAAACAATAAACAAACAGCCAATAATTAAATGGTGAATTAACGGGATATATTTCATAGCCCCACAGAGGCGTGCTGTAGGACAAGCCTCAGCACAGGCAGAAGGGGCTGGGTGCTGCGGTCCCAGACCCTTGCAGGAAGAGGAGGTGGCCAGGGGGACGGGGACAGGGACAGGAACAGGTTGAGGGGACTGGCAAGGGGGTGTGTGTGTGGGGACAGGGACTGAAGGAGCAGCTCTGCAAAGGGCATCACCGCCAGCACTGTTGCAACGTGTCACAATGGATTGCACAGCCAGATAATGGTGGGGCAACCACGCCCCTTCCTCCCTGCCACCCTGGGATTGTCCCACATCTACTCCTGTTGAGCGTGATGTCATGCCCATGCTGTGATGTCACTGATCTCTATGACATCATGACCCCCCCCCCCCTTCTTGCTCCCCCACGTGCTTGCCTTGGCTGCAGTGTGCCTCTGAACATGCCTGTCTGCCAACACCCAGGGCTGGCCCCGGTGCCATCCATCACCCAACAGAGGCACACATCATTTATTGCTGGCACCTTCATTTACAGGGCTATTATCATCCTAATTTCCTCCATTAATCACAGTGCACTGTGTGATGAGCACCAGGAAAGCAGATTCCTGACCCACAACTGCTGCAGGATTGGGGGGCATCACCCTAACAACTTGGGACCCCAAACCCCCCAGGATATTGCAAGTGCCAGCTGAGATGAACCCCCTCCTTGTTCCCAGAGACCCAGACATGGGCCTGCAGGGTGCAGCCAGGGTGCTGAGGGGCGTCCAGCACCGCAGGCAGGGGCTCCAGCATGGCAGCAGGCAGGTTGACGCTTCCGTGGCTGCTGGAGGCGTTTCCCGGAACCGACCCTGCAATTAACGACCACCTTGGCCTTGTCCCGCAATATCGATTTTTATTTTATTTATTTTATTATTATTTATTTATTTTTGTCCGTAATTCTCTGAAGAAAAGCCCAAGCCCAGAGCTGTGATTTCCAAAGCCTGTTTTATAAATAACTGGGGTCGCCAGCTGCCAATTGCTGTAACGCTGCCTTGATACAATTTAATAAACATAATAGCCTCTTCCTTCATCGTGACAAAGACACGGTGGGGACGGAGCTGTGCCAATCAGCGGCGCACGCGGCCGAGGCGGGCACGACGGTGCTGAGCGTGCCTGGCTGCTGCACGGGGACACGCGTGTGCCCAACCCGACGCCCGCGGCATCCCCGCCGAGCTGCTGCCGACCCACGCGGGACCGTGGCACGGGCACGGCCCCAACCCCTGCACCCCTCAGGCGCGCGCCCCGGGGCCCGCGCCTTGCCTGAGCAGCCCACGCGTGTCCGCGCCCCCGCTGCCCGCCGTGGGGCGTCCCGGGCCCGTCGGGAGTCCTGCGGCGCCCTCTCGTGGCGCAGAGCTCCGAGGCCCCGACCCCCCGGTCCCCCCCTTAGTCCCCCCCCAGCCCCACTGAGCGATGCCAGCGACGCCCAAATCAATTCCCATCCCCGCCAGGACCCGGCGCGAAGGCGACAAATCACGGCTGCTGCTCCGCAGCCCCAGCACCTCATTTTTCTTGTTGAACTCCATAATAAGAAATCAATGGCAGACGCTGCGCTCCTGATGCGTCTCCGCCGGGACGGGCGGCATTGGGTCGTTGGAACCCCCTCCCCCCCCAGTTCTCACGTCCCCTCGCCAAGCCCCAGCTCTGGCAGGGCACAGAGCAGATGCCCCGTTCTTTCCGGGAGCCCCCACCCTTCCAGGGCTCCTCGTGCCCATGTGCCCTGGGTGTGTTTGATGCCACGTGCAATGCACAGGGCTGAGCCAGCTCCTGCCCACAGAGCAGAGCCCTGGGCAGTACTTTGGGCAGGTGCACCCCGTCCTGCTGCAGCCTTTAGGGCGCCTCTGGGTCCCTGAAATATCTTGGGGGGGGTAGGGGGGGCTAACCCCCACCTTCAGGGTCTGCCGGGCACACAGACACCCACCTGGATCTTCACCGAGCCCCACATCTCCAGCTGGGCAGGTGGGAAGCACCCAGGTGTCCTGTGGGTGTAAATCGAGGGGGGGATGGTGTTGCAAAATGGGGGACGACGACGACTCAGGGCTGGGGGGTGCAGAGCTGCTGTCACATGGCAGCTCCAGCAGCTGCAGAAGGGCCTGGGCTGGGGAGAGCCGCTCCAATTAGCTGTAATCGCGCTTCCCCGCGGTGCCTGACACCGAAAAACCTACATAATTACCAGCAGCGACAGGGAAGGCAGGACCAGGCGCTCGTGCTTAATTGAGTGTTTACAGCCCTGTGGATGGGCGGGGGGGTGGCAATAACAGCTCTACAGAAAAGCTGCACCCCCTCCCCAAACCAGTCATAGATGTCCAGGGAGGGGGGGGGGAGCAGCAACGAAAGGCCTCATCACGCCATGGTGGGGTCTGCTCCGTTCCCGCTCCCCTCCCCAGGGTGCCCCCGTCCCTGTCCCCCGGTAGCCCCCGCCACTGCTACGGAGCTCCTGGTTGACTTGCAAATGCAGCCGCAGGAGATGGAGGTCTCGCTCCTGTCAGCCAGGCTGAAATCCTGTGGGCTAGTGATGGGGTCACCACGACCAGACGTGCCCCAGCAGACAGGGACGGGGCAGGGGACGCAGCTGCCACGGGTCTGGGACAATCCCAGATTGACGGCTCCGCTTTGGGGGCTGGAAGGCGTGCGGCAGGCGGGGATGACCTGTGGAGCAGAGGCAGACGCCAGCTCCCATCCTGCAGCTGCCTGGACGACGCCAGCCTGCCCATGCCATGCCGCCCCCAGCCCCAGCAGACAAAGCTCCTGACCAGCTGTTTTTGCCTGGTTAATTTTTCATGAGTGTGCTGATAATTCTGCTCATTGCGCTGCCACGGACCCCATACCAATGAGCCACGGTGCTCCCCAGGCCCGGCAGCGCCACAACTGGGGACGGCTGAGACTGGAGTTTGCTGACGGGGGCACGGCCTGGGCTCCCCCCGCTGTGCCCACTCGTGGGGCCAGGGGCTCCACAAGAATGCACTCCTGCACGGCAAGCACGGGGGCCACACGCACACAGATGTGTAAGGAACCATGCACAGAAACAGGCGTGCAAGGACTCATACAGAGCCATGCATGGCAACGTGTGCATGGGAACACGCCAATATGAGTGCATGGGTGTGTACATCACACACCTGTGTCCGCGTTTTCCCTCCTCCCCCTCTCCCCCCCCCCCCGGGATCTTGAAGCATCTCCCACCCTGGAGATGCAGGAACCAGCCCCTTCGTGCCCTTCACCCTCCTGCCATAGCCAGAAACCAGGCGTGGGATGGGGCAGTGGGCTCAGACGAGCGCTGCTCTCCCTGTCCTGCAGCTAGGAACAGCCATGGGATGGGGGGGGGGGGGGGGGGGAATGCATCCCCCCCCCCCTGCACCCAGGAAGGGCACTGGGCTGATCCCAGGTGATTGAGCCCTGTGCTGGCGTCTTGCAGGGCCAGGACAGGGGGCTGGGGCAGAGCCCCAGGGAGGGCATGGGGAGCAGACGGCTTTCCACCATACCAAGTCCTGCCCTGCCTATCCGTCTGCCACTTTCTGATGTGCCCAACTAGAATCACTAATTCCGATGAACCCAGGCTAGATTAATTTTAATTTCCCTATGCAAATCAGTGCTAATTAGGATGGATTTAGTTCACATCACAGGGGCTGTGGGGACGGAAGCTGCACACGGTCGTTACTCCCCAGCTGGGCTTTGGGGTGTTTCAGCCTCGTCTGAGGACTGGGGAGGACGGACCCTGCAGTCTGGAGGTCAGGGCTGGGGGCAGCCAGGGGGCAGGGGCTGCTCTGAAATGCCAGGTCCCGCTGATGGTGCTCAGTACCCCTGCACCAGCCAGCATCCCTCTGCCAGCCCTCATCAGGGACATCCCCCAGCTGGAGGCAAATCTGCGCCCCCCCCCCCCCCCGCAGCTCATCGCTGCCCTTGGTTAATGCCCAGGTGGGTTTTACTGCACCACCGAGGTCATGAGCAAAGCTGATGGGGCAAACACGAGTTTGGGGCCACTGGATTGGGCCCACTAGGGGTTGTGAACAAGGAGCCGCCAGCTTGCAAGGCTCTGAATGAGGCAGAAAAGTGGGGTGGCTGGGTGTCCCTGGGACCCCTCCTCACCAGCATCCTTTTCCATGCAGACCCAGGGCTCCTTGGTGGGCTGCGGGCCCCGCAGCAGGCGTGTGCTGCTCCCAGCAGGACCAGATCGTCCCTGGATGCCTGGGGTCTGCTCTGCTGCGGGCAGTGGGGCAGGGGGTAGCACATTGTCCCCTCCAGCTCGTTCAGATTCTTCCTGTGCCTTCTGCCTTGCCAAATATTTAACTAATTAATGCTGCCTGCAGGCTCCTGTTTACGCAGCTTGTTGTTGAGCCGAGAAGGACTCCCGGATGCCTCAGAGCGAACAGGGTGCAAACTGCAGCCAGGACCACGGGCGCGAGGCTCAGCCTCCAGCCCTCTCACCTGGGCTCTCCCCACCTCGGAGAGCCCCCGCACTGCACGGAGCAGCCCACGCCAGCACCCTGCGCACCCGGAGCAGGGGCAGGGGGGAGGCACCTCCCGGCTGCATCCCACAGCCCCGGCTTTATTCCATCTGGCCCTCAGTGGGGCATTCGCAGCCCTAGGAGCCTTTTTGCCAGCCCCCAGGCAAGGAAAAGCAGCACAAGCGGCCCCTCTGTGGTTCCCTGTCTCCAGGGGTACAGCCTCAGCCCCTGGGCTGGGGGAAAAAGCATCAGGATGCCCCAGTCCCATCAGCTCCAGCACGGTGGACACGGGTGCCAGAGTAGGAACCTGTGCTCCCAGTGGTGACTGGGGGCTGAGCTGAGGCCACGGCATGGGGCAGAGGTGGGGGCTGAGGGGGGCAGCAGGATGAGCCCTGCCAGGGGCACCGTGCAAACACCCAAGCCGTCTAGGCAGGCTGAGGCCAGAGCGGCTGCGACAAACAGCCAGAGGCAGCGCCTGCCTCCTGCCCTCATTAAATCCCCCCTAATGAGCTCAGCACCAAGCCCTCGGGCCTGGCTGGACTCAGAGCCAGTCATTATTGCTGACAAGGAGCTGTCAGAGCAGGAGCTGCGGCCCCCAACCTCCCCCCTGCACAGGAACACAGCCAGGGGACACCCCAGGGCAGGGAGCACCCCAGAGCCAGAGACGCCCCCTCCTTTGGAGACCAGCTCAATGACACAGGTCCTGCGTGGGGCAGGGCACTCGGCAGACAGCCTGGGCAGGCCCCAACAGCGCAGCTGGGCTGGGGGGACACCGGGAAAGGAGGGACGGGAGAAAACCCTGAGGAGAGGTGTTGGGCCGGGTGGGAGACAGCAGGGTCTGGGCTCCGACCCCGAGCAGAAGGGGGCTTTGGGCAGGAGAGCGAGGCTATGGGGCAGGGCTGCTGCTCAGCACTGGATTTTCCTCTTCATCCTCCTCTCCCTGGACTTGCCAGGAGCGGGGGAGATGCAGACGGCTGCCGAGCGCAGCGCACCCCGCTTGAATCCCACAGCGGAGCTGCTCCTTTCTGGGAGCACCCTGGCACAGATAAGGAGCCCGGAGTGATCCCTGGGGCACGTTTAATCTGGGACAGGACAGTTACTGGATAAATACCATGAATATGTAAATTGCATTTATGCTGATTTATGCCAGGGTGTGTGTGTGGCGGGGGCAGGTGGGGAGGGGAGATGAGACAGTTTGGTTTAGTTTAATGCATTTTTTTTCTGCCTCCAGACTGACAACAACCTCTGACCATCGCATCAGCCCAGCTGGGGGAGAAGGTTCAGGCAGAGCCACACAGGCGGGAGGCACTGGGGGCCAGGCATCCTGCATGGGGACAAGCAGCGGACAGGCCATGGGATACCCACACAACTCTGGAACCCCTGCTTCCAGCCGTGCTGCCTGGGGCTTGCTGCCTGCAGGACGGTGCCCTGGGGCCCCATCCCCTCCCTGCTGGTGCTGCTCTCCTGGGATGATGTATGGATTCAGCACGAGAGCAGCGGTACTTCAATTAATTTCTGAGCCTCACAAGGACTCCTGACCTTTTGTGAGACGTACAGAGAAATTGAGGTAATTAATCTAGCAGGTCAGGGTGGCTCCTCCACTCTGACATTCCCCACGTGGCACTTGGGGTGAGGTGGGGAGCAGACCGCTTCGTATAACCCAGCTGCAGAGGGTCTAGCAGCGGGCCACTGGCTGTCTGTCCCCCCACCAGCAGAGTCACTGCCCCTGTGTGTCACCGCTGGGTCACGACCAGGCTGCGAGCTAAGGGGGAGCACGAGCACACCCTGACCTTGTGCCTTGCAGCCACAGCGTGTCGCGAGCACACAGACCAGTGTGCACAGCCAGTGGGTGAATGTGGCCCACGTGGCACGTGTGGCCACCTGGCAGCATCTATCCCTCCCGTGCAGGATGGCCGTGGCACTCAGCCCCTTGCCCCGATAGGTGCCAACACCCCCCAGCCCTCCCCTCCTCTGCCTGCTCCTTGCATCGCTCTTGCCAGGGACCTGCACCCCTGGGCCTGGAACGGCTGCAGGGAGCACCTGGGCAGCCAGGATGCACATGTGGTGCTGGGGGGGGGGGGGAGGAAATCACCTTTTAATTTCATATTAACTGCTGATCAATCCAATTAGATCCTGCACGTAATGAAGACCATCTGCTCGGGAGGTGGGGCCCCAGCTCTGCCTCCCCACCCCAAAGCATGTGCAGCCTCCTGGGAAGTCCATGGTTGCTGGCAGGGAAGGGGCCTGGGGGTATGTTGGGGGAGGGGGCGATGAAAAGGGTTTTCCCCAATTTTCCAGATGACTCTAATTAAGTTGTTCTCTTCAGCTGTTAAATTAGCTGGAGCCCTACCCCTTCCCTGGGTGGTTCCCCCCTTCTCCTCCCTACTTCCCAGATGCAGCAAATCAGCTTCCAGCCCTCCTCAGCACCCCCCGGCAGGGCCCTGCAAATAAATAAATAGACAGTCCCAGTAAAATTAACCATATGAGAAGCCGCAAATGAGGTGGAAAATTTTAATGGTTCCGCATTTAAAAGCTGCCTGGCAGAGGCGAGATGAGCAGGAAGGAAACAGTCCTGGGGACTGTGTGCTGCCCCCCAGGCATGCTGTGGTGTGTGGCACCCCCTGACCCTCCACACACACCCCCTTTTCATCATTCCCTGCTGCCCATGGACCTCCAGTATAGCCAGTGCACCTCCCAGCTGGCTCCTGAGACAATCAAACTGGGGGACAGGGTGTCTGTGCCCGATACCAACTTGACCCCAGCCTGCTGAGTAACAAGGAACAAATGCCCCTGGGGCTGGGGGCTGTCACCCCCTCCCGGGGGTCTGACACTGAGCACTGGGGTGCAGGAACCGAGGGACGGTGGTGGCTTGCTTTGGGGCTGCTTCCAGCAGTGGTGGTGCAGCTGAAGGCGGTGGGGGCCCTGCTGTGTGACCCGGGACCCCTGCAGACATAGGAGTAGGGGGCAGCGGTGGGGGTCTTGGGGAGCCCCCAGGGGGGCAGCACCGGGACTGCTTTGCCCTTGGACCGTCGCATGATTGCTCCCCATAGCACTGGGCTGGGGCAACCCCATGAGCCACCACGAGGCGGTGCCACTGCAGCTGAGGGTTTTTTTTTTTTGCATATATTTGCATACATTTGCATCATATGCATGGGGGAACGTCGTGCAGCAGCCCCGCCCCCCCCCCCTGCCCAGCCCTGGGGCAGCTGAATGGGGCCCGCTGAGGCTGATGCTGGGAGCCCTGCCAAGAGGTCCCAGTGGCCCTGTGCCCATCGCCATCCCGGTCCCCATGGGTGCTGTGACCTCGGTGGGCCCTGCCCCCGTCCTTGCAGTGGACCCCCCAAGTGCTGCCCCCCAAGGGGCCGAGGCCACAGCGGCCTGGATGGAACCCTCCTGTCCGCTGCCCTGGGCAGGCACCTGTTCCTGGCTCAGTGCTCGTCCCATGGTTCCAAGGACTTGACCCGTCCCTGGCACTGTCACCTGTCACCCACAGCCCCTATTCGGGCCCCGCTGGGCCCAGTTCCAGCACTCAGCCCCGGCCCTGTGCAGGCTGGGGGAACACGGGGCCCCTGCCGAGACTGGGCCAGCTGGGTGCACGCGTGGAGCACCCTTGGGTGTCAGGGCTCCACCAGAGGAGCTGGGGGCAGAGGGGGCCTGGGTGGGCGTCCTGGGGGAGGCTGGGCTGTAACTCCAGGCACACACGCGAGGCAGGAACGTGCCACACAGGGTGTCATGCACGGGCCGTGCAGGAAGGCATCACTGCAGCCTCTTCCGCGGCAGCACTGTGGTGACACCTACCCCCCCCCCCCCCCCCAAGGACATTCAAAGCGGGGAGGGCTCAGGAGCAGTCATGTATTGCCAAAACACAGAATTACACAGCCCAGAGCACTGGGACAGGACCCCGCTGACACCCCCGAGTCATCCACCCAAGGCGCAGGAGCTGGGTGGCATCCGAGCAGCCCCCTCCTTACACCCAGGGTCTCTGCAGGCACCAAAAGCCCCAGAGGGGAACAGCCCCAGAGGCACCTCCTGTGCCCCCGACCTGCCTGGTCCTGGTGGAGACGGTCCCCACTTAAGGCCCCATCGCCACAGGCATCAGGGACAGGGTGCCAGCCATCCCTGCCTGGCTCCGCAGCTCCCTGCAGCCAGGGTCCAGCCGTCGCCCCTGCTGGGGGGCCCCGGGATGCTGCCCTGCTCAGATCTCCTGCAGGAAGTCCACGGGGAAGAGCCCCACTTTGCGGCCGGTGTAGACTTTCACGTAACCGTTCACCTCCTCACCTTTCTGCACCACGATCTGGGGGGGAGAGGGCTGTAGGTGAGGTGTGTGGGCCCCAGTCAGCAGGGGAAGGGGGTGACCCCGAGGAAGAAGGGGGCAACAGAGAGGGTCCAGTACAGGGGGCTGGGGGAGACGGACATCGAGGGAGGGGGGCAGTTAATGAAAGGGGGCTGGGGCAGAGATGGGTGGCTCAAAAAGCACCGGTTGTGACCACCTGGTCCTGCCTCACCTGATCCTTCTTGAGCGTGATCTGCCCAATTTCCCGGTTGCCCACAAAAGAGCGAGTCACCTTGTGCACCCGCTCGCCGGCCCGCACCCGGATGATGAAGTTTGGGGGGAAGTAGCCAATTTTTTCACCAATCTTTCCCTGAAAGAAGTTTGTGGATGGATGTCAGGCAGGGGTTGGAGCCAACCTGTAAGACCCCCAGATTCCCCCAGCCTGCAGATTGTGCGTTGATGAAGACACAGCAGATTTAGGGGGCTTTGTCTCCCTTGGAGTGCAATTTGCACCCCCAATTCAGCTCTCCCTTTTAAGTCCCGCATCTCCTCCCTCTGTGCCTGCAGGATATCAGCCTTACCCGCCACCACTCCTCGTTGGAGTCATCAACCACCATGATCTTCTCCCCTGGCCTGCAAAGGGAAGGAAGGGCTTGGTGTGAGGGGGGCTGGGACCACCCTGCTATGGGAGAAAAGGGCAATTGCTCTTCCTGTGGCACAGACTCTTAGGGCTCCGTGTGAAGAATGCACACAGCTCACAGACTCATGGACAGGTCCTGTACATGAGCAGCTCAGCCTCAAGTCTGGGGTGCAATAAATCAGCGGAACCATAAAAGACAAACACCAGCAGCCTTGGAAATGAGGCTTGTGCCCAAAACCTGGGAGATGGGAGAGCTGGCTCAGTGAGAACCAGGGCTCCCCGATGCTTTGCCCATTGGGGCAGAAAAGCCACAAAAACCCACTCCAGAACCAGCACGGCTCTAAATTCTGCCCTCATTCAGTAGCTGAACCCTCCAGGCTCCGAGAACCTCACTGTTGAGGTGATGACATCTCCTCCTCCCCGCTGGACACCCCTCATCACCCCTTTGCCCACCACGTGGCTGCGAACTCACGGGAAATCCAGATCGTCTTTCTCCAAGGCTTTGAAACGATAAAGTGCCACAAAATAGTGAGACTGCAGATAGCCACCACGCATCCCCGGCTGGGGCTTCTTGTTCTTGTGGAGCAAGAAAGGGGGGTTCAGGGCTACAGGGAGACTGGGCACAGCCCCAGGGAGCCCAGCAGGGACGGCTCAGGGCCTTTGGGGTGTAGGGTGAGGATGATGCATACCTTATCATCTGTGGTGCTCTTCTCAGCTTTCTTGTCCCCTTCAGAAGTGCCTGGAAATGGGAGGGGGAGTGGTGGTGGTGACATCTCTCCTGCTGCTGCCACCCCACCCATGGCACCAGCCTCGTCTCAAGGACCTCTTATGCTCAGGAGAGCCAAGACCTGAACTGGAGACCCCCTGTCTGCGGGGCAGATCCCACCCTGGGGGGGCCCTTCCATACAGTCCCCCCTGCAGCTCCTTCCCTGCCCCATGCACTCACCGCCCTCTGTTTTGCCCCCTTCTGTCTTTGTGGCCTCGGGTTCCTCATCCATCATCGCAGCCAAAGGCTGCAAGGCAGAGAGCAGTCAGCGGGCAGGGAGCTCCAGGAGGCACCGGGGTGCAGGCTGCAGGGCCAGGACCCTTGTGCCTTTAGGGTGAGACCTCAGCCCTGCACTCACGTTTTTCTTGTCGTCCTGCCCTTTCTTGCGCTCCTTGTTGGCCATAATGACGCCTGTCCGGAGGGTCTCGAACACAGGGTCGCTCCTGTTGGCTGCTGCCGGGGCACGGACACTGTGAGAGGGGTTCAGCCATGGGTTGTGAGGAGAAGGGGCAGCCCTGGCATGGGGACGCTACTTACAGAGCAGCTCCTTGACGCAGGCGTACTGCTGGTCACTGTACAGGGGCGAGCTGTACGCCCGGCGAAACCCTGGGGGCTGGGAGTGGTGGGGTGGTCAGAGCATCGCCACCACCCAGACCCGTGGGGGCTCGGAGGCGGACGTGGTGCCTGGAGGTAGCTCAGGGTGCTGGGCAACCCCTCAGAACCAGGAGGGCAGGGGGGTGACGGCACCGGGGCTATGGCCGCAGGGACCCAGCCACTCGCTCCCCACTGGGGTGCTTGGGTTTTCCCTGTGGGGAGGCGCCGTGAGCCCAGGGCTGGGGGGAGCACTCACGATTTTACCGAAGCAGCGTTGCATCTCCACGTAGGACTGGCAGTGGTGGTGGATGTTCGTTTTGCAGTTCTTGCACCTCAGGCCGAATTTGTTGTTGACTGGCCGTGGGGGGGTGGCAGGGGGGAAAGGAGAGGCAACGTGACACTGCAGCTGTGGGAATGGCTGGGCTCGGGCCCTCGCCAGCCTTGGCCCCCAGCCCTTGCCCTGCCCGCGGCCCTCAGCCCAAGCACCCGTGGGACTCACGGACGATCATGCGGGCACAAACGTCACAGAACTTGGGCTTTTTGAAGTAATGATCCTTGAACTTGTGAGGTTTGTCATTGACAAGTTTCTGGGGCTCAGGAGGGGGCTCAGGCTCCTCCTCCTCTTCCTCCTCTTCCTCCTCCTCATAGATGTAGTAGATGGGTCCCCCTGAAGGGCTGACCAGCTCCCCGTTGGGCTGCGGCTCTGGCGCCACCTCCTCTTTGGGTTTTCGCTGGAAAAGTTGCTTCAGCTTCTGTAGCTGCTGGGACAGGAGAGGATGTATTGTGCACTGTGGGTGCAGTGACGAGGAAGGCAGGCAGAGAAGCTGGTGCCCAGCTCCCGTGCTCTGACCTAGAGACCCCTTCTTCCTCCCTGGGTGGGGGTAGATCCCAGGCACCCTGGGGCAGAAATGCTGGGAGGATGGGGTCTTTCTCCCAGCCCAGTGAGGTCTCCACAAAAGGAGCAGCTGTGAGTCCACGGGGATGCAGCACTCCAAGCTGGCAAACCCATCTAGAGCCCCACTTGCCTTGGGGCCTGGTAGGCATTCCTGATCCCACAAAGGCTCCAGCATTCCCGATCTCACAAAGGCTCCTGTGGCTGCTGCAGGGACTGTGCTAGGAAGCTGGCTTCTCCCACCTGCCCAAGCTGTCCTGCAGGTACCCACTTACCCGGCTCCTGGGTTTCCCACCTGAAGCGGGTGAAGCTGGCGGCTCCGGCACTTCCTTCTCTGTCATACTACCGGGGGAAAACAGAGACACCGTGTTGGCTGGGGCTAACCCCACTGCAGGTCCCTGGAGGGAGCAGAAACAGCCAGACCTTGCTGGATGGGGAGCATCCCCCAAGGCAGCATCGCCTCCTGCCACCCTGCCTGCAGCTCCTGCCCCAGGAAGAGGCCACCTCTGCTGGGGACAAGTCCCAGGACCCAGCACCTCCAGGGGCCCTGCTGCGGAGACTGGAGAACAGCAGGCGCTGCTCCCAGCCCAGCGCACGCAGCACTGCTGCTCGCAGGCTCAGAGACACGGTGCCAAGTGCTGTGAGCCAGACCCCGGGCTACCTGCATGCGTCACCTCTGCCCAGACATCTCCATCTCACGATTAAACTGCAAACGGTGCCACTCTTGTCCCCCTGTGACAGGCGTGCCTGTTGCACTGTCCGACATCACAGCACAGCCCCACTTTCTCCTCCCCAGAAGCCCAGTGCTACCAAGGGGATGGGATCTCTCCTGCATCCCCCCCAAACATTCCTGATTCCACATCTCACAGCCAGCCCACCATCCGCACAGTCCCTCTACCCAGACATCACCATGTTAGGTGCTACCTAACCCCAGGCTCCCCCGTACCCCCATGGAAACCCCCCCGGATGACCATTAAGGAGACAGCAATGGGGGCTGGGGAGTCCTGGGGCAAGAGGTGCTGCAGGAGCCAAGGGGCCCTGGGGCCTTGCAGCAACGTGTGTGGAGCAGGGAAAGGCTTGGGGGGGTCAGTGGCCACAAGGAAGGGGAGCCGTGCACTTACGCCGTGTTCGGAGCTCACGTCTCGCGACGAAAAACCCTGCAAGGGACGGCCGGTGTCAGAGCCTTTGCTGGCTGCAGAGCCCCCAGCCCAATGTGCTGGGTGAGCAGGGAGGGGGCAGCCGCCCCAGTCCTGTGGAGAGCGGGAGTGACAGGCCAGAGGGGAGCCGACAGCTGAGCGCTGGCGGAGGCTGACGCCGAGAAATTGGAGCCCATACGCCAGCCGGGAGGGGAGCGGGGTGGAGGAGCCGCTGGCTATTTGCGTTGGTGGGTTGCTGGGCGTCACAGTGGCCCACCCACCCCCTGGCATGGGGCAGCCACAGAACCAGGGCACGTCAAGTGCTCCACCAGCCCCGCCGCCTCGTTTCTTGCTGCATTCAATGCCCCTGCAGCTGGGAGAGGGAAAGGAAAGCAGGGCGGCAGTGGGTACTGGGGTCTGATGGCTATGCCGGGCAGCAAACCCTGCTGGTCTGCTCTCCACTGGGACAGAAATGTGCACAGGGAACCCATCACTGCCTGTGCTGGGTGCTGTGGCGCTGGAGCTGAACCCCAGTGCCAGAGGCCCTGGACCTCTGTCCCTGAGAGGCTGCGGGTGGCGCTGGGGCAGGAGTTGGAGCCCAGCCCTTCCAGGTAGCTTTTACCTCTCCACCTGCTTGTGAAGGTAGCGTCCAGGTGTGGCAGGAGGCTCCAGCTGCTGCGTACAGTGCCACGGTGAGGTTGGTGCCAGCCCAACTCCTGTACCTGCAGGGCAGGAGGGTTGCACCTAGCAGCTCAAGGGCTGCTCCCATTTAATCCTGGTGCTCCCTGGCAGGGAATACAGCTGGGGGCACCCCAAATCCCATCCCACACAGCTGCGTGGGGCCCAGCTGCTGGGAAGAGGCTGTGGAAATCCGAAAGAGGGACCCAGACCCAGGTCAAAGGGTGCAGTGCTCCTCTCCCAGGTTCAGCTCCCAGCCTTGGCAAGGCCACGAGCCCTTGCACACACCAAGCATGGGGCAGGACCGGGGCAGGAACACACCCTCCTGAAAGCCAGGGAGCTCACTCTGCTCTCTGGCTGTCGCCTTACCTCAAAGAAGCAAACAGAAAACCCCTAGCACTGGTACTGACAGAGAACGGTAAAGCAGCGTTAAAGTGATGGACAAGTTTTCTTTTTATATTTAAAAACAACCTCCCCCCAAACAAAAAAAATACCCCCCAAAATAATAACCAGATTAAATAAAATGTGCAGTGAACATACCAATCAACACCTGTATGTGCAGTTCAACACAGTGCTTAACAAAACAATATACACAGGGTAAGGTGGGTGGGCATGGGCGTCACTCCAAAAAAAAAAAAAAAAAATCAATTTCTCGTCTCTTAATTAAGTCCATATAAATATATCCAGGAAGGAGGGCGAGAAGAAGGGAGGGCAGAAAGGAAGAGAAAAGGCAGAGGGAAGTGCCTGCAGTCCAGTGTGCTCTGTGCCCATGCATGAGCCCTACTGTGAGCTGGCACGTTCCAGCACTCGCAAGTCGTAGTTCTTTTTGGCCACACGCAGCTTGAAGCGGCTGAGGGAGTTGTTGAGGCGGAGGGAGGCATTCTGGGCAGCCAGCGGGCTGGGGAACACGGCCACGATGGTGTATAAGGCAGCAAGGTCAGTGTGTCTGCTGTTCTCTGAAGTCCCGTTGCTGTCTCCGCCAACCCCATCTCCGCGACGCCCCTGAGTCTCTTTGAGCCACTGGATTTTGGCACCAGCCATCGCAAGCTGGGTAAAGAGCTTGTCAGCCTCTGTCCGTGTGATGCCCTCGGGCAGGTCCGTCACCTCCAGCACTCGGCCCAGCACTGCAATGGAAACAAGCACATGTCAGCAGCTGTGGTTATAGAGTGGCAACAGCATGGCGGGAGCTGATGCCTCACCAGCTCTGGGGCTGGAGTGATCAGTCTCTACCTCACCCATGAAAGTAGAGCTTCGCTAAGCTGCCCCCACAATAGGAATGCATTTTTTTAAGCCAGTCACTTCTTCCCCCTCAAGCCATCCCTACCAGCCTGGTCCCTGCAGTGCCCCATCCTGACCCTTTCTGGTCCCCTCGTGTTCTGCTCCAAGAGGAGACTGCTATTTCCCAGGGGTCCAGCAGCACCAAGTCCTCCTCACTTCCTTTGTCCGGGCTTGGCTTTTCAGTTAGGGCTTTCCCAAGTGTCCTGCCCCATCTTCCGACTGTCCCTGACCGGGAGCTAGCCCAACACTCCCACCTTCTGCCCTGGGAGGGAGAAAGACAGGCTGCACACGCAGACACATGGCTGTTGCACCTTGACATATGCAGACCCTGAACGTGACTTTGCCCACGGTGCTTCCCCCACAGGGAACAGGATCCCTTGTGTGCCCAGGCCAGCATCATGCCAAACTCTCTGCCTCTGTCCTGTGGTACCCAAACACTTCTGCTGCCTCCTGGCTCCAGCCCTGGCTTTTGGGCTTAGCGGAGGGCTGGCTGAATGGATTCTTTGCTAATATTAACATGGCATGTAATGAACATGCCAGCTGCAGGGAGAGGGGACAGCTCTCCAGGCAAGCTGCTCTTAAAGGGCCCCCTGCAACCGGCTGTGGTTGTTGGTGACGAGGAGGGGATGTGGGGGACACATCCAGAGCCTCCAGAGAGCCCGTGCAAACTGCCAGGCTCATGCCCAGCCAGCAAGCTTGCACCACTGCGGGGAGAAGCCGGACTCCTTCCCTGCCTGACATGAGCAAGTGGAGACTCCCGGGAGGGAGACAGGAAGGAAATGGTCCTTGGTAGCCACTCCTGAAACATCCCAAAGCTTTGATCGGTGTAGGCAGCGTTCACTGCACCTGAGCAACCCCTGACCCTCACCTCCCTCTGGACACAGCTGAGAGGGACCGAGCATCCCCACATGCCCCAGCCAGGCCTCACATGGGTTGTGGGGTGTGCGTGGGGAGGTGGTGGAGGCAGGAACTGGTCTGTGGGATGCTGGTGTGGGCAGAGGGGCATCCGGGATCTCTGCCAATGCCACCTACACCTGTGCAGGAGGGACCAGGCAGAGGGCAAAGGGAGAATTGCTCGAGGAAGGTCACTTGCCTACATCACTTGTCCCAAGGTCAGTGGATGCTGACTTGAGGGCATGTCTCTTGCTCCGGTTTCCGTGTTTCATTCCTGTTTGTCCCTTAAAGAATAAAAACAGCAGCACGTCACCCGAGGAGAAATGGTGGGCTCACAGTGCATCCCAGGGCAGTGGGTGGGCAAGACCAAACGTGAGTAGGGGGAATGGAGACACCAGGATGAAACTTGCACCCCTGGCACCTTTGTAGTGGCACTATGCTTCTGAAGTTAGAGGAGACCAGGATACAGCCTTGGTTCCAGGACACTTGCAAGGACCTGGGACTGACACTGCTTCTAGGCAAAGCCAAGGACAAGGCGAAATTCTAAGCCCAGTGTGGTCTGCGGGGGGGGTCTTGCTCTGCTCCCACAGCATTGAAAAGGACGGATGGGGGTCTGCTCCCGTTTTACCTGGTGTGTATTGTAGTTGGGCTGGTTGTGAAGCAGTGGTGGGGGACAGATCGACAAATTATACTGCAGCGGCTGGCCCAGCAACGAGTAACGCCCATCACCTACAAAATTTGAAGCAAATACTGGTAGGTGTCTAAAGAAATCACAGGAAGGACCCACCCCTGTGCTGTTCCCACTCTTTACCTTGTGCTGGGCCCATGGGCCGGGGGAACTGCGTGAGGACTGGGAGGGAGCTCAGCCCCGTGCAGACGCTGTTGAGGTTGGTGACAGGAGACGGCGTCGGGGACTGGGTGGGCGACGTGATAGGGCTGTTCAGCTGGGTGCTGGCCTGCGGGAGGGAGAGGGTCAGACACTCCCAGTGCTTGCGACCGGTCCCGATCCTGTCTCACCACGGTGGGATGAGCCCACCCCTTTCTCCCAGCCCACGCACACAGCATGGATGCCAGGGTCCTCTCTCTCCCACCAGGCCGCTCCCAAAAGATGAGCTGCCTTCCTCCCAGTCCTCTCAATACCTGAGCACTGGTGTCTGGGTTGTACAGGTCTCCTGGCTTCTGCCCCCGCTGGTCCAGGCTGTAGTACTTACAGTGGCTCCACTGCACCACAGGGGTGCTCTGGGGGGGCTGGGGGCCATTGGGTACATTCAGCTGCATCACAACCACACCAGGGCCTGATGGAGACACCCCTGGGGAGAGAGGACAGCAGCAGTATTGCCCAGGCTCTGCACACTGCTGCTGCTTGCTGTGGAAGAAGAGGCAGCAACTGCAGCCTTGTACTCTTCCCAATAACACCTCCACCTTACTCTCTCCTTCACCATTCCTGCCTGTCCAGGTGGGTGAAGAGGGGCCCTACTAAAACCCTGCCAAGACCTCTGATATGCCTTACCTCAGAGCGATGACTTTTTATCCAGGAAAAATGCAAGCAGAGCGGACAAGCCAAAGATAACTTTGGTGACTGCTCTGAGCATCACACCACAACCCCAAGCGAAGGATCTGACCCCAGAGCTGGGTGCAGAGCCCAAGTGTTCTGGTTCCAGCTCCAGCTCTTGCAGTAATTCACGAGGCCCCACCTCACACCCCTGCCGCTGGGACAGGATGCATTTATCCAGCTTTCTCACCCCATGAGCTGCCCTGCTGACACTAAGCCCTGCTGCCAGCAGAGGGAGTCTGCAGCCCACAGCAACTCGCTACGGCTCCTACCCTGCCTGCCGAGGTTTGGAGACACCAGGCACAAGCCAGCATCAGCCTGTGAAGCCAAATCACTTTGCCACATCCTGAGGATTCGCAGTGAGCCATGGGATGGGTAGCAGGAAGACAGACTGGTCTATGAATTGGCAGCCCCTTACCCCTTTTGCCCTAAAACCTGATCCAACCCAGGCAGAATTGATGCCAACCCTGACTGAGGACCCCTCTCTTACCTGAATACTGCTGCTGCATCTGTGGGGGGCTGCAGGGCGAGGGGGACTGTGGCATCTGGTACTGTTCAGAGCCGGGTGGTTGAAGGAACCCCACCGAAGGGCTGTGAAGCAGAAAGTACTCTGAGAAGCTGCAGGGCATGGGGAAGAACCAGCAGGACTGTATGCGGAAGCAGCCCCCTCAGTACAGGAGAAGCTGCAAAGAACTGCCTCTGGGGGAGCAGCACTGCATGCTGCAGGGCAGCTGTGCCCAGGAACCACTAGCTATGGGATTTAGGACTGGGCAAACTGAAGAGACATTTATGGTGCCCTACCACCTCCCCTCGCTGCAGGAGTAGGATGTGGGACCCTTTTGGCAGCAGGGTCTCCCTCCCCATGGCAGGCCAGAAATACAGAAGCTCTACCTGGTGCCGTTCTGCTGGGCAGTCGGGATGACGCTGTAGTAGATGGGTACACCCCCAGTCTGAAGCCCCCCCTGAACGGACTGGCTGGACGGTACGAGCACTGGCTGCTGGAAGGGCTGCTGGACCACACTCTGGGACTCGTTGGCCACGGGAACCTGTGCAGGGAGGAGAGAAGCAGCTGTCTGGAATGACTGCGGCATCAGGGAGAGCTGACCCTGAAGAGACGCCAGTGAGGTCCATACAAGGTCCAAGAGATACCAGTTGTCTACTGCTGTCCGGAGCAATCCTGCCCAGGAAGGGCAGCCCCTCTCAGCTCTTCTTGGAACGCAGTGGCCAGGGGAGCAGCAGCACGCAGTCCTTCTCAAGAGCTGCCCTACACTGGTTCAAACATGAACGTGTCCCCCACCCTAGCTGACCTTCTCAAGACGAATGTGCCTGACTTTGGCTCCGTCCCTCATGCACAGGAACAGGGCACTGCAAGGCCTGCAGAGCTGAGGCCCCCTCCCCAGCAGCCCCTTGCTGAAAAGCAACCGATGCCTACCTGGTATGAAGGCAGTGGAGTGTACTGGACCATCAGACCTTGCATCTGGCTCCCCATACTGTTCCTCTGGCTGCTGAGGAGGTTTGGGGGCTGTGCCTGCTGCACTCCCATCATATTCTGCATCTGGCCCCCCATGCTGTTCCTCTGGCTGTTGAGGAGCCCCCCGGGGGGCTGTGCCTGCTGCACTCCCATTACACCTTGGTACGTTTGCTGCTGGTTGGACATCATTGGCTGTAAACCTGTCAGAAGGAGGTTTAAATGGAGCAGTTTTGCAGCTGGCCAAGGTAGGCAGCCTGAGACTTTGTGTATGAGAGGTGAAAGAAGGCCCCTTCTCTTACTAAACAGTGAGAAAAGGGCTTCCCTCCTGGAAGATGTTAAAAGACCTGAAGGAAGCTCCTGGCAGCACCCTGCAGCACCTCAGTGCACGCTACGTGCTGAGAGGGAGAGAAAAGAAACAGCCCTTGCAGCCAGGCCAAGTTTCAGCTTTGTTTTGCACAGTCAAGAGGCACTCTCTAGCCAGCAAATCCAGCAAAGAGTGGCAGAAGAGCACCTTAGGACAAGGAAGAGTATCAAAACCCAGACAGTACACGGGAGATCCTTAAGAGCCAACGGAGTGCCAGGACAGGGAAATGTGCTGCTCCCTCCCCCCTTCCACCCCCATCCCTTACCAGGTTGCTGAGTTTGCTGGGGGAGCTGCTGCGTGCGCTGGGAGCTGTAGGCCACTGGGTGACTGAGAGATCGGTATTGCTGGCTGGAGTTTGGGTACTGCCCAGGAGGGTAGTAAGAAACCTGAATCTATCAAAAAAAAAACAAAACCAAAAACAACAACAACAAAAAAATGGTGATGAGAACATAAGAAGATAAGAAGTGGGACAAAGAAAGCTGGTCCCCCAGGACCAGTTTTCTCTCTCACCTGGCCTGGCTTCTACTGAAAAAAACAACCAGGGCTTTGGCTCTGGCCAGATGATGGCTCCTCAGGGAACCGCAGCCCCTGCCCACTCCTCCCAGCCTGCACTTCCAAGCTTTTCCCAGCAATGCAAGAGCACAGTAGACACCACAGCTCAGGGGAACAATCCTAGAGCCATAATGCCCTGCGGGGCCCCAAAGAGAGCTCAGAGGTGTCAGCCCTGAATCTGGTCACTGTCCCTCCCCCAGTCTGCGCCAGGAACGGACAGAGGGCTCCCCAAGCAAGTGCCTTGTGAGCTCAGAGTGACAAAGGGGAAGAAATCATACTGTGCCTAGCAAGGGAGCACGTGGCCAAGTGCTTTGACCCCTGTGTATTGATCCAACACAAAGAAGCAGCAGAAAAAGAGGGGGGCCGCTCCCAAGGAACTATTTATTCTCTCATCTGCTCCCCAGCAGCCCCTTGCCTGACAGATTTGGGCTGAGGGGTACATCCCCTCCGGGTTCGCACGTCTCCTTACTTGCTGGGGAGGCTGAATGTAGCCCTGGGGCTGCAGCACCTGCTGCGTGGGGGCCGTGTGCCCTGAGGCGGAGTAGTTGGAGGTGGGAATGGGCTGCCCAGGAGTCGCCATGATGAACCCAGTCTGCTGCGGGTGCTGGGAGATGAGGGATGACTGGAACATAGCGGAGGAAGGATCCGGTGCTTCTGTAGAGCCCTGCCGGCTGAGGCTGATCTGCCCAAAGGGGTTGCTGAGTTCGTCAGCCTGCATTGGGGATAAGCGGGAAGGATGGAGGAGGACAGCATGTAGGATGACAGCAAGAAGGACATGGCTCTACCAAGTAGGTGGCAGATGCCTTCTCCCAACTCCATGTGCAGGGACTCTCCCAGGAAGAATTCCCAGAACTGAGCCACAGACCAAGAGTGTTCTGCAGGACGGGGACAAGGGTATGTGGGCTGCTGGGGAGCCCAAAAGCTCAGCAGACACTGGTGCTGTACATGGCCCCACACGGGCAGGAGTGGCCCCCAGCCCACATGCTGTGTCCTGCAGGGCATTCCATGCCACACAGAGTGCATCATTCCCAACAAGACAACACAGGGGCTGACCACAAACTGCAGGGCAGCTGCGGCCCCTGGATCCCAGTGCTGGGCACAAGCAGCTCTTCCCAGTGGAGCTCTGGGCTTGGCACTTGCTCTTCCCCAGCCTCCTTCTAAGACCAGACGCTCCAGCAGCGCCCGGCACTGGTGGGTCCCACAGCCTCAGGCATCCCACTGCAGCACAGGGCCTCCCTGAATCCCAAACCCACTGGGTGCAGTGTCTGTGACATACCTGATTAGCAAAAGCTCATAAAACACAAACACAGCACACGAGTACAACAGAGGCAGTGCAGAAGAGGAAATGGGATTTATACCAGGTTGTACTGCTGGGGTGGAGAGACTGGCAAGAGGACTTGGGGGCAGGAGCTTGGAGAATACTGAACAGGCTGCAGCGCTGGGACCGGCTGAGACCAGCAGAGAAGGGAGCAGAGGAGAGAGATTTGGGTTGGAGAAGGTGGGAGGGGGAAGGAAGGATAGGAGGAAGGAGAGAAAGAAGGAACAACAAGGTTAGTCATCTGAGCCGATTGCCAACACAGAGAAGTGGGCATTGCAGAGGGTTGGAAAGCACAGAGAGTAGAATGGGAGAGCATTCGTCTCTCTGTGAAGACACACAGCCTGGCCAGTTGCTTTGTGGAAGCCGTGACGGCTGACTGTGTCCACAAAGCAGGTCTTGCCTGGCATGAACATGACACAAGTTTACAAAGGTCAGCTACGGCCAACAGCAGCAGGAGAGTCATTTCCCCCCAGCACAACCTTTGTGCCTCCCCCACTCCACTGCCCACTTATGTATGGCACGGACTGCCAGCTCTCTCTGCAGTGCTTCTTGGCCTCCCCTACCAGTACCCCTGTGCTTCACTCTTGTCTTCTGCAGGGGCCCCTCTCACCTTATCGCTGGGAGGACCTGCTGATGGCTGTTCACAATGTGCTTTGGGCAATGGACCTGTGATGGTCAGCACTGGGCTGTTTTTTTGAGCATCTGATTTGCCCTTTGGTGAAACAGATGGTGCGTGCACATGGGAAAAAGTGCACCTGCATGCTTTTCACCAACAGTCAAATACACCAAAAAAAGTGTTTCCAGGAGCTAAACAATTAGGAGAACAGTCAAGCAGCAGAAGACACAAAATAATGCCCCAGCAAGATGGAGCGGTCCTGCACAAGTTCCAGAAAACCACTGTGTGTTCAAATCACCCCCTCAGGACACTGGTCTCTGCTAGCTTTAGCACTGGACTCTGGCTACACCTCAGGGAGACACCTTATCTGTAGAACTGAGATGTTGCCTTTGAGTCTCAGTATCCTCTGCAAACAGATCCACGTCCCTGGAGTCGGTCTAAGGGCCCAAGAACTACAGCCTCCCTCCATCCTCACTCAGTTGGCAAAAGACAGAAAAGGACACAGAGAAAAACAGATCTGTTAGCACCATCTGCAGTTAAAGATGCTTCAAGAGGCTTTCTTCCTCTCATCAAATCCCACTGAAAACATTTGTACTTTACTGTACGCACCACTCTAAGCATGAGGGATCCTTTCTGGTGCATCATTTATAAAACTCACAGGCAGGCTGAAGTCCAGCACCTCAGCTGAGGGCACGGAGAACACTTCCCATGCACATTACCCAGCTGTGCACCTATTCAACACGAGGCAGCTTTGCTATCCCGCTGTGCCAGCTCTTGTGTTGTGGTTTCTTACAGCCTTGGGAACTAAGTGTGTAGGGACAACAGTCACAACTGCTTTCTCTAGGGCTCCATCTTCATAAATAGCCCCACAAGGCATTGGAACATCACTTGGGTTTAACCTGGAGAGGGTCTGGAGAATACACCTAGGCCCAGTCCCAGGTCTGCCTCTCTGCAGGACATCAGGTGGCTAGCCATGGGGTCTCAGCACTGGGAAGCTCAAACCCAGCTGCAGTTTGTGCCATTCCCTACTAGGAGGGCAGCTAGTCCCGGAGTGCAACTCTGCCACTCACCAAAGGGCTACAGATGCCTTGCTAGGAGGACTGTTGGCAAGTTGAGATGTCGTGTGTCATTTTCAGACACAGCAAGGCTCCCTGAACTTCCCCTACTCTGCCTCCAGCTCAGGGGGGCTGTCACTCCCTAACAGGGAGCAAGTGTGAGTGCTCCCAAACTCCGCTGGGCAAATATGAGTCCAGAGCATCTTGAGTACGTATTGGCTCTGCTGGTACCGGCGTGCCTAAGGAGTTTACTGAGCCCTGGGTATTGTGCAGCAACTCACCTGCGATATCATGTGGTTACTCATGGCTGGCTGCTGCTGGGGTGCTGGTGGTAGTCCTTGTGGCTGTGGTGGTGGCTGTTGGGGTGGTGGCGGTTGAGACTGCTGGGATGTGCAGGGAAGGAGGCCACGGCTGGGCTGTGAAGAAGGGGGTTGGCTGCATGCTTCAGGGGTACCTAGTACCAGACCTTGAACAGAGAAAGGCACGGCAGGGTTGGTACCTAGGAGAGAGAAGTCACGATTCATTGCCTGGGGAAGGGGTAGGAAGTGGAGGGGGGATGGATCCTGGCACTCCCTCCTGTATGGCATCCAGATCGCGTCGCCTGCTGTCCAAAAGGGAGCTTCCTTCTAAAAAGAACATGGTGAGCAGGCTGTAGGCTGAGTCACTAGACTGCCGCACAGCAAACCAAGGTGTTTTGAACCCTGGGGGATCCTCAGGTGTCCTCTTCCCTGACCCCAACCTAGCACAGGGACTCCGTACAGATCTTCTCCTCTAGACCCTTCACCATCTTCATAGCCCTCCTTCGGACACTCTCTAAGAGTTTTCAGTCCTTTTTATACTAAACTGCACACAGTACTCAAGATAAGGCTGCATCAGTGCAGAGCAGAGTGGGACAATCCCCTCCCTTGGCCAGCTAGCAGTGCTGAGCTTGAGGCACCCCAGGGTATGGTTGGCCCTTTTGGCTGCCAGGGCAGCGTTGACTTGCATTCAGCTGGATGTCTACCAGAACCCCCAGATCCCTTTCTGCAGGGCTGCTCTCCAGCCTCTTGTCCCCCAGTCTGTACGTACAGCCAGGGTTGCCCTGTCCCAGGTGCAGAATCTGGCACTGGCTCTTGTTAAAACTCATGCGGTTGGTAACTGCCCAGCCCTCTAATCTGTCAAGATCTCTCTGCAAGACCTCTCTCTACCCCTGAGGAAGTCAACAGATCCTCCCAATTTAGTGTCATACACATACTTACTTCGTATACCTTCAAGTCTTGCATCCGAGTAACTTAAGAAAACATTAAAGAGAACTGGCCCTAAAATGGAGCCCTGGGGAACCCCACTAGTGACTGGCTGCCAGCCTGACATAATTCCATTTGCTGATATTCTTTGAGCCTGATCTGTCAGCCAACTGTACAGCCATCGTATTATATATTTATCTAGTTGTATGCTGGACATTTTGTCCAGAAGGATATCCTGTCTTGTCTGGGAAGAAGACAGACTCTAGAAATGCCATGGGACTTCTGCTGGAAAGACAAACCTGGCTGGTAACAGCAGTGCCTGACTAGTAGAGACGAGAGGTTACTAAATGAGGGAGCTGCTGGACACACTCATTTCAACTCAGTGGCATAAACTAGTCTGTGGAAAGAAGCTAGAGAGCTGTTCTCAGTCACAGCTCAGTTCTGCAGCCAGGCAAGGCCCCTGCTTGGATGCTAATGTGTTGTTGAGATTTGTCCAAGTGCTCACCCAGAGCAGAGGGGATTGAAGGAATCCATTAAATGGCAATACAGACCTAGCACGTGCACACCCTTCGAGCAAAGGAAAGGGGGGTGGTGGTGGTGTTTGAATGCAATTCCTTCCCTTGGTAGGAAAAATTGTTAGGAAGGATCGTGACACACCATGCAAGGCACCCAGCTGGGAAGTGCTCTCCTCACTGTTTCAGTGTTACTTCCAGAAATAAAAGGTCTTTGAAACTACTGCTTGAAGCCCAGTAGCTGTTATTTAACTAATTCTGCCTCTGATCTACTGCATTTCAACAGCTAATCTTCAGGCATTCTGCTAAGGAAGCCTGTATCATCAGCCACATGGGGCGAAGAAGGAAACATTTTGCTCACAATTGCCCAGGGGCTGAATGCTGACATGGGAAAAAGAGCCCCAGAGCCCAAAGCACTTCCTCCTGCACAGAACAAACACAGAGGATATGGTGTTTTTTTGTTTGTTTGTTTTTTTCCTAGTGAAAATTCAGCTCCCCCTTCCCCTCCCCCCCCGGCATTTCTAATCACTCGCCATTATATTAAGCCTGAAGAGCAATTGACTTCTGTTCTCAAGGGAGACCTGGAAGAAAAATATAGGAAGAGTGAAAACCCAGTTCTTCTTCTGCTTTGCTTTGCACGTGGCTGGGACAGATCTTCAAATAACTGCTCCCATCAGCTGATCAATCAGTCTTGGAGGTGGTTGCAATAATCAGAGTAAGAGCAGCCCTGAGCACAATGGAAACAGAGTCCCAGGAGACGATGTAGCTACCTTCAAACTGCAAGATGAATGTCTGGTTTTCAAAGCCAGCCTGGGTGCTAGAACAACAGCCTGGCTGCCTTTTAGATCCACTCCTTTATTTGGACAGATTCTTATGAAGCACCACAAGCACCAGTTTGCTTCCTCTCCCCAGAAAATGCTGGACAGCTCTCAAGCATTTGGGGACCCGTTGCCTACCAGTGAGAACAGAGGAAAGCAGACAGTGAGACAGCACTGGATTCTGCTTACTGATATTGACAGCAAGTGTAACCAGCTACCTTGCTTATCACCAGGTCATTCAAATGAGAGCAAAGACCTGTGAGGCCTCTACCACAAGTGACCCTCACAAGCAGTCAGTTGTAAATAAAGGACTCTTGCTTCCCACTGTCAGCGGGCTGCTGCCCTGCCAAGAGCACCGCAAATCCTCTCAAGGAGCTGTTGCCAGTTACAGGTCACTGGTGAAGTCCCACCACACCGTTCTCCACACACAGGCTACACTTTGTGCTATCTGGATGGAAAAGAACTGATCTGAAGCAGGCAGAGACTTCTGACCCTAACTCCCTTTGGCGTTGCTGAAACCTTGAGCTATATTCAAGAGCTCTTCAAGAGCTGCAGGCCCAGCACCCTGCTGTTATGTTTGCTCTCAGGAGCACGGTGAATCATTCTGGGGGAACATTGTAGGCAGATACCGATGAACACAGCCTTTACCCAATGAGATAGACTGTATGTCCGATGAGACAAGCTAATTGGTAACACCATTCCCTGGACCTCCTTTGCTGGAAAGCTAGGAAAAGTGCCAGATGGTTCATCCTGAGTAAGTCTTAGGGCTGTGAGGGATCATGGGGAGGAGAAAGAAAGGGGAACATAACTTGCAGCTCAGCAGGGGAGAGAAAATAACAGAAGATTTGAGTACCAGGGCGTGGGACTGCACAACTTCTTCTGTCTTGGATAACTCTGCTAAAGGGAAGTAAGTAATCTAACGGTGAGTATTGAAAAAGCAGACGATAAGCCAATTGGCATATCCTGCCTGGGTACCGAACACGTTCAGATGATGCCAACCATGTCCCATTTTAACCAGTCTCTGACCACAATAGCATCATGAGCCCCAACCATCCAACCCATGTCTGCTAGATGCCCTTTGGCAGCCGGCAGACAGGGGAACCAACCCAGTACCTGCCCGGGATGTTCTGCTGGCAGTGCTGCCTTTGGTACTCCCGATGCTGTCCCCCCGCGTCAGGATGGAGATGCCACTGAAGCTGCTGGCTTTGGTGACAGGTGGTCGCAGGTTGCGGATGGAACCATCTGAGTCTGTGCTGCTCCACGGCCGAGGCTCCAGCGACTTTATCTCGCTCTCTGTGCTGCTCTGGCGACTGCCTGAGGCCCGGTTCAAACTGTCCCGGTTGCCCCTGCAGAGATCAGCAGAATTAGACAACACCTCCAGCAGAAAGGGGAAGGAACAGGACCCACAGGTGCTGCATCCTAGCTCTCACACCAGGGCGGTGACCCCAGCCAGCAGCTGGCTCTGTGAGATAGCACACGGGCACCGTGTACAAAAGTCCGACAGCAAACAAACAGCCTGGGTCACAGCTGTCTTGGGCATGCACTGTGAGGACCCAGACACTGCTGATCTTCCTTGGTGTGTGCTGAGAGCTGGCTGCTGTCTCTTTTTCCTAACCAGACTCCAGCCTGGAAGAGATGCCAGCAAGGGTCAGAGCATGATCCCTTGCTAAAGCCCTCCTTGTCTCAGAACAGAGAGCTTTACAGAGGCCTCAAGACAAGGATGATCTTGCAAGATCACTTTCTGCACCAGTCCTCGTAAGGCTCCCCGCCCAGCTGGAACATGCCAGGGTATCACTGTACTCAGGGCTGTGCTCCCAGGGATCAGCCCCCCTTAGTTCCCAGCCAGGTCTGGCCAGAACAGGGTTTACGGAGCATCAGCAAAGCACCCCAAGCAGCAAGCCTGGTTTACCAGCCCAGCTAAGGGACATATGCATGGGTTCCTGAGCCTCCACAGAGGAGGAATGGTGAGGAAGGCAACACTGGAAGAGACGCTCATGTAAAGCCGCACACTGGGCCAGGCAGCAGCTCCAAGCGACTGTGGAAAGAAGAAGACAGGCTGGGAAGAAACTCCTAAGGTGATGTCCTGGGCTGCTGGGAACGTGTGAGAACAAAAGAGAATACCTGGCCTGGAAAAGCAACCAGTGCAATGGTTATATCACTAAACAGGTGAAGGAATTGGACTATACAGCTTCACAGCCCAAATCATGGGTGACCTAACAAGAATCACAGTTGAGCTTGGACTCTCTTCAACCTAAACCCTGAAGGCTGCTTCGGAGGATGTTCAGAGAGGTTTGCAGGGTGGGGGAAGGGGCTTGTCACGGCTGACTTTTGAAACCCAGAACCCTCTCAAGTTGATTGCTGCTAACCTAGTTGCATAGTGATTCTGCTTTTTCTATGTCTGAATGCCCTTCAGACTCTAGGCAAACTACCATACCCTTGCTCTCTGAGAGCACTGCTTTGGCAGCTTCACCCATGCCTTTCTTTCCAACAGCCTTATTACAGCCTGTTTCCAAGTGTCCACCAGCAGAGAGCTCTCTGCAATCAGATCTGTGGTTCAGAAGTGTTAATACAGGACTTACAAGTGAGTGAGAGACAGCCGTATTTGCTCTGAACACTGAACTTTTAGGGAGGTAAGTGTCTGTAGTTTGACAAGACACCAGCTCCAAGTATCACCACTGACGGAACCCCAATCTCTTCAAGAGCATGGTCTGTCTCTGTCTAGAGCTCCAAATGAGCCTGAGGCTCCCTCTCCTCAGCATGGGAACCACAAAGAAAGTAAGTTAATCAAGCTTTGTAGAAACTGGGCACAACAGACAGAAAAGCTCTTAGCAGAGCCCTGACTGCAGCCTGGCTTCTCCTACAGCTGTAATCACATCGGCAACTGTTGTCCTGCCACTTGCTGGGTGCCTTTTTCTACAGGCCCATGTCTGACCTGAAAACTGTGTCCTGTCTTCAGCACTGCTGCCACCAGCAGGCTCCAGCACAGCATCCCTGTAACTGTGCTGAGGACACTTGATTTTCCACTACAGCATTCCTCCAAAGGCAGCTGGAGCCACAGGAAGGTTGAGAGAAGCAAAGCTGTTCCTTGCTTATATCATCCTGTCCTGTTCACGGAGATGCTTCATCTCCAGAGCTCTGATTGTTAAACAAGAGGGCAGAGGGCACGAGGGTCTCTCCATTTTCATCCTATTCATTATCCATGTAGCATCAACAGCCTCCACTGCCAGGCAGAGGGCTGTGCAAGGTGACTCTTCAGGCTAAGTCCATCCTTCCAGCCTTCTCAGCCACAGAAAAACTACTTAACAGGGAAATGCTGCTCAAACACGTTCCCATTGCCCTCTGCAGCATCTGAGCATGCTTCAGAAGCATCTGAAGCATCTGAAATGCTTCACTGCCACCATTAAGTCATCCAGCTGTTATGATCAGGGGACTGGGGACAACTCCACCCTATCTGGTTGCTGACCCTGTCACTGTAAGGGTAGGGGCTCTCCTACCCCTCTGGGAAACAAGAGGCAGAATGGTTTGAAAACTATTGAAATCCTCTGGCTTTCCCCTTCCTCCCTGCCATTCCCACCTTACACCACTCCATTTTAATTGATGAATTAGCAAAAAAGGACTTGGAAATTGATGTTGCAAAAAATACAACTTCAGTAACTTCACAAGCAGCCGTGCATAGGGCAAACTTACTCAGCAGGACAACGTACAAAATAAATCACACAGAGACACCTAAAAATCTGCCTCTGATTGTGAGAACTAGAAGAAAAGCCTTCGTTGGAGATTCTGTCGGTTAACATCAGAGAAAAGCATCATTATAGAGTCATGCAGTCCTCCATGTAAAAAGCGAGAGATACAGAAGGTGTCTGCTAAATAGTACTAACCTGCTGTCAGTGAGATATCCATTCTGGCCAGTCTGGAAGCACGGAAAAGACATGGAGATGGGAAGGAAAGAAAAGGAAGACTTAATAACTTTGAAAGCAACAAACCCAGGCAATTTCAAAGCAAAGAGAAGCAAAGCACTAAGGGTACGGGACTCAGACACAGTTGGTGTTGTGCACTAGTTGCACGGTTACTCAGGAGTCCTGCTGAGCCTTCTGCACTCCAGATCCCATTTGGCTCTCCATCCAGGCCCACTAGGAGCCTTTCCCAATGTCTGTGACCCTGAGATCTCTCAGGAATTTCCAAATATGAGTCCTCAAATCTCTACCTCATTGCTCAAAGGCAGTGTCGATGGTTGCTTTGTCAGTGGAACAATCAAGGCATGCCAGACATACAAGGGTCCTTACTTGCAGGCAGTTATCAGAGCCATGAAAAACAGTCAGAGGACTCAGCCCAGTCCCCCTTGTGATAGCCAGCCCTGCCTCTGCAAGTCAAGATGTAAAACACTGGCTCAGCCCATGAGCACGGAGAAAAGGTAGGTATATACCCACCCCAGTGCTGTGTCAATATGGGACAGCACCTGCTCTACTCCAGGACTACAGGCAGAGCTGCTTACTAGCATGTCTGGATGGCTTTGAGTCTATCTGCAAGACAACTCTGTGACTACAATTGGCTAGAGAGTATAGCTGAAGCCTGATGACTTGAGCAGGGACTCAGCACATTGGCTGCCTGAACATCCTCCTTGGCCAGGCACATGGCAATTCCCTTTAGGACAAAGGAAAGCATCGTCCCCCAGAAACTCAGAGCAGCAGGCAAGGAGCTGGACTTTAAACTTGACCCACAGCAGATCAGTACTTGGAATTCGCCCAAGTCCACGCATTTGCCACTTGGCACAGCACAGAGAGCTGCCTCCAGCTGGCAGACAGCACTCAGCATAGCAGGTGGAGCACAGCAGCTTCTCTGAGCCAGATGTGAGTGAGGAACACAGCTCTGCCTTAGAGGAATTCGACGTAGGGACCAGAGTTCTCAAGCAAACAATAACCAAGCTGGACATTTTGTAGGAAGAAAATTCAGCATGCTCTCTATATTCATCCTATAAAGGCACAGAGCCCTGCCAGACACTCTAGGGCCAGCACTGCTTGCTCAAGAGGTCAAAGCGGCAGTACTGGAGAGAAGCTGGGATAGAAGGCTGCTGCTCCTGTCAGGTTCATTGACTGACTTGTTAGTCATTCCAGAAATGCCACTGCTTTAGCTTATAATCTTGCTGGGCAGCAAGGAGCAAACCTGCCTCCTCTGTCAGTCCCCACACTTCTACTGCCAGGTGAAACAGGCAATTTAGGGAAGGAGCAAACTGGGGAGTGCAGGTGTGGCTCCTCTTTCTCAGTTTCCTAGGTATCTTTGTTAGGAGCTGGAATTCACTGGTAGGTACCAGGAACAGTGTGAAATTTGTAGAAAAGGCAATGCCGAGATCTGACCTTTTAGAATATTCAAGAACACCTTCTGCTACAAAGTTCCAGGAAGGTACCTGGCAACTGAGTCATCCAAGCTTACCTCTCGTGCAAATATCCGCTCCCTGACCCGCTGATACTCTTCCTCTCGCTCTTCTATAGATTTGCTCCTTCTCCCATCCTGCAAGGGGAGTCTGATCTGAAGGGACAAACACAGCTCAGTGGGTCAGCAGTTGCCAATGGGAGCAGAGGGTGTAGTCAGCTGCTGATATTTCTACATAGCAGTGTAAGTGGATGTGGATTGTGGAGTACGTGCATGACACCTGGATGCAATGACACAGCCCTTGCCTTTGAACATACCTCCTGGACACCTATGTCTAGGGATGAACGTCCTGGAAGACTCAGTGCGTTCCACCTCCTGTATCACAACAACCTCCCTCCTGATGCAGAGGACTGGCAGTGCTGCTGAGCGCAAAAACTAGAGCGTGTCACTTTGCTGTTGGTTTCCTTCCAGCAGCACTGCGAGGTCCTGATGAATTCACAGCTTGACTTGCTGCAAGCCCCAGTGAGGGATGGGAAAGACACTTGCCAATGCTCAGCTCTGGGACTTTTCCAAGGAAACCTTAGCAAAAGGTTTCACCTTAAAGTCTGGCCCAGCCACCAGTCAATATTCAGGATACAGAAAGGTACCCCGCATAGAACCCCCACGTTTTTCCACAGTAGTTTGTCAAGTTTTCAGAATGTATCTAGATGCTGTTGTTTGGGTAGGGTTCAGCTGCTGTTTGGGTAGGGAAACTTCTATCAGAGCTTTCTGCAGGACACCCAAGAGGAGTTTACAGTCATCCTCATCTTAGAAAAGTCTAATCTGACTTTCACAAAGTGTGCAGGTAACTCATTGCCATCCCTTACCTGATTATCATCTCGGTCCATGCTGGTATCATCTCGTTTTAGGATAAACCTCTGCGGGAACTCTGCATTCTTCTCATCTTTGATGTGCTCAGAGAACCTCTGCTCAGGGCTGCAGGAAGAACCAGCTCTTATTAAAAGGGTGAAAATGGGTGTAGAACTGTCTCCATAAAACCACTGCCATGTAGGGAGCAGGGAACAGATGTTTGTTGTGTTAAATCTCCTCTAACAGCAATAGGAGTCCCTAATCCTTCTCTGAGAACTAAAGAGAGCTGGAAAGGGCTTGCAGATACATACACTGGGGACTGGAAGTGAAGGATTCTTTGGGCCCTTCCAGAGAAGGAACAAGCCCTTTTGATGGAGGCATTAAATGTGGTGCAAAATTAATTCTGCTCCGGACCATGCCAGGGCTCTTGTAGCGAATGGAAGAGCAAGGGCAAGGGCAAGGAGTGCTAGCCCACTTGTCCTCTCTCCCTCCCCCTTACATGCGTGTGTTACTCGTCTTGTTGATAATGACTGCCTTCCCGGTTTGGTCAACGTTATGGTCCATGCCGAAGTAGGCAGCTACCCGGTGCAGCAGCATCCTGTGGTACGAGGTCATCTGAGGGAACTTCTTAAACTGATTGCTGAGAACAGGGAAGAAAGCATTACAATTTCGAAGGTTTTGAAACAGACAATGATAATCAGACACCAAAACAGAGAGGGAGAGGCCACAGAGGCCTTGAGCAGATCATCGATTAGATCACACCACCCATGTGAAGCAGTCAGCACTCAAGCACTGCTTCTTACACTGAGCATTAACGTGGGCTTACAGCTCTCTGCCAGACAGAACTGGGCTGATTCAAGGTCTCAAGCTGGCCATTTTTGAAACCAGATCAACTTTTGCAGAAATACATGTGCTTATTTCTAAGCAGAAAAGGGAGCCAGAATTAGTATGTACAGTGACTTTTCTGATCCTATTAGACAAAGAATTCTGCAAGCCCTGCTGCAGATACCTATTCTATTGTAGCTTGAATATTATCAGTTTTGAGCCCCTCAGCAAAAGAAAAATATTGAGTTACTCAAGTATGTGCAGAGTACAACAATGAAGCTGGTGAAGGGACTAGAAAACAAGACTTACAAGGACTGACTGAGGGAACTGAAGGTGTTTAGTCTGGAGAAGAGGAGGCTGAGAGAAGACCTTATTGCTCTCTACAACCACCTGAAAGGAGGTTGCAGCGAGGAGGGTATCGGTCTCTTTTCTCAGGTGACAAGTGATAGGATGCGAGGAAACAGTCCTGAGTTGCACCAGGGAAGGTTCAGATTGGATATTAAGAAGAATTTCTTCATGGAGAGGGTCGTCAAGCCTTGGAATGGGCCGTCCAGGGAAGTGAGGGAGACTTCATTCTTGGGGGCAATTAAGAGGTGTGTGGATAGGGCACTAAGGGACATAATTTAGTGATGGGACTCAACAGGTCTGGTTGATGTTTGGACTTGATTTCTTAAAGATCTTTTGCAACTTAGATGATTCCATGATTCTATTCTATTCCACATTCATGGGCAAGGGGAGGTGGAAGATGTCTGAGAGAACAGTGTGTCCAAAAGACAGACTCTTCCTTCCTGGGTGACCGAGCTCCTAAACTGCAAGTTACAAACCTCTTTTGCTTGACACAAACTTGAAGATCACTTACTTGTTATCACTAATAAATTCCAGAATCTCCTGTTCTAACTTTAGCAGCATCATTCTATCCCTGTCAAAAAAAAGGAAAAAGTCACCTTTAGAGATAGCGAAGCACAGCTTCCAAAGCGTGGTACCCGCCAGGAGCAAGCAACAATATTAACTGAGCTTCACACATCCTCAACAGCAATGAAGTAAAAAGCTCAGATTTTTGCCTATATAGTAAATTAATTGTCAGATTTTTTTTTCCAGTTTAAAGTTCTTGTTTTGCTAATAATTTTTTGTGCTTGGCTTTTGGTATTACTGAATCTCTTCTCTGCTGGAAGCTCCAGTGGTAGAGACTCCAGCTTTGCTACTCTTATGTCAGCATTCAGCTTGTTTATTACTGACATGGGAACAGTTCCTTTGGAGGCTAATATTTGGCAGTCATTTTTGTAAAGGGTTTTAAGGCAATCCAGATTACTTCCCGCTTGCATTCAAACAAATTCCTCTTCCTTTTTCTCTGTCTCCATAATATATGGGCACGTTTGGATTGACTACAGTACATGAAGCTGCAGCTGTGTTTTTTGTTTCCACACTACTCCAGTAAGACTCTCTGAATTCCAAAAAGTAAAACACACTTTCAAGTACTTTCTATAGTCGCTGCTTCCCTCTCCTCCCAATATACATGCAGACATACACACAAACACCATGAGTTTAGGGTCAATCAGAGAAGCACTGGTCACCAGGTACTCCCTCCCTTCATTCCATCAGCAAGTTCTTTTACTGACTAGGGACCTACCTCGGGTTTTTTTTCAGTGTATTTACTAAAAATTCATGTAAATCTATTCCAGTGGAGTCTGTATATTCCTGGCTGGAATCTGAAACAACAATAGCAGCAGAACAAATTAACAAAACACTGCAATAGAAGAATAGGTTGAAGGGAAGAGGTAAGTGTCTCAGCAATGACTCACTACATGCGTGAGGATGATGTCCCCACAAGGCTGCTGCAGGAAATTCAGCCTCATTACCAGCACTGACCATTCACAGCAGGCAGTGAGGAAGAAAGGCCCATCCTGTTACCGCACTGATTGGGTTGGGACCTGCATCACCCTGGCTAAAGTCCATTTTCTAGCACAGACTCTAAACTTGACCTTGAGGTCAAATCTCTTGATCTGAGAAATGGGGACTGCATTCCTTGCCTCTGTGGGCAGCAGGAGGACCAGAAAGCTACGTACAGGGTGCCCAAGACCCCATTAGGAGGATACCAAAGAGATGGAGAACACAGTTCACGAAGGGAAACCTTGCCCCAAAGCCTGTTCAGAGCACATTCCAACCACTCAGAGCACATTCAGGATAGTCCAGACAGTTACAGGAGGCCCCTGCAAGTGTAATGTACCGTGCTTTTATAGAAATAAGCAACTTCTGCACCTTTGATTCTGCAAGCTATTTAACTGAAGAGCCCCGCTGGCTCGGTTCTTACCCTTTCCTCACACCCTTTTTAATTTTAGAAGTAACTGCAGAAAAAAAAAGTAACAACTGTATCTGCACCAGTGCCGACATGCTCTCTGTGCAAGGATTTAAGGCATAATTTGCTCTCCAGATCAAATGTGCATCTTTTAGCCATTTCTGTGCCCCAAAATCAAACACGTGGGATCATACAGCACAAACTTAGCTCACCTCCTTGCAACCTCACATCTTGACACCGGTGGCAGGTTTTTAGAAAATCAAAACTAAACTGAAACTAGGAGCCTGTGCAGTGGCTCTTCCTAGTTTTGCACCTGCACATCTAAAAAGCCACCAGGTCACTCTAAAGGCACAGGAAGCCTGCAAGTCTGTTGGGGCACATGACCATCTAAAGAAACCCTTGCCCTCCCTCACCACGCTTTGCTCCAGAAAGGATGTGATAAAGATGACACATTCCTGTACAGTTATCAGTGGAGATAACCCCTCTGCTTCCAGCAACTGTAACCCCGGCCAGCAGAATCCCCATAGCAGGTAAGACCAGACTCGCTCTGTCCATAAGAGCACCTGACCTCGAGACAGCATTTTCCTTGGTGCCTTGTCTTTATTCTTGTCTTTTTCTTCTTTCTCGGCCCCATCTTTCGTGGACTTTTCCTCTTCTTTGTCAGAGGGGCAGCTAACATGCAACTGAATGATGTCCTGGAACAAAACAAACCAGGCTGGTCTGAGTCATTTGGACCCTCCCTGGAATCACTGCCACGGTTAGAGATGTTGGCAGCTGAGAAAGGCATCAGGGACAGGCAGGAGTTTCAGGTAGCACATCCAAGATATTTCATAATTAGCCCAGTTCTGAGAGCAGACAAAGCAGTCTCTCTCTCCCCATCCTCCTCCCAACGAGAAGATTTAGCAGGGTCTGATGGGACTCAACAGCATTCGCACTGCTGAAAACCTGCCTTGCCTGGATCAGCTCAGGATCTAAGTCACATGCTTCCCTGCTCGAGGCTGATAAAACTCTATTACGCTTTGGGCTCAGGAGTACCCGAGGTGAGTCAGGTCTCGCACCATTACAAGGGATTCCTTGAAAGAGAAGGATTGTGACTGTATGCATACAAGCAGTGCTCATGAGCATGACCGCTTCCTTCAAAATCCGGGAACTCATGGGAACTTCTTGGCTCTCAGAGGTACAAGCCCAGTGTAAGACATCACCTCCGGCACGAAGGGGATTTTCTGGGCTTCTACAATCAAGTTTGTCTGAATTCAGGCCTACCTGGGACTCCAGCAGGCCATCTACAAAGGGGCTAGACGATTCTTCACATACAGCCAAACTTCTGACCAGCTTAAGCTTTGAGTTAGACTGGAAAAGGAAAAGAAAGAGTATAGTTAAGACATCTAAGCCAGAAAGCACACTTAGAAGTTCATGCTGCTGCATTACAGAGCATCTCTGGCTTAACCTTACTAAACCAGGTCTTTGCAACAAACAGGAACATGCACGTGCTTGGAGCCCTAGAGTAAAACAGTTATTTTGTTCCTTCGGTCTGTGATTAGGATTTGAACCAAGCAACTTTTAGGTGGGAAAGCCTTAATTCATGCATTCGATGGCCTCTTCAACCAGAGCAATCCCAGCTCCTCCTCTACTTGCCGGATAAGAATCAAAGCCGTTCAGAAAGGATACAGCTGAAACCAACTATCTTCTTTTCTAAGATGTGAAGTGAGAATTGTTACTGTTCTTAATTACAAGGCTGTCATCCCATTTACATCTTGCCTGTCTGACCTGATGCCTTCGGTTATTTTGGGTAATATAGTAGTGCTTTGAGAAAATGTTTAAAATTAAACCTGCACTTTCTGGACTGTTGGCAAGTTGACTCACTTGGGTGACAAACGGGAAAAAACATTATTGTTCAGTCACACGGGAACCCAGGCAGGATATATGGGGAAAGGCCTGAGGTGCACAGACACATTCTGCCTTATGCATGGAAGGGGCAGGAATTGGAATCGCAGCCCGTTTGTGTGCTGCGCAGAGTCCTGGCTTCTAAGACCAAACAGAACCACGAGAATACTTTTTCTGCACACCCTGTAGGTCATAAAAGCAGCACATTGCTTTCATACATTACTGTAATTAAAACCAGACATATCCATTACTACAAATTTAACTGGTCTCCCCTCTCTCCCATGCCTCAGTGCATAACATGTCTTCATTTGGGTTTGAATTTTGGGAAAGAGGGAAAAAAAAAAAAAAGAGAAAGAGGAAAAAGAGAGACCTTCACCCTCCCAGTCACAGTTTTAAAATCAAGCCCTGAACAACCTCATAGCTGACCCTGTTTTGACTTGGAAGTTGCTCTAAATGAATCCTAGCTTGAATAGATGGATGCCTGAATTATGCTATGTTCTATAATTGCCAGTTCTGGAAAATTCACAGCCACTTTTGATAACCTGGCTCAGTAGTTATTATTGAATTCAAATTTTGCAAATAAAAACTGGGGTTAATACTAGGAAAGTTAAAGAATATAAAGAACCCAATGGCTACATTTTACCCCCAGATTTTGCCTTAAAAACATTTTAGAACAATGGTATCCTGGTGCTTGTTACTAGCAAAAATTTCAGATATGCTAACTTGCATGTGGCATCATTGTAAGAGCAAATGCAGTATTCCCTGAAGAAACGGGGCTCTAGGTGAAATCTGACAGTTACACTTTAACTCTTTTTTTTAACAAGAGGGTGTAACAGGCAAGTGCGCTGCCCTGTCCCTCCAAGGAAATCTCCGTATTTCCTTTCTGGCATTTCAGAGTCTGAGGAGGGCACAAATGTGGTCGTTAGGAGCAGCAAACAGTTCCTCCATGGGTAAGCGTGTGTTAAAGAGGAGCTCTCATGCTCCAGTGGGTGGAAAGGCACCGTCCTGAGCCATCACGTGCTGTGTGTTGATTACGAAGACAGAGAAGGCTCGAGAGAACTGTTTTAGGGCTGGGATCGTGGTTTGGCTCAGAATGGACAGAGCAAGAAAGGGATGGCAGCATATCCCATACCTTGGCTCTTTTTCTGGCATGTCCGTGACTTGATGTCCGCCTCTGTAAAGAAAGAATAGAGAAGGCAAGACGCTTAAACTGAATGCATACAGAAAAGGTATTTGTTGTTTGAGGCAGCACAACACTGAGCGTCTAAAGCGACTCTGAAGACAATCTGTACCCGGCAGCAGTGGAAGGTTGTGCAAACGGGAAGACCTGGAGAGCTGAGCTGTCCCGTCAGCCCCCAGGTGAGCAAAACCTGCTTAAGAAACTTCACGTGGATCAGCCCCACGTGGATCTGTTTCTGGAAGAACCAGCACAACAGAATGATCACAGGACACGTGTGTGAAGGTGCACGAGGCAATTCCAAGTGGAAAAATTAGGAAGCCTCCTATCAGTCCTGAGACAGGAAGGAGAATTTAGCATGGTGGATCGTGATGGAGATGCTGCTGCTCTGATTCAGACTGAGTTATTGGTTATTGCTGCCTTCTAAGGAACCTTTCCCCACTATCGCAAAGTGACCGAAGTCAGGCTCTTTCTGAGCCTCAATGGTGTCTGCCCAAGCAGTGGCTGAGCAAACCTGGCAGCAGCCACCAGCTTTAAATGCAGAAGCATTCAGCAGGTTGGGGAGAGTGGGCATTTCTTCAAGCTCCACACTAAGCTGAAAGAACACATGACAGGACAGCAAAGCAGCAGGGAAGAGTGCCAGCACTCTCCAAATAATGCTTGCACAGTTTTTTTTTTTTTTTTTTTTCTCCTTGCTGAAATGAAACCCCAAAACATTCATTTCCTATTTGGGCATCTCTAAACAGCAGCAAAGCAATGGCCAAGGAGCATTCCTGAAACTGAGCTCTCACTAGGATGCCTCCACTCCTCCACGTTAAGTCATTAAATCATCTTTAGGTCAAAGAAAGGAGGTTATAGACAAGGGGCTGGAATCTGGGGACTGAGTACAGTGCCCTCAGGAGCAGACCATTCTCGTTTTCTCCCTGGCTCCAAGAACAATTAAATTATTCCATCCAAAGCAGAACGGATTCAGTCAAAGAGAGCAGCCTGTGAAATACAGTCTGTACAGCGTGGTATCGCCTTGGGACACGGTAGTAGAGGCTCAGGCCCTGTTCAGAAGGGGTGGAAACTGGCTTGTGTTTGCCACTAAAGGGGTAGCAGCTCTGCAAGCTGTCAGAGGAGATTGCCCTCGGTCTGCATGCTTACCTGAGATTCCTGACGCACGCTGATCTCCTCCCCATCCTTCTCCACCTCCTCCTTGCTCAGTGACCTGGATACACATTTGGTTTTGTTCACAGATTCCTCGACTACTTTTTTTTCGGACTCCTTCATTATTTCCAGAGACTCCTGCGTTGTGTTGCTATTTGACATCTTCAGAGCCCTACAATGCAGCAGTGAGCACCTGCCAGAAGAGGTGACAGAACGGGTAGAAGGGGATCAGGCGGCGGAGAGGTTTCCATTATAGCGCTAACTCTTGCCAATACAGGATGTAACTTTCTTGTAACTCATCTGGTGTACGCCAAACCAAGCATCCTAATGACAGCCCCCCCATTCATCCCCGAGGAGGCAGCCCCTGCTTCGAGGAGACCTTGCAGGAGCTCCACTATTTCTCCCAGGACTCTGAAGACATCAGCAGGGCTGAACAAAGACCCTGAGATATGCAGAGGTCCCTATCCTGCCCTTTAAGTTCTTTGATGTGAGGGAGAGGCTAAGGGTCGAGCTCCTATTAACGAACACACAGAAGCAGGGAATCCAGAAGGTGAAATAAACTCAAGCAACGGGAGGACGGGTGCTCTGTCCCGGGACAAACAACAACGACAAATCGGCATTCTTTCTTCCAAATTCCAGTCCATCTTGCAGTTAGCTGCATCTTCAGTGAGAAAACAGCCTTGTACCGAAGAGGTAACTCTGGTTCTTCCTGGTAAGCAAAGTGACACCTGATGTCTTCTAACTGCCTCTGGTTAGCTACTTCAGGCAAAGTGGGAGCCAACGTTAAGAGGAAAACATAATGCTTCCTAACGAAGTTATGGTTAATTGCATCCCTTTGATTAGCAGGTGCACAGCCAGCCCCTGCAAGGAGCGAGCAGAAGCGGATGAGGCAGGCGCCCCTGCCTGATGGCAGCGTTACCAGGAGGAACGGACACGACACATACCCGCCCCTCACATCAACTCCAGCACCGAGAACCAGGCTTGTGGAGACGGTGACGGCGCAGGGCCCAGCGCCCACGGGGTGACAAATGAAGGGGATGGGAAAGGGAAAGAGTCCCTGAGACAGGACTCCAGAAAAGAAAGTAGAAGCCTAAATTTCAGAGAGGCTCAAACAAAAGGCCTAGGCACTGGAGAACACAGCTGATGTTTATCAACTTGTTTTATTAATTGCTTTGGCAGAACATGGCTGAAAGAGCGTCAGATTTCACAAAGATTTATTAACTCTTGGCTCCACATGGAACTGCTAATATTCATTGACTAATTCAACCTCACTCCCTTTTAATTTGTGGGAATGCTGAACATACAATGTGTTTTACTTTTAGTGCAGCTACTGAAACCAGTGCAAGTGACTGGATTCAGCTCACAGATTCCTAGGGGAATAGGAAACCCACTCCTCGAAGCATCTGGAAGCATCCATTATCATGGATGACACCACCGCACGTCACAGGCAAACCCGCATGGCAGAAACCACAGCATCGTCCAGTGAGAAAGACAGTGAGAAAGACTCAGAGACACTGAATAGATACTTGTACGCTGCCCCCTCCCGAGAAACCTTCTGTCCCTGACAGCAGTGCTCCAAAAATACAAGAAAGAGGTGTTGCGTGCTGCTAGTGCTTCTCAATTGCAATGCCTGCAAGAAGAGGTTTCCTTTCTGTGTGAATGAATCAGCCCTGCTCCCCCAGGACAGCCGTGGGATGCGGCAAGGGGGAGGCAGACACGAGCTGCAGCGACAGACAGCAGCTTGCAGGGGAAGGGGAAGTTCAGAGGGCTCGGTGGGGTGGGCAGGACAGAGCCGAGCTTCGCCAGGGAGATGAAATGATTACGTAGATGCAGCATCAGGGAAGCCACAAAATCTGGGTCAGAGCAGAGACCACATAGGTGAGCGAGCTGCCGCTGGGTTTTGCTTGGGGTCTGGCGGCTGGCAGAGCCAGCAGGTGAGTTGCGGTGGCGAGCACTGCGTGCCAAGGCCAGCCCGAGGGCAGCCACGAGGGATTTCCATCCTCATCTCCACCCCAAAAGGGGAACGCTGAACTCTACCTCCGCTGCCTCCTGGCTACGTGCAAGCAGCAGCTGGTCCTGGTTAGGCAGGAATGAAAGCAAGAGACTTCTGCATTTATGGTGGAATGGGTCCAGAAGCAGAGCTGGGAAGGGCAGGAAGCCTACAGCTAGCTTACCCTCTTCCTGGCCTTGCTTCTCTGAGCACAGCCGCTGCTGCGAGCTAAATGAGGGTGTAAAGGCGGCATACGCCTGCTTGACTAAGTACAGCGCTGCAGGACAGAGGCACCCAAGGGAGCTTCTCCTGCCCCACGAGAGGGCTAAGCTTCCTCTGGTCTTGGAAAAAAAAGGAAAATAAGCAAGAGTGAGCCCCACTCTCGCAGTTCCTGCCCAACCCACGGCCACAGGGTCAAGCCTGCAGGCTTACAGGCTTCGCCACGTGCTTCAAAGACGAGAGGCTTGACTCATAACCCCCCACCTCTTCCCTGGGGGGGGTTCATCTTTGTTTTCTGAGGCTCATTCCAAGAAGCACTCCATAGGGCAGAGAGCAATCTTAGGGGACAGACCCAGCCCAAGCCATCTCCACGTGCCACAGGAGTACGACACGAAGCTCCCATGCCTGGGGAAGGACGGTTTCTCGCTGCCAGCAAGAAACCCCGATGCAGCCCCCAGAGGCTCGGCTCTCCGCATCCTCGTGCTGGTTCTAAACACGAAGGCGGCACGCTTAGAAAGAAACCAGATCCAATCACAATGCTAAGCAGAGCTGAAACGCTCCGAGGACTCAGAAATAAACACCCTGAGGGTGGTGACTCCCTGGTGGGCAGGACAGTCCCCGGCGGATGGAGGACCCAAGCCATCCTCAGCCCTGGGAGCTGGGCAGGAAGGGCTAGCCAGGGTGCTGGTGCTGCACCGGAGGCAGCGAACCTGGGGGAAGGGGGGAGCAAGGACCCTCTTCCAGCACCCACATGAGGCTGCTGGTGAGCCCCGAACAGCACCAAGAACCTCCCGCAAGGTCAACTGAGGCTGCTCAAGCGAGGATGCTTTCCTGATGGGTTTGCTCATTGGCTTCCAGGTCACCCAATGAGGAGCGCGGCTCCGTGGCAACCAGCGCTGTCACCAAGAGCAACCAGCCAGGTCTGGGAGCGAACCGGGCCCCCCAGCACCGCGGCTGCCCTAGGAGGGGGCTGCGCCTCGAGGGCGTTGAATCCTCCGCAGCTGCCCCCAGCCCGGCCTCGCTCCGCACCCGGGCTCTGCGGGGAGGCCTCTGTCCTCTTTCCCAGGGCACGGCAGCCTGGGAAGTGTCCGTGGCATCGAAGTGCGCTCCCGGCTGCGGCAAGAGGCTGTTAGAAAAGAAAAAAAAAGGCTTTGCTAGCAGGACCCGCAAAGGCTGTGCAGCTGCTGAAACATCACCTGCCGGGGCTGCTTGGCCAAACTAAGGCTCCCAACTTTTTCTTTTTTATGGCTGAATGGGGATGCCCAGCAGGCTGGAGCCTCAGTTCAAAAGGAAAATGGTGAAGAGGCTTTCAACCCCCCCCCCCGGGAGGGAACAGCTCTGGCGAGGAGACTTGCTTCAGGAGAAGGTCCCGAAGCCTTACTCGGGAACAAGCAGAAGCTGCGACCATCTCAGCCGATGGAGCAGCCTCTCCAGAGCTTTCTGCGCTAGCTGCAGTGAGGGGCTTCAGTCTTCACACCCTTACAGCTCCCCCTAAAACAAAGCAAGACGCACACGCTGAAATGCAGGAGGGCCAGCTGCATTTGGCTGCACAGCGCACAGGCTCCCTGTGCTTAGTCACCGCTTTAAGTCTTAATCTCCACCCCCACATTACATCAAAGAGGTGAAACTGTGATGCAGATGGAAGGCCTGGACTTCAGGTGGAAAGTAGGCGGTGGGGGGGGGGGGGGGGGGGGGGGAATAGCCTCATGTGAACCAGGAGGCAGGAAATGCAGGTGAGACAAAACCCTCTAGGTTATTCTGCAGGATATCAGCACGTCCCAAATAACTCCAAGGTGGGTTAGAAGATGCCAGCTGAGCAGCCTTCGTCCCCAGACAAGGAGAAAACTTGTCTGCTGAGCAAATGTCTGCAGCAGCTTAATGCACCGTGGGCACTCGTGGCTGTTCTGGTGGCAGGAAAACCCAGCTACTGGAGGAGAACTGTCCTCTTGCGACCTGTGCCCACACCTCTGCAGGTCTGTGGTGGTTGAGGTTGTCCCACGGACCAGAGCCCTGGGAAGAGGCCAGAGTCCGCTCAAGCCCCACATCACTTCTAAGGCCTTTGAAGGGCCACTCACCAGCCTCCACAGGTGCTCGGGAAACCGTTAGCACCAGGGCAGCGCTTCCCAGGTACGCGGTATGTGCGTGTATTGCAACACACAGAATAATTCAGACCACCAGATAACTCCAGGAAAATAGAATTAGCTTGTTACCTCCCTCAATCAATGCAAACACTAATATCAGGACAGGTGTCGGCCTGCTATTCCTGTCCTCTGAATGTGACACAGCTGGTGGCAGAGCTGCCAAAATACTCTTCCTGCGATACGCAGGCATCAGATGTGCCAGAACAAGAGCTGCGCTGGCACCTGAGTGCCGCAGCCTTTGGGACTGTGCTGCCCTGGGCAGGGCGGACGCCTACCCCACCGCACTCAGGAGCTGCTACTGAAACGCTTCCTTCCTAGACGCAGTGGAGTAGTTTTCACTGAAAAGGAGAATTTCAGCAAAAGATTGAAAAAAACCCACCACTTAAACGAAAGCACGAGGCAGGCCGGCAGCAGCGAAGGCAGCGCACAGCAGAGGCAACTGCCTGCCATGCGGCTGAGCTCCAGGCAGGAAGAGGGCTCCACCACACAAGTTCTGCTGCTACCAACAATTAGGGGAAAAAAAGCCACTTCGACTGAAGGCCCAGCTGCTTTTCATCTCACAGTCTCCACAGCAAGAACAGCACCAGGGGCCGAGACTGAAAGTTCATCGGATCATTTAAGGGGAGCACCACAGTGCCCTGAGCAGGCAGCACACGGAAGGAAGGCAGGGTCCTTCTGGGAGCAGAAGAGATGTTCTCTCTTCCCCGTGAGGGAAGGAAACAGAAGATGCTATTGAACTGTGTTCTGAAACATGAATAAGCCCAGCCACCTACCCAGTGCCTCCCCACGCTCCACAGGGGATTCTGTGGTTTTTAATCTGGCACCTGCCACACTGAGATCCAGCTCCATGTGGAACAAAAAACTCACGGTGGAACACTTTGCATTTGTCTCAGGAAAGAATAATTAAAAGCAGAGCAATCTGCTTCTTCCCCCTGCAGATTCCAGATGTTCTCACTCGAGACAGGTCTTTGCTCCATCCCGTGAATGGCCACACTTGGCTGTGCGCAACGGGAATCGCTGGCTCTCGCAGCAGGAGGCTGCGTTTCAGTGGCAAAGAAGATGTAACTACCCTTTGTAGCTTCAAGCCCCTTCAGGAGGGGAGAAGAGGGACCCAGCGTGTCCGGCCACACCAGGCACAAGGCTTGGAAACACCCAGGCCACATGAACCAACACGGAGGGAAGAAATATCGGTTCATTCACAGATTCTCTTTGTTTGCCAGGAACAGGAAGGTGGCAATGCCTACTGCCCCACACAGTCAGGTGAGGGATGAGGGGGCGCACAGCCAAAGAAAAGCAGCAAAACAACAAGGGAAGGATTTTCCCCCCGCACACACAAAAACTGCTGATGGGGTACAGGAGCAGCAGGACAAGTTGTCGCACGCTTGATGGCTAACTCCAACATAGAGCTGAGGGATGTGTTCAGAGGATCCAGCTCAACTACCTGCGATATTCAGGCCCTTTCTTTTCACTCCCAAAGCAGCCTGTATGCTACACAAGATCAGAGCTCCTGTCTAATTTCTGCTGTAAAAAGCTGATGACACAGAAAGATGGCAATCACTGGATTCATGCACTCTGGAGACATCGTGGGGAAGATAACTCAGTTCAGAGCTGAAGCCAGAGGCTGTAAAGATCCCCAGATCCCTCCAAAAGCCTCCCCCTACCCTGACTGTGCTTACTTCTCAACTTTTGATGCATGTTTCTTTTTTAAAGCAAAAAAAAAATGGTGGTGCTGGGTAGGGATCTCATGAAGATGCAACCAGGCAATCAAGATAAGTTTTCAGACCCTCAAGAGCCCTAGATGGAAATGTTGGACTCCATCATCAAACTGGTACATTCCTGGCTGCTCTGCAGCACTTCAGGGTTCAAAAATTCCTTGAGCACTTGAACTCAATGGGTAGAATTTGGTTACACCTAATTTGCAGGTGTGGAAAAGGTGATGCAGAGAATTGCTGCTGCAGTTCTTAGATGCCCATATCCCTAGGGGCACTATCCCACAACACGTTGGACAGAGGAGAAAGAAACCTATTGCACAAACACCTTGGGAGAGTTTGCAAAGAAATGAGTTCAAATAATACTGAAGAAAGTGGGGGGTTTAAACAGTCTCAGAGGCTTAAAAGTTGTCTTAGCCCAAAGCTGACAGCAAGGGCAGCCATCTTCAGTCTTTCTGCTCTCCCCTCTGTTAGTCTAAGGCAATACTGTTTATTTAATATTTAAAAAAGAAACAAACAAAACCACAAGAAAACAACAGTGATGCTGTTCTTCTTTTCCTTTTCAGTTTATTTTGGGAGCTGCAGTGAAGCCATGTGAGAACCCTCTCACCCCTTTGTTTATAAAATCTGGGGGAGAAAAAAAAACAGCTGATAGTTAAAGAGTGAAAGGATCACAGAAGCCATCAGTATAAACATTTCTTGAGAAGGCAGGGATCAAATTCAGTCCAAATGTACATTTACAGTGCTGGAAATGTTTGTGGGCTCGCTGAGGGTCCCTAGGCAGGATGGTGAGGAAAAGAAATCTGAGATGAGAATCCCCTGTCAGAGTTCCCTTCTCCATTTCACACTGGTCTTCCCTTCCCCATCACGAGCTATTCCTGTATTCATCCGAAGACCAGGGAACTGCTCCCATGACGTCAAAGCAGTTTCCCAGCAACAATTAATGAGGGCTGTCCACCACAGGGGTTTCCTGAAAAGCTAGCAAGGAATTATCCACCTACTTTCTACAGCGTCAAGATGCAACAGGACAGCAGAGAACAGGAATTTCTGTTAACCCTGCCGGGGCTCAGAAGCAGGACTCTGGCTCAGTTCCCACTGCCACACGTCACAAATCTTTTGGAGAGCCTCATATGGAATTCCTGCCAAACAAACACACTTGCGGTGAGCCATCACATCAGGCAGGCAACGCGTGCAGCTGCGGGAGGCGGCACCCAGGCTCAGGAGAGATGTGTGACATGAGAAATAAACCCCTTACCCTCTTGCCTGCACCCTCCTCACGTGCCTTGCCCGTGCCAATCAGAAGCAGAAGCCTAAACGTCAGGAAGCTGGCTGAGAGCAAGGTATTCCCCAGTCCAGCTTGCCATCCTCAAGCTTTACAACCAGACCTAAATCATTCCAGCTCCTGGCAAACCTCCACGGGAGAAGGGTTCCTCTCCCTCTCCTTTCTGTTTTCAGGGCTGACGTTCCTGCTTGTTAGCATGCAGGTAGAGGATCCTGAGGCATCTGAGACGCTAAACAGCCAACAGGTACAGAGCAAATACAGACGCTGTGGCTGCTTTCCATGCAAGATCCAAATTGATGTGATCAGTCGGGGGGGGGAAGGGGGGGAGCGATGTTACAAGTCAACCCCATGTTTTGGCTGCCAGCTGTGAGAGTTGGACTTGACAGCGAAGCAGGAGCCTGAAGGGCAGGTGAAGTATTCACCTCCCCACTTACCTACAGCCCCAGCCTTCAGCAAAAAGAACTCAGGTGCTGCTGCTGCTTGCAGGTCCTCAAGCTACAGGTGATGCTTCCAATTAAAAAAAAAAAAAAGCATTTTCAAGAGATGAAGGGAAACGAAACAGGTCCAATGCACCAACACAAACATCTTGCAGTATTGTAATTAGCTAATATACCACAATCAAGAAAACCAGTTCCTAGCACTAAATACCAGACAAAGGACATATTATTTCTAGTCTTTTGTTCATGTGTGAGAAGGAGGTAAAGGGAATCCAAATTCCTGATTCCACTAAAGCCAAATCCAATTTATTGAGAGGTTTTCAAATAAAAGATGGGGTTAATATCTACACGTGAATACAAATACAGCATATGTAGTCCCACAGAACACTAAATTGCATGAACTAAAGTTAAAATTTTCATGTGGCACATAGCCAATTAACAAGTACTCCGCTTTTGTTATCAACTAGCCAGCTTTAAACAAGTAAAGCCTTTAAAATATAACCTGGCAGAACAGCAGGGAATATTTTGTCTTTGTAAAATGACCAGAAACTACCCAGGAGCAAGCTGCATAACCACCAAGCTAAGACTCGGGGAGTACCCATGATACTGTCACGGGGAACTCCTTAATGACATGGAAGAGTACGGTGTGCTTACCAGGGATTCCCCCATCTCCTGGAGGTGCCTTCTCAGCATCACAGAAAGAGGAAGGAGAAAGCTCAGCCTATGTTAGCAAGTCCTGAACGGCTCAGAGAGCCGCATATTCATTTTAGTATGACATCTTTTTAAATTAACCCCATCAAGCAGCAGAAATGCAGTCACTTACCAGAGATGAATGATGTCAGGTCCCCATCCCTGAAACACTCGCTTGCATTTATACCTATGCTGTATTTTGCACAGTGGGGGTGAAGGGAGAGGAAAAGAAAAGTCTCTGGTCAATCTTTCTCAAGCCCAAAATAATTGGAGACTTAATTCCAAAAATAAACTCACCCTGGTGGTTCTGTACTCTCAGCAGGTCATCTATTTCCTAATCTCGATGGAGACTTCATTGCCACAACCAGTTTGAGAGGAATTTTGCCAAGGTAATTTTGCTTCTTAGAAGACCCCACCAGCTCTCACCCCTGAATGAAATGCTAGCAATCTTTGCTGCTGCTACAGCAAGCTAATTGCGCTGACAAGCAGCTCTGAAGCAAAGCAGAGCCCAGCTGTTCAGAGGGATGTCATAGAGAGCTCTGCCAATAGCCACATGCACACCCCCCTCCTGCTCTCATTCAAATACTTCAATGGAACTGCCTCCGCAAAGCCCTGAGAAGGCTTTAAAGACACAGCAGCCTTGTTCTGCCACGCACTGGAGCAACACAAATGTAGGTGCAGGAGCAGAGAAGGGATAGCACAGTAAGCCTAACCGTCTTCCAGGAGGATTCAAGTGCACGGAGGACACTTTGGGGAACCCCTGACACATACCGAGGTAGGTTACAGGTGACCTTGCTTCACTGCTAACGTCGGTGCCGTGAACATTTCCAAGGGGTCAGCTTTTTTAATGCTTCCATTTCAGTGCAGTTATTCTTTCTGGCTCATTTTGTCAGTATTTTATCGCTAATAAGACAGGAAATGGGAAATGCAAATGACCCTAGAGAGGTTTTAAACTACTCGCTTAAACTTTCCCCAGAAAGGGGTTTTCCATCCCAGACCCGAAGACCGCGCAGACACGCAGGCTCCTCAGGTCCCCTCGCCACCACTCAGCTTGCTCTCGAGCACCTGGGGCAGCCTGGCTGAGGCTCTCAGCCCAGCAGCGACGGGGACAGTCCCTGCAGCACCCTGACCCTCACCAGGCTCCCAAGTCACCTCTTGGGTTATGGAGATTTGACTACAGCTCTAAACACCGGTCTAACAGCAGCCGCCCACCTCAAGCTCTCCTCCTTCGTGTCAGTGGTTCCTACCCCAGGCAAGGCGCAGACAGGGCTGGAGGGAACGTGCTCCTGCAGGGCTTTGCCAACTTCACATGCGACCAGGTCAGGCAGCAGCTGGCCTCAAGGAGCCTCCTTGCTCAGGAGCAGAGCGAGGAGAAGCAGGGCTCACCCGGCGGGCTGTCTGTGGACAACGGAGGTGAAGATGAGAAGGCAGGATCAGCCCCAGGCTCAAGGAGGTGGACAGGCTCAAGTGAGACAGCTGCAAGGTGGTTGGGAGGCAGTTTGAACTGAGAGCTTCCATTAAAACCAGAACCAACCATGAAGGAGTGTAGTGCTGTGCTGGCAAACCCTCTTCAGGACCCAACTCTACCACTTTTGCTAGGTTAATACAGTTTCTTCTAAATGATGCCCCGCCACAGACAAAAAACAAACAAACAAAAAAAAAAACAGTCCAATGCTTTAAAAACAGTAACAGACAGCAGAAACCCAACACATTTCTGCTCCATGGCAAACTAAGGTTCCAGCCTGCACAGCAGACCTCCCCTACAAAGCACCTAAATTTCAGTGTATATGTGAGATTGTCTTCGCCGTTTCAAAGACCCCTGAGCCAAGCCTGCCTCGCCCGAGCACACAGCAGATGCCTTCTCCTTCGTGCTGAAGCTGCTGTGATACTGCCTGCGGGCAGCAGCTCCCTGCCCACAGCAATACTGACGCTCTGAGAGGTGTCCTCATGGCTAAAAACAGAAGAGAAAACAATGACAGAGAGGCAAGACAAAGAGGAGGTAACGAGACAACAGTCACGTGTGATGCTCTGTTTTCAAGAGAACAGCCACAATTACCCAGTCCCCGCATTGGCAGAACACAAAGGCTTCATGGATATTATGAGATCTCCCCATCAGGTGTGAAACCAAGGACTGAAGTTTATGCCTTCTGTTCCCAGCCACTTCAAGATTTCTCCCAGCTCTGATCTTTTAAAATGAAGGCATCCGTCCAAGGAAACTGAACCACCATCTCCCAAGCTCTTTGGGAAACAGCCACTGCTGTCTGAGCTGCGCAAGCTTGCAGGACGAGGGCCTTCAGCTGAGCTCATGGGCTCTGCTGGGAGTACAACTTCTCCATCTGCTGCACAGCCAGCACTGAGAGGTAGCGAGTGGCCGTCTTTGCACCAGCTCCATGATTGCTCACCAGAAGCCAGATGTTCCCATCTCCCTGGCAGAAAGCCTGTGCTAGGAGGGAGTCCCTGCAGCACCTGAACCCAGCAGAGCTGTACGACTTGGAGAATAGATGAGCAACTTGACACCAGGGGATTTTCCCCACGTTTAACTTGTCTATTTTGGGGATGTTTCTTCCTGTCTCCCAGCACCCAGCCAGTCCCCTGCAGTTTCAGACCTGAAGTCCATAGCCCTAAAGAAGCTCCAGCAGCTATGCTGCAAATGAAGAAGCAACAGAGGAGCTCAGGTCCGCAAGCAGTGCTCCAGCATGCCTTGCTCAGGCCAAGGACCTTGGCTCCACAGAGAGAACCTTAAAATCTCCACTAAACCTTGTGAAAGCAAATCAAAAGCTTTATTTTGCTAAGGCATATCTGTAGTCTGATGCATACTGACACAGGACCATTAAGGACAGGCAGGCGCCCTCTACTCTGGAAATCTGCAGTCGCAAGATCAGTACTGTAAAAAGAGGCAGCTTCAGGTGCTGTTCTTCCCTATCAGGTCTTCCACTTCCAATGCTGTTCTTCCCGCCTACCAGCTCTTCCTGTTTTCCAAGGACCCCAGCCTCCTGCTTCAACACTGTTGTCAGCTCTAACAGTGCTATTAAAGCAGCATGAAAAGAAGCTCCATAACCGGAGTCTGAAAACATGGTCTCTAGCACTTAGAGGCCTGGCAGATGGCTAAGCAAGAAGAGATTCCAGAGCAGGAAAAGCCTTCCAGCTCTAGGACACAAGCACCTGCCCCAGACAGCAGATGCAGCCTCCTGGGGGCTCAGCCAGCCCTTCCAGAAATCACCACCCATTATTAATATGGGTTGGCAGCATTTTGCCTTCAAGAAGCAAGCGTGTGAGAGGATTTCCTAAGCTGCATCTTTCTCCTCAGATGGGGAGACTGCATATCCCGGGTGGGAGGATGAGGAGCAGGAAGTGTGAGTCAGCCCCACCAGCAGCCTCGGCTGCCGCAGACTGGATAAAGCCCTACTGAGGCTTTGCTGCCTTCTGCACCTGAGAGTCGTTTGCTCAGGTACCGTGTGTGTGCGTGCAGCGAAACTAGGTCAGGGAAAGCGGGGCACAGAAACGATGTCGCAGCTCTGGGTGTTGCCTCTGCTCGCAGCTTGCAAGGAAGCTGCTTATGCCGAACGTGGTAATGTCGCGGAGCAAATGCCAGCAACACGAGCGCAGAACAACGGCACGACACATTACCTCCCTCTCTGGCAGCCATGCACCAACTGAGCCTACGCTCCACTTTTCCCAGGCCAGTTTCTGCTGAGAGAAGACTCGTCAATTAGGCAGCGGATATAATCTCATCACCGGGGGAGAGGGGGGGAAACAAACACCTTCAGACTTGTGACACAGAAGCGGTGGGATGGCATCGCTGCAAACCCACAGCAGCGGCCCTGGACAGGGCTCCCCCCTGTGCCAGACGTGCTCCAGGCAGCATCGGGAACCGAGAGCAGCTGCAAGGGGAGAAGAGCATCACCGATGGCCTGGGCGCATCATGTCCCCACCTGGACCAGAACGCCCCTCTCCAGAGAGGGGGAGCAGCGCTTGGAGGTGGCAAGGGAGGAAGGCAGCGCTTGCGAGGCTGGAGGGCTGCATCACGGACTGTTCTTTGGGTTGGAACCGACCTCAGTCGCTGCCGCAGGCTGCAAGAGGAGAGGTTTGCAAAGCTGGGTGCCTAACACGAACGAAGTGCTGCCAGGTACACGCTAAGCATCTGAGCTAGGGGACCAGCTTGAGCAGGCAGACAATACCAACAACTGCACATGACAAGGAAAAAAAAATCTTCCATGAGTCCTCCAGGCCACGGGCTCGCCTTTTTCTTTTTTTAAATGCAGGAGCGTGCATGCAGCAAAAAAAGATTTCTTGGTGTTTGGAGCCAGGAAGTGGGAAGGATGAGAACTGCAGCGCGCTGCTGATAGCAGCTACCTCCTCTAACACGCCCCAAGAAAACAGCTCCATGGACAGCAAGAAGCAGAGCCGTGGAAGAACTGAAAGTGGAGGCCAGCAGAATCCCCGCAGCTGGGACTGAAGAATTGATGTGCGGCTCTTAGCCTTTTTCAGGGGGCTCATGAACCGAAGGGAAAGAGAACAGCTAGAATTCCTAACCAAAGTCCTACAACCAGCATATATTTCTTATAGAGCCAAAGGTCTCTGCAGAAGAGATCACAGTAAGGGAGCAAGTGGTAGAGTGAAGAAAAATTAAGAAGTTGCTGCAGAGCAGAGGAGAGGCCACCCTCCAAATTCCCCTCAAGTCAGAATTGTGAGGGGCTGACACTTCTGAGAGGGGCAGGGAAACCTAGGCTGTTAGGAACTTCGAATGGCTTCTGTACCAGATGGGAAACAAATCCAAATTAGGGCCAAAGAATAAGATCCAAGAGGCAGGGCCTGCCCTATCCTCAGCTCACCCCACTGCTGGAAATCCACTTCTCCCCAGGTGCTGCACAAACGCCAGTGCGCAGAATAAAGGCACACACCACTCTTACACACACAGGACCCTAAAGCAATGCAAGGACGGGGTGGAGCTCCTGAAGGTACAATAAATGATAACGAACATTTGGAGGGACTTTCTTGGCCTAAGAGAAGAATTCAGAAAATAGACTGTATGTAGATTGTAGATTGTCCCCTGCTCAGCTGCTTCTAGGAATGCGTGAGGCCCGAGATCCAGGGCTCTGTAGGCAGGGAGGGAGGCCAGGAAGGCAGCAGCAGTGTGGCTCTTTCCTCCAACGAGATCCTTCCCTCCTGTCGCCTGACTTCAAGGAGGGCATCCTCCTCTTCCCCAGCTCCATTTGGAAGAACAGAAGCAGCAGGCACGGAAAGCAGCTAAATCCATCGGCTCTGATGGACAAAAAGTCAAAGGGATATCAGAGATGGAGGAAGGGGGGCAGGAAACGATGGCAGGAGAAAATTCCAGTGCTGAGAGACCCTCGAGGAAAGTCAGAGGAAGGGATGAGTTAAGGAAAAATCCTTCCGAGATGAAACATCCTGCCCTCCTGCTCCTTTTAAAGCCTGTACTGCCATCTCTGCTGGAAAAGGGTCCCTGTACCATGCATGGCAGAGAAAACAGAGTCTTAAATTAGGAAAAAAAAAAAAAAACACACACAAAAAACATGATTTTCCCTAAGTAAAAAAATAAATATCAAAAGCACCCCACCACCAAGCAGCTTTAAGCCAGCCTCAGCCATTCCTGGTCTCTGATGCTGTTTTCTCCTTTGCCCTTGTGCACCCAGGAGTTTTCTTCCCAGGCTGAAGCCAGTCTCCAGGCATTAAAAAGGAAAATTGCTGTATTATTTTATTTTATTTTTTAAAAAAGGGACCTTCCATTCAAATCCAACTCAGCTGAGGATGTGTTATCATGGCAACCATCCCCTCCCTGTCTACCCCAGCAAGGAGAGCATTAACCACACAGATCTGAACCATCCTGCGCCAGCACACCGACTGCAGCCAAGCCCCACTACCCCACGCAGCCCCTCCAAGCCGAGGCCAGCGCGATTTGACATGAACCAGATCTGTCAATGGCCCAAGACAAACACGTGGGCAATCATGAGCAGTGGAAAAGACGTAGCACACTCCATTCAGCTCCAAACGCTGATAAATAATTCAGGAAGAGAAATGCCGCAATACAGAGCAGAGAACAGTTTAAAAATAGGATATGTGCTGATGCCAGAGGAACGGAGGGAGAGAAAAGCAGAGAGGTGGCATGAACTAAAGCCCGTGTGGCAACAAGCCGCGGGCTGGCGGGCGCTGCAGCCCCCTAGCTCAATGCGCTGATCCCAGCAGATGTTTATTTGCTCACCCTTTCAATTAGGAATCCCAAACTATTATTCACATGGCAACAGCAAGCAGGGCTACCCCTTCTGGATCGCAGTCCTACCGCGATGCACGTACCCAAGAAAAGAGAAAAAGCCTTCACGCTGGAAAGCCTGCGGCAAAGACGGGGCTGAGGCGTGCCTGGCGGACACCAGTGATGCTCAGCTTTGTGTGTTCCAGCGCTCTCTACGGGGTGCAGGTAGATGCTAGAGGCTTTTCTCTACGCAGCCAGTCTCCTAAATTCAGCCGCCTTGCGTTCAGATGCTTCCACTCATCCTACGTACCATCCATCCCTAGTCAACTGTCCCGTGTTTGACGCACTTTTTTTGTCACGCACTGCACAGCATCACCACTGCCACCCTTTTAGGGTGAAAGGGCTCAAGGAACAACTTCCTTGTCTCCAAAATCCACTGTCCTTCCCCCACTGATACCTGCACAGTAAAACTCCCCTTTGCGCTGACTTGGCGCACCTCACCTGTCCCAGCACATCTGCAGTTTAGGTGCCAGCTGCATTTTCCTCTTTCACAACAGAAGTGATGTAAGTAATACCAGAAACATCATTATCAGATTAAAGAATTTCCCCTTCCAGCTGCAGACCCAAACACATTTCACATTTACTACCAGCTATGAAGAAGCCTTGGTCACAGACAGAGCCCCTTGATCCCGCTTTGCCACAGGCGGCTCTCCAGAAAAGAGGGGCCGTTCCAGGCTCTGCAGAACCTGTGAAATACTCTGACAGATGGCTGCTTTTTTCTCTCCTCAGAGTTTCAAAAAATAACACCAAAAAGACACCAATCTCTCCCTGACTCCTCGCGAAGGCGAACAACATCAGTTTCCCAAGAATTTATAAAGCAGAAAGCTGCCATTAATGAGAAAAAGCAGATTTTTTTATAGGGAAAAATAATATGCCATCATGTACAGCTAATTCAAAACCTAATAAATCTGTAGGCAGAAGCAGCTTACTGTAAGTATTTCAGGTTCTCTTCACCCCTCAAATATCCAAAAAAAATGAAAGCATAAAAAATGAGTTAAAAAAAAAAGTTAAAAAGCCACTGAGAGGAAGTTCAAAAGACAGATCTAGACGACTGCTTGTAAAAACCTCAGTCTTAAACAGGAAGTCATAAACAAACGGCGCCTTTAGGTTCAAGCAAAGATCCCCCAAAACGTATTTTGCCCTCCATTTGAGCTGAAGTGAACAAAGCCATATTGCTCAACCTTAATCAGCCAGGTTCAAGCTCTCCGTCCACAGCCAGCAGGGCTGTAAGATGTTGTTCTTTGCTGGGCCAAGCAGAAAGGCCTCGCAACACCTCCCTGCCACAAGCCATAAGGCTTGCCAAGATCAACTCGATCATAACATGTTGTTATCAGGATGCTTTTGAGTGAGGGAGGGTAGTTAACGATGAATTATGCCAACAGTATTTGCGTTCGTATCTTATTTGTCCAAGTCACATTTGAACACAATGGACCCAGTGAAGGTACTGTGACAGAAGTTAAAACCCCAAAAAAAGCCTTCTGATAGTTGACCAGCTACTGAAAGCCTACTAAGGCTCCCACTAGTGGCCAGACTCGTGAGACCAATCCTTAGCACAGAATCCATCCGCAGAACACCAGTCGTTAAGGAGCCAGGCTGACCAGTTCTGCTGCTGACCACACAGTTCATTTGTTCATACAACTATGTTGGCACAACCCCAAACACAGTCAGCGATAGGTCAGAGGTTTCATTTTCTGAGTAGCTCTAATAAGAGCTCCTACCATAAGCAGCAGCTGTATCAGATGAAGCCCATTTGTACCAATACGAGCACAGCATCAGGCAAGAGTGCGGAGTTGCTTTCACTCTACCGGCAGAGCAAAGCCAGACTGCTCAGGCTGCTAAAAGCCCACACAAACATTGTGGCTGAAAGCTGATATATCTGCCACTTTCTCAGATTCAGGGAGCTACGTGCTGGGGAGGCCACCTCCAAAAGGTGCCCAATGCCCAGGGCTTCATGTACGCCCAGAGAGCCTGCTACTCTCAACCCCATGCCCCTGCTCAAATGAGCCCAAACCATCTCAGCCCCAGGTCCAAACCTGACACGGGAGAACAACACAGCAAGGAGCAGACACTCAGCTTTTGGGCTTCTGTAACTTTAAAGGTGGAAAGAAGCTTTAAGGTTTGAACAACCTCACCCAGCCGCAGGCACAGGATCTAGACCACCCCCCTGCATTTTCCCCATGTTCTAGATCTTCGTTCTGCTTCCTTCCTAGTAAGAAACCACGACAGAAGGATTGGGCTCCGAAGCACCTGCTCGTTTTGGTTTGGCCGTGGGGAAAGAGACAGGGCAGGATCCTATTTTCTAACAGACAGCATACTTGAAGCTTCCCTAAAGAGGTCAGTCTCTGAGATACAGGCAACACCTTCCATAATAAAGCGGCTCTTGTGTCTAAACTCAGCTCAGAAGATATTAGTTTCTAAAAGAAAAGGATGTCAAAGCAATATAAGAATTTTATAACTTCATTAAAAAATATATATATAAGAGAGCTGGCATAAAGAGTAGGCTGCATCTGCCCACACTCAATAATCATCACAGAAATTCACTGGGAGGCAGCAGTGACTCAGTCTGCACTACACAAAGACAGCTTGTGCTCGCAATACATAATGAAACTGGGCTTTATAGACGACCATAAATCTGCATGCGCCCCATTGACAACACACATACAAGGGAATCCCAGCACTGACAGACATGGGCTTGGAATTATCAGCCCTTCCTCTTGCTGCTACCCTAATAGACGATCTCAAAGCTTTCCCCCACCTCCTCCCACGCTAGGAGACGGATTTCATAGAATCACAGAATGGCTCATGTTGGAAAGGACCTCAAAGATCGTCTTATTCCAACCCCCCTGCCACGGGCAGAGATGCCACCCTCTAAATCAGGTTGCCCAGGGCCACATCTAACCTGGCCTTGAACACCTCCAGGGATGGGGCATCCACAACCTCCCTGAGAAACCTGTTCCAGCACCTCACCACCTCCGAGTTAAGAATTTCCTCTTAACCTCTAATCTAAATCTCCCCTCTTTTGGTTCAAAACCATTCCCCCTTGTCCTGTCAATATCTGAGCAAAGAGTTGCTCTCCATCGTTTTGATAAGCCCCCTTTAAGTACTGAAAGGCTGCAATGACATCCCCCAGACCCTTCTCTTCTGGAGGCTGAACACCCCCAGCTCTCTCAGCCTTTCTTTACAGGAGAGGTGCTCCACCCCCCGATCATCTTTGTGGCCCTCCTCTGGACCCACTCTAATAGCCCCGTAACCTTCTCGTGCTGGGGGCTCCTGACCTGGATGCAGCACTCCAAATGAGGCCTCCAAGAGCAGAGCACAGGGGGACAACCACCTCCTTCCCCTGCTGGCCACCCCTCTCTTGACGCAGCCCAGGATGCAGACAGAGACTATCCAAACACCAGCTCTTTGTACTCCACTCCACTGCAGAGGAAGGGAACCTACAAATTACATCAGCTCTAAACTTCCCCCCACAGCCCGACCTCCAGCAGCAGCACAGACACGGCTCTGCCAGCTGGAGGTGCGGAGGTGCTGCACCCACTCGTGAGGTCCATCGAAACCAGAGGCGCCCAGCACGGGGCACTCATATCCAGGGCTGTCAGCACCTCTGCAAGAAAGAAACCACGGTATGCTACCAAAAATACAGAGCATCAAAATAAGCGTATTGCTCTAAAATAACCTATTCCGCTCACATTAACTTCCAGAAATACACGCTTCAAAAAAAAACTGCAACGAGCACGTGGAAAAGCCACCAGCAAATGCAGCCATTTGGTCGTATGTGGCCCCAGGAAGAGGAAGCCGTGGTAGCAGTGCACTCAGGCAGAGGCGGTGATCAGAGAGCAGGACTCTGGGCTCTTTTCAAGCACAGTCGCTTCAGTGCCATGCTACGAGCTCCAGAACAGTATGGCAGCACCACTCACTCACCTCATCTCCCAGGGCAACTGTTGTTCCTAAGGAACTGGAATGAATCCTCAGGCGAAAGAAACCAGGGGAAGGACGGCACGTTATTATTAGATCGGTATCGACATAAGCTGGAAACAGAATCCAAACCCCAAACTAACCATTCGACCTATTCGAAACTTCAGCCTCAGTTAGCAGCCACAAGCATAGCATCAGCTGAAGCACCCCTCTCACTTGCCATAGACCCAGGAGCATCAGTCATCACTGCCACTTATTTCTCTGACCTCTCCAAGTCTTTAAGGTATGCTACCCTTTAAGATACGCTACCAAAACACGTAATTAAAAAAAAAAGGGAAAAAGAAAAAGATCCACACCAATTTAAAAGTCATTTGGGTTACAGCACTTACTTCCTCCCAGGATTACACTTCCCTGCCAGGGCTCCGTCAAGAGTAAAGAGACACAGATGCCTTCTGCCTCTTATTAGGTTTAGGGGCTGAGGAACAAGTTGCAAGTTCTGACCCTGCAGCTGCCTCTTCTCAAAATAAATAAATAAATAAAGTTCTTCAATTAGTATCGATACAGTTGAAGCTTATCATTAAGTGATACATAATGAGGTGAAATACACTGCATATGTGCATATATACTAGCAAACATCTGTGCTGGGATTACCTTGATGCATTCTTCACACTTTTCAAACGACTCTTTGCATGACAGATTCACACTTTTCAAACAACCCATTTTGGCATGAAAGCATTCTCTGTTCCCCCACCTGATTCTACACAGGAATTATGGCATATCAAAATGACTTTGAGTTAACATTTCTCCAATACATTAACTCTTTTCTTTATCTGTCACCATCTACCACAGAAAGAAAGGCAAGAAATAAAATTTAAAGTAGATAGATGGGAATGCTGGAACACAGCGGGTGAAATCCAAACTCCACCTTAATCAGAGAAAGCTTTGGTTCATACATCGCCTTTACGAATAACTGGAGAGCAGGGTAGCGTAGGTGAAGACAACAACAATGTTCAAGCACTGAACGGAAGGTAAGCCTGGAACCAATTCTCCAGGTTATTATTACTATTTCATTAAGCGGGTGATTTATACACCTTCTCCCTGAAAACAGGGCTTTAGAATAGAAACACTGACACAATCTTAAATTTAGCAACACAAATGGCATCACTACTATAAGGGGAACTTGATGCATCTACACTCTGACAAGAGGATAGGATATCAGGGGCAGAACAAGAGTGGCTGCAGAATGCCTGGAGGAAGGGGTTTAGGGATCTGACGTGGGCACGCTGCCCTGCTCTGCTCCTCAGGCATCCCTCAACAAGTGAGCCTGCCTGTCCCCCGACCAACTCCTGGCAGTTCTCCTTCCCCTCTATTCCCTCCAAGCCTTTTTCAAGGCTTGTTGCAGACGGCCTGAGACAACTGCAACAGGGACAGGCAGAAGCGACAAATCCTCCTTCAGCTGCCGTGAGACCGAGCGATGCTGCCCCTTCTCCTGGCACTGCCTCCTCCAGGCAGCGGCAGAATCCCAGGTCCTTATGCAAGCATTTCGCAGTCACAGAGGAACTGACTGCACGTCATTTGGTAAGTTCTCTGGGACTTCCCTCGCTTTCTGCATAAATCCACGTTACTTTAGGAAGTGTTAGTTTACTCACAGCCCTCGGCTTTTACTCAACTAAAACAAGACATGCAAAGTCACATGAGTTTAACTCAACAGGTGACATAACACCTGACGTTAGCCAAGTCAGCGTGGTTTCGGACACGTGCAGCGCCCCTCTCCAAGCCTCATTTGCTGGGTTTAGCTCCTCCTCATCACACGAGCCCCAAAACCACACAAAACGCTACACTGTTCAAACCAGCTGCATCACATTTCTAGTTCAGTGCAGCACAGCGCAGTCAAAATACCCCGGGACTGCTCTCAGCCACAAGACGACCTCAAAAACTTAAGCCCAATGTAAACAACTGTAAAACACTCACCCAGCAGTGAGTCTGCAGGAAGCCTAGAGCAACTGTTTGAGAAATGCAGTATTTGCCCCAAGAACAGATTAACTTTAACCATCAGCATAGCATACAGTCCTGCACTCCACAGAGCAGGCTGCTGAAAAAGCCCCTAGGTAATGCTGGGCCCAGAAAACTTGAGCTCATTTAATGCAAGCACCATGCCTGGGTAAATCGGATTGTGGCTGAGACCCCAAAAGACCCCACCAAATGAGGACGTGGACAGGCCGGCTTCCTCTGCCACCTCATCAAGAGACGATCCCCAGGTATGTGATTCTACAGCTGCAGCTCACAGATGTGAGAGGACACAGGGTGCTGCACGATGCATGACGTCCCGGCAAGCAGCACCCGCTTCTTCTAGCCCAACAACTAGTACCCTGGGAGACTGCAGGCCTCGTCCCAAAACAGCAAGCCCCAATGAAGACGCCTGGGGAGAAATCAAAGGAAACTAGTTCCTTTAATTCCACCCCACCGAACATCCTACCAACCCAGAGACCAGACCCTCACAGGTCAGGCAGCCGAATCTCAAAGCAGCACTCAACTAACTCCATCTCTGGATGGAGAGAAGCCTAGCTACAGCTACACCACAGAATCTAGCTTCACACTTCTGGTCTGAGGAAGATGTGAGCAACCAAGGCCATTAAGACTCACCAAAGAGGAAGACGGCGCTACAAACCCAAGTCTGATATTGTTAAATCACTCCAGGTTTCATCGTGCTCATGCCAGGCGGGGAGCTCGAACTGGCCCTCAGGAACCACTGGGGAAAAACTGCAAAGCCTGATGGCTAAGGGGTCAGCTGGCTCCAGATCCTACTCACCTCCAGGGCACCAGTCCCCAGTCAGTCCCCACTCCTGAGCAGGGGGAGAGATCAGAGAACGGACCATATCCAAGTGATGTTTCTCCTTCACAACTGACATGAGTTGAGTCGGGAGTCTTAATCCAGCTCCTCAAAAGCCAGGTGGCTGTTTCCAGCAAAGCATCATCACTGCAAGCAACCTGTTGAGATCCATCCTCACTTGTGCAATCCCTGGAGTCTGAAGTAATGGTTTACTATCCAGTGAAGCTGCCATCAAACATCACACTGTGCCAGCTTGGTGGACAGAGAAAAAAATAATCAGTCTAATGTCTTTCCTCATCATCTAGACTGTCAAAAAATACCCTCATATTTGTAAATACACACACTGGAATAAGCTTCCGAAGTTTCTGTGTACACAGAATCCATCCTTATATTCCAAAGAAACAGGAATGAAAAGGGGAAATCTTTAGAAATAAATGTTTAATAGTGCACTGAAAATACAAAGAGCTGTGGATGGGAGAAGTGAGACCCTAAGAGAACATCTGGGAAAAAAAATCAGCAAGCCAACTGCAAACCACTGAATTGTCATTCAGTAAGGAAGGAAGATTACTGCAGGTATCCTTGGTGCGATTTAATGGAGAATCTCTAGCATGAATTCAAGGAGAGGGACACAGACGTTATGCCAGTCAGCCTTAACAGCCTACAGGTGTCAAACAGGACAGAAGTAAAGAACAGAGCATAAGGAAACGGAACTACCTGAAGTTACTACAGGGAACCAGACCCCCAGGTCTCAAAGGGAGATGGAGGACAGGTCGAAGCAAGAGATGAGGCGAGATTCTCAGCAAGTACCAGTGAGAGAAAACCAAACTGAGACTAGGCACACATGGAATTTCTTTGCATGCTGTCAGTGGGAAAAGGAATACCGAGACAGAGACTTGGAATCAGCAAGGGCACAGCATTTTGATCTGTACACAGGCAGGCATTTGGTTTTGATGAACAGATGAGGTCCTACAACACACTCCCGTTGCTCCTCATGCAGATGGAAGAAAACAATTCTTGTATATGGCAATGATATGGGATATCTGTGGACTATGTCCTGCTCTCCTCTCGAGTATTTTCTTTGTAACACCAGCCAGTGCCCCAGCACTGCTGGCAGGTAAGGGCAGCTCTGCTGCTGCTATTCCCCAGGTTTCCAAGCAGCAGCCACAAAACTCTGCCAACGGGCTTCCCTCCCTTTTGCTACCGTTAGGATATAATTCTTCAGCCTATCCTTTGTTTGGTGATAAACAGACACCAAAGCTTGGCAGGGTTTCCAGATCCCCAAGCAGGTTATCTTCCTTTACCAACACTTCAGCACTCTTCTTCTACTTTTTAAACTTTGACTTTGCTCCAAAACCAAAGACAGACAGTAATCTGCATCTACTCAGCAACACGTGCAGGATTAAGGCTAGCTTTGTGTTTCCAGCTCCCATCACATCTGAATCCTCTTCAGCTGTGCTTCAGATTCTAATGGATCACTTAGAACAAACAGGGGCTGCAAAAGCAGCAGAAGCAATAATAAACTCAGAGTTTCTTTCTATTCACAATTCCAGCGGCATCCTTGAGCTCTAGGAAAAATAAAGCCCTGTCCTGGAGAGCTGGAAGCTCTGCACTTGAGCAGCTTCTGCCAGAGGCTGGCTCAGTGTTCCTGACACTGAAGCTCATTCCCTTACAAACCCTACTACTAAGGCACATTTACTTGAGTTATCAGCATAAATGATTAGAAATATGCCTTTTTTTTTTTTCCCCAGACCTCTTCTGACAGCACTGAAGCCTCATAAAAGACAGAAAAGTATACAGAGAACAGTCAGGGCAGAAGCAGTTGAGCTCAGGCCAGTTCAGATTCTCTGCAGCCTAACAGCTGATCCATAACAGAGCAATCCATAATAAAAGTGACAGCAGAAACCCATTAGGGTTTGCAGAGCTCCCTCAATAAACCAGTCATCAACTGGCCAGAGCCTTGCCTATCGACAAGGTGTTGGCACAGGTTGGATTCTCTTCTGAAAGGCACGCACCCTTCTCGTGGCTTCTGAAAGAGAAGTTATCAAGCCCTTTATAAAACCAGAGACCAGTGCAACAGCATAGACCCAGGCTCAGCTTCTTAAAAAAACCAGAAAGAGGCCAGAAAGAACAACAACTGGAAAAGGCTGCCATCAGTGAAAGATATAATACAGAACTTAAGGAACTAAAGGACGTAAGGAAAGGGATGAAAAAGCGGTTCACAAAATGGGGGACAGAAGAGAGGTAGCAACCCCCCCCTTACATCCATTTCCACACCACACGAGGAGCTCGGGGGGGGCACCTTTGAGATCGTGTTCCAAACAGACGCAGGGGCCCATTAGGAACAACATCAACTTACCTGCGAGACCTGCTGCCAGAACGCCACCCCGGCAGGAGCCGGCGGCAACCCTGGCAGAAGAACCGAACTTCAACGCTTCCCAACAAAAAGCACGGCGAGGATTTACATCCACCAGCCGACAGAGAACGTGGAGCCACCAAACAACTCCCCGCGTAACCCCCAGCGCACCCCCCTCAGAACCCCGGGCACCCCCGGAGCCCCCCGGCTCCGCGTGATCCGTCCCTGACCGCGGGGGGGGGTTCCATGACCGCGTTTCGAGGCACTGCGGGCCGGGATCCCCTCCCCGTGCTCCCGGGGCACCACACCGGGCGGCCCGCGGCCATCGCGGCGCCGGGCCCCGCTCACCTGTTGCTGCTCCGCCTCAACCTGGAGCCGCCGCGGCCCCGGGCCGGGCAGAGCCGCGCTGCCGGCGCTCCGCCGGCTGCTCCCGGTGGCGGGGACCCGGCGGGGCCTGGCGGGCAACGGGAAGGCGCCGCCGGGGCTCGCCCTGGAGGCTGGAGACCCGCGGCCGGTCCGGTCCCGGGGCCAGCGAGCGGGGGATCGGCCCAGCGCCCCGACGGCTCCGATCCCGGTCTCGGTCCTGGTCTCGACCCCAGGCTCAGTCCCGCTCCCTGTCTCGCCCCGTTCCCAGCCCCTGCCCCGGTCTCGCTCCCGGTCCCGGCCTCCCGCCTCCCCCGTCCCCACCGCACTCACCGGGCCGGGCCGGGCCCTGCGCCGCCGGGCCGGGACCGGGGCCGGGGCCG
>CM021796.1:15407-50016 GCA_011076525.1 Nettapus auritus | reverse complement strand
GCCGCCGCCGCCGCCACCCCGGGGCCGGGCCTGGGCCAGCGCGGGCCGCCCGGGCGGGGCGGCGGAGCGGGAGGGGGGAGCGGGGCGAGCGGCGCGGGGGAGGCGGGGAGGGACCGGAACGGGAAGGGAGGGGGAGGGGCGGGCGGAGGGGAGGAGGGAGGGAAAGGGAAGAAGGGCGGGCCTCTTACGCGCTGCGTCACCGCTCCGTGCGTGCTGCGTCACCGCGGCACGCCCACCGGGCCGCCGTTGTCGTGGCAACCGCAGCGGCGGCGCCCCCTGGTGCGGGGGAGGCCTGGAGGGGCGGGGCACCAGCGGAGGGGGCGGGGCCCGGAGCGGGGGTGGGGCTGCGCTGCCGGTCTCCGCCCCCTCGCGCCCGGAGGCCCCGCCCCTCCGGGCTGGGGGCGGGCCCCACGCGAGGCCCCTCCCCCCCGCCGGTCTACCCGGGGGTCTCCACGCTGCCCAGGACCCCCTCAGGCTACCCAGAGCCCTCCCGGCTGCCCAGGCCCCCCCCCAGCTGCCCAGAGTCCCCCTTGTGTGCCCAGACACCCCCTCGCTGCCCAGTGAGGCCCCCCCGGCTTCCCAGGAGCCCCCCACACTGCTCAGGGACAACACAGCTGCCCATGACCCCCCCCAGCTGCCCAAGAGCCCACCACTGGCTGCCTAGAGCCTCCCCCCCACTGTCCAGGGATGCCCCCTGGCTGCCCAAGATCTCCCCGATTCTGTGAACAACCCCCCCGCTACCTAGTGAGGGCCCCCCTATCTACCCAGAGATGCCCCCCAGCTGCCCAGCAGCCCCACACCACAGGGACCCCCCCATCTCCCCTCAGCACACGTGGAGACCCCCACTCACAGGTAGGCTGCCACAGCTTGGGGACCAGCAGTACCCCAGGGCACCGTCATGGGCCAGGGCTGGTACCTCCCATTTACAGGCCCAAGCCCCAGCTCCGAGTGGGCGCTGGCGCTCCGGGTGCATGGGCAAGCACCCACCTCTCAGGTCCACCTTAACCCTGGGGACAGCAGCACCCACGGCTGCCCCGTGCCTAGGAAAGGCTCCTGTGGGATCACAGGGGCGTTTATCTCGCCTGGGATCAGCCAATATTTGTGGTCACATTGGGAAAACAAGCCCTTCCTGCCTGGTCCAGCACCACTGCCCTACCGCTGCTCTCCCGGCCCCGGCTCTGCTGTCCCAGTTTGACTTGGGCTTATAGGGACAGTTCAAGGAACCTGGTGTGCTGGGACCCCCAAATTGTCAGCTGCCAGCACTGAGGATGACGGCTGCCGTGGCTTTCCTGCTCCTGAGCCTTCTGAGGATGGCAGCTGCCAAGGGAGTGTGGTGCCCAGCCTGTGGGCTGGCAGCCCTGGCCCCTGCCACACAGCGGGACATCCTCATCGCGCTGGCGAAGCAGAGCATCCTCTCCAAGCTCCACTTGCCGGAGAGGCCCAACATCACCCAGCCCACGTCCCGGGGGGCCCTGCTGACCGCTCTCCGCAGGATGCGGGTGCATCGCACTGACGTGCCCGTCGCCCCAGGGGTGCTCCATGCCAGCAGCGTCCCTTACCCACACCCTGTGCTGGGTGTGCAGCACTACGAGATCCTCAGCTTTGCCGAGTCAGGTGTGTGCAGAACCCCTGGACCCTGTGGGCATGGTGGGATGGGACCCCACGGGTGGGTGGCATGGTGGGATGCAGGGAAGGTGCTGAGAGGTTTCCTCTTGGGCACAGGTACCTTAAGAGTCCCATGCAGGGGCACCGAGCACCTGCAGGCACTAACGGGCTGGCACTGAGACGCTCCTTGGCCAGAACCTTTGCACCCACTTCCCAAGCTTGCCCCGAGCAGCCATCCCTCACCATGGGGAGGGGAAGCACCGTGGAGACCCCGGGGCCCTCTCAGTGATTTGTGGGGGCAAGGGGATGGGTGGGTGCAAGAACAGGCTGCGGGGTTTCGTTAAGTTGTTGTCTGTTTCTGTTGGACCTTCCCCACTTGTGCTAGAGGTGGGTGGGTCAGGTGGCCAGGTTAATCAAAGCGTGATTTCAGGCCCCGGTTCCCCAGCAGTTCATCATCTGGGGAGTCAACTCCAAAGCCCATCTGCTCCCAGCAGTGTTCTTCTTACCCGAAGTGGTGGGCTGCCACATGGCACTCTGGAATTGGCTGCCTTCCTGGGTAGAGAGAGCTCCTCAAAACATGCTCAGGGGTCCTTTACAGGCATCACTGGAAAAGTGGGGTCCTGTACCCCCACTCCCAGGCAAATGCAGCCTTTGGAAAGAGGCAGAATAGGCCCTGCACCCTGCAGAGCATCCTCCCGAGCTGTCACTGGCCAGACCAAGCTGCTACTCAGTGAGGTGCTGGGGGGAACACACACCCCTTGCAGGCCTTTGTGTGTTTTGCATGGCTGCTGTGGGATACTGGGGCTTGCTTTGTCCTTGAAGACCTCTGGGAACAATTCTCCTCCATGGCACATTGTGTTCCTGCACGAGGACAATGTGGAGATGTCTCCCAGCTCAGCAGAACATCTGCTGGAAACGAAGGAGCAGGCATGAGCCCCAGGCCTGGGTCCAACCTTTTGCCCTGCTGTGCTGTGCCAGACTGCAGAGGAGGGCATTCGTCGCTCCCCCTCCTTTGTGAGGAAGCCTGGCAGCCCCAAAATGCTGCTGCTGCTGAGTGGGATGTGCAGGAGCAGGCGGTGGTTCCAGCCATGGAAAGTAGAGGTGGTGCCGGCTGTGTGAGTCGGCGTGACCGCCTTAAATCCCAGGCTGGTTTACGCAGCCACATAACCTTCTCTAAAACCCTCAGCAGCTTCCCTGACAAAGGGGATCTCAGGGCAGAGAAGGTGGAGCCAGGCCAGGTTGCTGCATTAAGCACCAGGCCCAGATGCTGCTACTTCAGAGCAGCGGCAGAAGGAGAAGCAGAGCAGTGCTGGAAAGTGGGGGCCCCTTGACACCCACGTGTCCTGCTTCCCGCTCCCTGGTTTAGATGTTCCTCCCATCTGCTCTGCCTTGGTGCTCCCAGGCTGGGATAACCTCCTCCCTGCTACCTCCTGACTCTTCTTTTGGTCCTGTGCGCAGGGTCCTCTACTTCCCGCAGAACCCTCCTGCATTTCCACTTCGCCCAGGAGCTGGGTGGGAGCACCGAGATCCTGCAAGCCAACCTCTACCTGTTCTGGGCATCCCCTGGCCCTGGGACGCACCAGGTCACAGTGAAGCTTTTGCAGCCAGATCTGATGGGGCTGAACATGACCACAGTCAGCAAGACGTGGCTGGAGGTGCAGAGGGCTGGCTGGGCCACGCTGGATGTGGGCCGAGCTGTCCAGAGCCTCTTCAGCCAAGGGAGCCAGAGGCTAACTGTGGAGCTGGAAATGGTTGAGGACTCTGGGCCTCCCCTTCTGGCTGGCCACAGCGATTCCCACTGGCCGTTTGTGGCAGCCCAGGCCCGGGACAGGACGCCCCATCGGGTCCAGCGGCGTGGCATTGACTGCAGCGGGGACTCGCGGATGTGCTGCCGCAAGGAATTCTTCGTGGACTTCAAGGAGATCGGCTGGGAGGACTGGATCATCCAGCCAGAGGGATATCACATGAACTACTGTGCAGGGCTCTGCCCCTTGCACATGGCTGGAATCCCTGGCCTCGCTGCCTCCTTCCACACAGCCGTCCTCAACCTCATCAAAGCCAACAACGCAGACGCAGCCGTGGACTCCTGCTGCGTGCCCACGCAGCGTCGCCCCCTCTCTTTGCTCTACTATGACCGGGACAGCAACATCATCAAGACCGACATCCCTGACATGATTGTTGATGCCTGCGGCTGTACCTAACCTGCCACTGGAGGAGGCCTGGGGGCAAGATGGATGCTGTGCAGGACTCTCCTCTTCCCATCTCCTCCTTGGCAGTGCAAGAGCTGGAGCGCTGCTGCCAGGCATGAGCCCTGCCAAGGCATTTTCTCCTCCTGAGGCTGAAGCATCAGGGCGGTGCTGAACCTGCAAGTCCTCTCCGCCCTGGCCTCCTGCACACCTCTTTCCCCCTTCAGATCTGCCCATGGATTCCTCTCAACCCCTGTGCCATGGCCTCTCAGCACTGCTGCTGCTGGAATCCAGACCTTCTTGCCCAAATCCCCTGCTGAGCACCCTGACCCAGGGTGGCTCAGGGCAGCCCAGCCTCCCCACCGCCTCTCCCCCGCCCCAGGCCATGTTGCGGTGCTGCAACTGGAATGTGTGGTCCTCTGGTCATGGGCATCAGCCAGGCCACCACCTGCTACGGGGGGAGCTGAGAATAAGCTGGGAGCTGGCGAGGTGAGAGAGGAGAGAGGTGCTGCAGAGTCCCATGCAGCAGCTGGACGTGAGGTTGTTAGGGGTGAGGGAGGGGGAACTGGTGCTATTGGGAGAAAAGTGTCAATAAATGATTCCCAGCCATAGTGTGTGTGTCCATGGGTGCACGTGCCTGTGCCCTGCCATCAGCCAGCTCATCTTCCCTCTGCCCCCAGGCTGCAAGGTGATGGATATGCCCTAGTGCAGACAGCCCCACGACAGCACAAAACTGACCCACGCTGCCATGCACAGTCCCCTTCTGAACACCTGCCTGGCCATAAAAGCCAGGCAGTGGGGCTGGGCACCCACTGCTGGGACTCGCCATGCCCAGAGGCTGTAATCCTGCTGGCCCCCACAGCTCTCAGGCTCCCTGTCCCTTGGCTGCCTTTCCTGGGGGTGCAGAATCCCTGTCCTATCTCAACCAGATCCAGAGCATGGCGTGGGACCCCAGCCATGGGGTGTTTGTGATTCCCACCAGGGAAGACACCATTTAGCCGAATGTCCCATTCCACTAAAACCATCTGCCTTTGGCCATTATTGTCCCAATTCAGGATGAAATGGAACAACACTTCTCTCTTAAAGTGGGTGGAGATGGCCAGAACCACGATGCCCATGAAGCCCAGCCTTGCCTACAGCCCCACTCCAATTCCCTTCCTGGGAGCAGCCTCTTGGCACATCTCTGGCCTCTGGCCTCATGGCTGCCCGCCCTGCCCCGTGCCAATCTGGCTGGCAGCACCACGGGACACGTCGGTGCCGTGAGAGCCGGGGGCAAAGGGCAGCTTTGACACATTGGCCCTGTTATGTAATCTCGTGTTCAGGTTTCTCCACTGCTCCACACGTGTCCCCCGTGTGCAAGGGCCGAGAGGACAGGGAGAGGGTGCTGAGGTGGGAGAGCGCAGCTCCTGGGGGCAGACCCTGGGGAGGTGTGCACAGCCAGCTGGGACAGAGCAGAGCCACCGCAGCCCTGTGATCAGCCACGCAGGCACTGACCCCACCACCCCAGCAGCTGGAGACAACCAAACGGGGGGGGGGGAGAGGAGCAGTGGAGGGAGGGGGGACCAGGCTGAGGTGGTTGGGGCTGTGAGCAGCCCTGCCTGGAGCCAGAGTTGGGCTGCAGGCTGTTGCAGAGCACCTGTGGTGCTGCGAGCAGAGATGGAACAGCCATGAGCAGGAAACAGTGCTTGTCTGTGGGGCTCACATCCTGAGGTAGGTGCTCTCACTGAGCTGCTGGGGCAGGTACCCGCATCTCCCCATCAGGTCGCAGGAGCACGGTGCTGAGGGCAGGCCTCTCAGGCCCCAGCGTCTCTAGGGATCAGCCCTGAAAGGTTCTTGCTGACCCAGCTGCCGCACGGGCAGGGTGGAAGACTCGGGGATCAATACTGTCTGGGACCCAAGGCCAGTTGCGCAAACCCAAAGAGGATTTGATATATATATATATATATTTCCTTCTTCTTTTTCAATGCCTCTTTTCACTGTCTGTATTTATTTAACAAACAGCTTTCCTGGGGCCAGTGCTGAGCTCTCTAGGCTGCAGCAGGCTGAAGCAGAAAGGGGCTGAGCTGTGGGGCAGGAGGAGATGTTGGCTGCAGCCCTGTGGCCCTGCAGCTGCCTGAGCTCAGGGATGCACAAGCCAAAGACCCTTGGCCGAGCTCTGAGGTACCATAAGCCTCTCATGGGGTTGGGGTGCCCTTGGTTCCCCTCCTTGACCCAGCAACATACTCCCCATGGGGCTCAGAGCAGAGAGGGCTGGCATGAATTGCCATGCAGTAGCCCCCTCTCCAGCCCAGCTCCTGTTCCCCAGCTCTGCTCTTTGCTGGGCTGCACGTGTGCTTTGGACACGTCAGGACACATGGTGGGGTCCACCTGCCAGCCCTGTGGGACTGCTGCCTACCCCCTGGGTCCAAAAGTTGTCCCCGTGCCAACTCCTGCTGCTGGGGTGAGGTGCCCCATGGTGACAGTGGGGTCCTCCTGGTTGGGGGAGCCTGGGTACCCCCAGCAGCTCCCCTGAGAGGGTCCCTGGCCTACAGGGCCCTTCCCTGCCCCTGGCAGTTTGAGCCCAGGGCAGAATTAATTGTCCTAGGGGTTTGCCAGCTACCTGACTGCATTTTCCCCAACCTCTTCGAGTCAGAGGTTCCCCAGCTGAGCAGGTCCTGGGCCCCGGCACCCCATGCTCCCCTTCCCATGCATGCAGGCTGTCCTCCTTTCTGGGCACACAGGATGCCCGGGTGCAGCCCACAGCCCTGTCCCCATGTGAGGGTGACCAAGGCTGGGGTATCCCCCAGTGGCAGCACCATGGGGTGAGCTCCCCCTGCAGCTGGGGGGCTAGCAGAAGGCAGGAGCCCTCATCCCTGTCTCTCTCTGCAGCCAGGCCCCATTGCACAGAAGGACTCCCCCCCCGAGGCCAGTGGTACTGGCAGCACCAATGTGTTTAAAGACCTAAAAAAACACAACGTGAAGAAGCCACTGACTGGGACTCACCACAGCCCCGACATTTTGCAAGTCTGTTCATCCTCTGCAAAAGAAACCTTGGTGTGAGCGTGGGCACAGAGTAGTGTCTAGCCAGGGAGCAGAACAGAAACCCCAAGAGCAGCAGGGTGCAGCTTCCCTGGCTGGTAGGTGAGACGAGGGGCATGAACAAACACTTATTGTATATGACAGGCATGAGGGGGATGCTCACACTGCCTGGGCCCCTTGCCCCGTGCTGTGACACTGAGCTCCTGCCGGGGCTCCCTGTCCACACAGGGGTCTCTGGAGGAGGTATCTGCAGCAGGCAAGCCCAGGTACCTCGAGGCACTGCTGTGCACTTCGTGCTGCTTCCTGGGGGCACAAATCCAGCAGGAGCCCCTTCCCTGCAGCCCCCGCAAGGCTGGCCCAGCACCGCAGGGGCCATGCAGCCGGCCTCAACCCAGCACGGGCACTGTGTCCTTGGGCTGTGCCAAACCCGGTGCAGAGGTGCCGTCCCCCTGGGCCACCGCTCTGGTGAGGGGACGGAGATGCGCGGCTGCGGCCGGTGGCTCCTGCAAGGAGCCTTTGCCAGTATCAACAAACCCTGAAGCAAAGGGCCAGGCACGCTGCGCCAGCTGGGTGTCTCTTGGCAGCACCTGGCTCACAGGGGAGGGGTGGGAATTCCTGAAAGCCTCCGGCGTTGCCTTGAAAAGGTTTAATCTTTAATTTGCCGTCTCACACGGGCACTTGCCAGCCCGCAGCGCTGGCTCGGAGGCACCGGGTGAGCCTCGAGCCTCGCCGGGGCCTCTCGGGCGCTGTTTGGGCCCGCACGGAGCTCCCGGGAGCCCCGACCCCGGGGGTCGGACCCCGGCCGCCACAGGCAGGGCCCGGCCGCCGGGAGGCGCCCGCGGGCCGCGAGAGCCGCGGCCGTTACCGGGGGTCCGGGTCTGGTCCCTCCTGCTCGCCCCTCGGCCCGGGGGGAACCCGGCAGTGAGGGAAAGGGGGCCGCCGACCCCCGGCCCCGGGCCCTGGTGTTGCTGGACCCGGTTCTTCTGTCCCTGCTGGCAGGGCCCCAGCCCCGGGGTGCCTGACTGGTGCAGGCCCTCAAACCCGGGGTATGGCACTGTAATACAATCCTTAAGGTCATTAAGGTTGGAAGAGCCCTCCCAGATCATCTGGTCCAACCGTCCCCCTACCACAGACATCACCCACTAAACCACGTCCCCAGGCACTGACTCCAACCTTTCCTTAAACACTCCCAGGTATGGTGACACCACCACATCCCTGGGCAGCCTGTTCCAAAGTGTGACTACTCTTTCTGAGAAGAAATGTCTCCTAACTTCTAACCTAAACCTCCCCTGGTGCAAGCTGAGGCTGTCCCCCCGCCCCGTCCCAGCATATGCCTTTGGAACCCCCTTTAAGACTCGCTGCGACGCTTTGCGCCACCAGCCCTGCTGGTGCTGCCCCTCGCTGCCAGCCTGGGCACTGGCTTGCAGCCTGTGGGGAGAAAGCTTCTCTGTGATGGAGCCACAGTCCCAGACCCATGGTCCTGGCTGGATTTGGCAATTCCTTGGCCGGGATCGGTGGGCAGAGCCATGCAGAAACAGGCACAACCGCAGGAGCCATGTTCAGGCACTGGTTCGTGAGCTCTTGGGGGGTCCCTGCTTACCCCAGCCATTTGGCACCTGTAGGTCAGGTTGGCAGGTGCCACCCTTGCCCCACCGGACACGAGGTCGGAGGCCCAGAAGCCATGTGTGCAGTGAGTGCTGGGTCCGGGGGGACCTGGGCGGGTATTTTGGTCAGGCTGGTCCCTTGTCTTTGCTTTCTGGGAACTGCTTAATCAACAGCACACTTACGCAATGGGTGCAAGAACCGCTCACAGCTCCGTGCTGACCCCTGGCCTAGATCTGGCGGTCCAGAGTGTGGGAGGGGGCACATGGCTGGAGTGCGAGGGAGCGGGGCAGGTTGGATGCTCTTACTAAGCTAGAGGGAAATGGGTGCTTATGGGGGCAGCTGCATGGTGTCGGCTAGTCCTGAAGGATCCTGGTAGGTTCGAAGGGATTCATCCCTTTGGGGACATCTTGCTCCCCATCCTGGAAAGGAAGGTGGGTTAGAAAGCAATTCACTCTCTTTGCCCAACTCTTTGTCTCCCCTGTTTCATGCTGTGCCACAGCCCTGATCTGGCTCTGTGGATCTGGCAGGGAAGGAGGAATTCAGAAAGGCATTGTGCCTCAGTTTCCCTTTCCTGTGTATGTGAAGAAGTGGTGTGGCAGCTGGGAGGTGGTGGTGACACAGAGGCTTCAATGATCCCCTGGTCTGCACCCACTTGCCTGCGCCTGTCAGTGGGACAGTGGGGATGTCCCCGTGTGGGGACTGTCAGCCACAGGGACCCAGTTCCCTCCATGAGCTGAAGGCAGCAGCAGCCTGGCCCTGCAGGGAATTAAACCTGCCCTGACAGCCTAAAAGGAAACGCTCCACTTCCAGCACAGGTACATGGACACAAGGTGCACGTGAGAGTGTGTCCACAAACTGAGCGCGTGCCCTAGCATGTGGGAGGCAGACTGAGTGCATGTGTGCAAGGGAGCATGCAGCTGGGTATGTACCGCAGAGCAATCTGTGCAAGCGAGTGTGTGCAACAAAGCAGGCACGTTTGTGGGCATATGCATGTGTGCAGACGGGGGAACTTGCTGATGTGTGCTTTGTGTGCAAGCAGGAGTGACAGCATCACATGTATGTGAGTCTGTGCATCTCCAGTGCACCTGTGTCAGAGCCTGAATGGAAGCAGCACATGAACATCCCTGCTGGTACCCAGGCAGCGCTGGCTGCCTGTTACCTGCGGACGTGGCTCACAGCCCCTGTGGGAGCTGTGCTCCCAGGCCATGCTGTGCCCACTCTTTCTTCCCTGTTGACATTCCTGGGCTATTCTGGGAGCTGCCAGCAGGCTCAGCCAGCTGAGAACTTTGCCCCTTGCACTGTGGTTGCATCATCTCCGGTGGGTGCTTTTTCCCAGACAGCCCACTCTGTTTACACGTCACCTCTGTGCTTGGCCAGAGGCAGGGGCTCTGTGTGGTCAAGACCTTGGAGTCAGTGCTGCATGGCACAGTGGGTGCAGGACATGGCTGAAGGCCTGGCTGGGTTTCAGGTTCCCAGTGCACCCTGTGGGTTCCTTGCTCTGGCAGAAGGGTGCTGAGCTCTCTTGCTGCCCCTGCAACGTCTCACCTTGAACCAACTTTGAGTGGTTTCTACAAGACTGTGCCCTGAACTCAGGCTGTGCGCTCTGCTCTGAGCACAGCACCTGGGGCTGGGAATCTGAAGACCATCGTCAGGTTGCTGTGACACCCTCTGCCACCTCGTTAACCTGCAGTACATACAGACATCCATTTAGATTTGTGGGGACGGGGGTGCACAGCATGCACCTGCCCTGCCTTGCGGCTGGCTCTGCCCAGCTCTGTCCTGGGGTGAGTTTGAAGAAAAGAAGGGGTTGTGTCTTGCAGTAGACTAGATGATCTTCAGAGGTCCCTTCCAACCTCAGACATTCTGTGAAAAGGCTGAGACCCCCCACCCCCCACCCTCCCCTCTCATCATATGGTCAGTGTGCAAAAGCCCAGAGATGTGAGCAGTGCCCAGGAGCTGCAGGAGTTGTTCTGGGCACCCTGCAGGGTGCTCGGTCAGTATTGAACCACCCTGGGCCTGCTGGGGTGGCTGCGGAGTGTGTGGGGAGCAATGCCCAGGATGTGGGGACAGGTCTGTGGGTTCTGGGGGCAAGCAGGTGGGGCTGGGATCAGTCCTGCAGAAACACCACTCCTCCACCTGGGCAGGATTCACCCCAGCCCTCACTTGCAGGTTTTGGGCCATGCAGAGGAACTCAGCACCCTCGACCCCCGTGGGGAGGCTGGTCGGATCCCTTGGCACCCCGGGCAGAAGGTGGGGTGAGCTGCAGGCATGCAGATCCCAAGTTCCTATAGTGTGTGCAACCCCCTTGTGCACACTCAAGCCCCCCGTGCACATCCCCCTGCGTGCAGCCGCTCATGCCTGGCCCTCGGTGCCCTCCGTAGGTCGGGGGCTGGAGCCGCACCCCGGGAGCCCCGCGGCCGACCCGGAGACCCTTCTCGCGGGGACGAGGGACACGTCCCGGTGCTCTCGAAGCCCCTTCCTTTGCACCACAAGGCATCGTCCCCCCCTTACCCCTGCCGCGGGGGGGTGTGGGGGGGCTAATCCCGGTAATCCCCCGCCCCGGCCGCAGCCCGACGGGACGGGCAGGTGAGCCGGCCAATGGCGGGGGGACACCGGGCCCGCCCCCGGCTGCAGGTGCCCAAAGCAGGCGGGCGGCTCCGCACCACTCGTGGTCCCGTCCCGGTCCCGGTCCCCGTCCCATCGGTGCCGATGGCGACGCGGGGCGCGGGCCCGTGGCTGCTGCTGGCGGCGGTGCTGTGCGCGGCGGCGGAGCCCCGGTGTCCGTCGTGCGGTGCCGGTGCGGAGCGGCGACTGCTGGAGGAGGCGGCCAAGCGGCAGCTCCTGGAGAAGCTGCGGCTCCGGGAGCGGCCGAGGCTCGCCCACGCCGTGCCCCGAGCCGCCGTGGCCCGCGCCGTGCGGCGCCTGCAAGCGGCCGGTGTTCGCCGGAGCCCCGACGCCGAGGAGCGGGGCTACGAGATCATCAGCTTCGCCGAGCCAGGTGGGTGCCAGGGCTCCCCGGGGAACCGTAGCGATCCCCGGGGGGTTCAGCCCAGCCGCCGAGGAGCGGGCATCCCGGCTGGACTGCGGCCGGTGGCGGCCCGCGGGAGGTCCCCGGCTCGGCGCGACCCCCGGGGCACGGTGCCCCCAGCCCTGGGGCTGGTCCCTGCCCTGGGGAGGGGGGGGGTGGTGCGCAGCCTGCGACCCTCAGGGAGCTGCGGAGCCGCTGCTGGCCACCCACTCGAAGCGAGGTGGGGGTCCCAGAGCCAAGCAGCCAGTAACGGGACTGTTCCTTCGGGCACCTGCCGTGTGCCAGAGGGCTCCGGGAGCTGCTGCGTTGGCTGCTCAGGTCCTTGTGCCTGTAGTGCTGCAGTGCCTGGCCCCTTCCTGACGACCAAGGGCAGCCCAGGGTGCCCAGGTAGTGGGACTGGGGGTTCTGCAGGGACCCTCCAGCCTTGCCCTGTGTGGCAAAGGAAGGGCCAGGTGAGAGCAGGTCCCTGTTGCCCCCTTCTGTGTCCTTACTGCCAGGCAGGGTGGGACAGTCTCTCATTGCACACACACACATTCAGCCTTCCCAGGCAGCATCCCCAGGGAAGGGAGGGACAGGCCCGGTGTGGAGGGAAGGAGTTTTATAGGTCTTCGCCGAAAAGAAGCCAGAAAATCAGCCCTAATGATGCAGCTGCAGCCTCACTTCCCCCAGCACCCTCCTTCAGCATTCACCTTCTCTCTCCTCTCTCCCCTCAGAGCCCACGTCTCCCTCTGGCATGGGGCTGCAGTTCCAGTTCACTCGCACGCAAGACCAGGACGTTCACATCCTGCAAGCTCAACTTTGGCTCTACCTGCAAGTTCCCCGAGACTTGGCAGCCAACCTTACCCTGAGCATCTTCCTGTCTGGTGGGGACGGTGACACGGTGGGGGGAAATCGCATGTTGCTGAGTGAGCGTCGACTGAGCACCAAGGGCAGCGGCTGGCGCACCTTCTCCCTCATGCCTGCCCTGCAGAGTTTCTTTAGGGGAGAACGCAGGACCCTGCGGCTGGAACTGGAAAGCCGTGGGGACAGGGGTGATGCGGTGGCCATAGTCAATGCCACCCAGTCCCATCAGCCCTTCTTGGTGGCTGAGGCAAAGGTGCGGGAGCCAGGACACCGTGTGGCCAAGCGCAGCCTCCGCTGCAGCCAGAATTCCAACCTCTGCTGCCGCAAGGACTACTACGTGGATTTCCGCGACATTGGTTGGAACGATTGGATCATTAAGCCTGAGGGCTACCAGATAAACTACTGTGTGGGCCAGTGCCCTCTGCACGTGGCAGGTAGCCCTGGGATGGCATCTTCCTTCCATACAGCCGTCTTCAACCTCGTCAAAGCTAACAACATCCAAGCATCAGGGCACTCCTGCTGTGTGCCCACGCGACGCCGGCCTCTCTCTGTCCTCTACTTTGATCGCAACAGCAACATTGTCAAAACTGACATTCCTGACATGATTGTTGATGCCTGTGGCTGTAGCTAGGGCTGGGGGAGCACTTCTGGGTTCCCCCTCCTCCAGGACTGTCTCTCTGGTGGGGACTATGTGGGGAGAAGCTCCCTCAGGCTGCAGGCTGACTGTGGCATAATGGGGAGCATGGTGTGGGATGGGGAATGGGTCTGTTCCCTCAAAATGGAGAAACTTGGGGGGAGGCAGTCCTGCTTTTCTCCCCCACTATAGCAAATCTCGCATCAAATCTGCGCTATTGTTGGGGACAGGGGAGTGAGGCACAAATAAGAGGCCAGAAAGCAGAGGATGAAGGGTGTCGCTTTGTCAAGGACCCCAAAACCACAACGGCAAGATGCAGTCTTCTGCTCCCAGGAGGATGTGCAGCTGTGAAGGATAGCCTTACTTCCTGGCCAGGTCCCATGCACTTCCCCCCTCATTCCCCTGGGCTTTGAACTTTTCTTCCCTGCTGCCCACCCCACCAGTCAGGTTTCTTCCAGCCCAGTGCCTCCTTACAGGGAGGTCTGAGTCCGACTTTGCCTTTAAGGCTGTATTAAAGGTGCAGTTTTTGTTGTTGTTGTTTGTTTGTTTGTTTTGTACCTCTAGTTTTGCAGCTATTGCTACTTTATCATAGAGTTTTCTGCAGCAATTGGGACTACCTGGTGCTCTGTCCTGTCTACCCACATCTCTATTGAAGATCCTACTTTGCCTTTGTCTTCCTGGTGCTCATGTATGCAATGCACCCACGTGCTCTGTGCTTTTAATTTATTTTAATACTTTGGTGCAGCTTTCCCAATAAATGGGTGGAAACACAATGTCTAAGCTCTGACTGCTTTCTCCTGGCACCACCAGGGTGAGGGAAATGGTCTGACTTGGCCAGAAGGTCCAACCCCTGTCCCTGGGCTTGCTCAGCCCTGCTCTGGCTCTGGCTGGGAGGATGTTGGGTGCTGGGGGTGTTGGAGCAGCGCACTGGCTGTAAAATGTTGCAACTGGGGGCAGCACTGCTGTGTTGGGAGGCAAGGGGGCCTTTGCTGCTTCTGGGGCTCCCTGGGTGCTATGGGGTGTTGGACGCAGACTGTGAGCAGGGCTGTGCAGGGGAGTCTTCCCCCATGAGTGCCTGTGGCAGGGGGACCCAGGAGCAGGGCAGGGGCTGGGAACCATATGGCACCTCACTGTGTGGACTAAAGGGGGGTGGCCTGTAGCGTGAGCATCAGAGGAACAATTTCCCAGCAGAGCAAGTAGAGTTGGGGGGCCATACCCCCTTAAAGATGCTGTTTTCCACACAGATCAAACCAGAGAGGAGCTCAACATAGCACAGCTCTGGGAGCTCTGGCCCTGGGAGGATGACCTTGCATGGCAAGCCACAGCCTCCCCCCCGAAAGCCTGTGACCCCCACTGCAAATACCTGAACCCCCCCCCCAATCACCTCTCACTGACACTCCCAATTGCACCCAGCCCAGTCCCCTCTTGTAGCCACCCTAAATGCTAGCCAGTGACCCTGCTCTCAACCCATAGCAGCCAGTCATGAGGGCTGGTGATGCACAAGCTGGTGGCTGATGGGGGGGGGCTCCTGGAGTGGAAGGCAGCACCCCCTGCTCATCCCCCCAGGATCTCACATGGCTAGCCTGGGTCCTTGTTGCGCAAGCACCTGCTCAAAGCTCAGTTTGGGGCTGTTTTATCTGGGGACAAACCCACTTGATCTCCCAGGTTGGCCCTGTGCTGTGCCCTGCAAGCGGACAAAGGGCAGCTTTCATCAGCCAGCCGCAGTGGGCAGCCCCCCAGGCTGTGGGGCAGCACGGCCATGGCCCACACTCCTCAAAATATCCCCACCCATGGGGAAGAGCTGACAACCCCTGCAGGATGCTTCAACCCTGCAGGCTCTCCAACAGCCCCAGTGGGCCTGCTGCTCACAAAGTAGTGCTCCTTAGTAGTGTCTGTGCTTCCCCAAGAGCACACACTGCCATACAGATGCCAGGAGAAGCAGATGTGGGCTTCAGGTAAGTGCACTGGGACACGCATGAAAATTTTGAGGTCTCCCTTCTCCCTCCTTGTACCAGCGCTATGGCTCTAGCTAGCACAGCTGATGGGCGATGCTGTCCTACAGGGACGCCAGGTATGCGGTTTTCCTTTGCCAGCAGCACAGTGCTCTCCTCACAGCCCTGAACACATGTGTCCCTTGGGGGGGGGGGGGGGTGCGGATGCTGACTCACTGACACACTGACACGCTGACCTGCCAGCCCCGAGGCAAGGTGCTGAGCTGGCTGCAGGGGTACCATTAAGTCTTTAATCCTGCTGATCATCTGGCCCTACTCTGAGCCGCTTTAACTTTCCTAAGCAGGAGGCCGAGATTAACTGTGGGGTGGGGGACATGACAGGGTTGGGGTCTGGTGGCCGAGAGCTGCCGGGGGGATCCAGGTACCCATCCCTTCCACCAAGGGGGCTCAGCGCTGGTGGCAAAACTGACCTGGGCCTGCGTGGCCACATGAGTCACCCCTGGGAAAGGGGTGGGTGGCTTTGGGCAAGTCCTGAGAAGGAAGGATGTGTAGGGCCATGGAAGTGTGGGCGGGCAGGGCTGGCCCCATGCGGTGCCCAGGCCAGGGTAGGTCTTTCCTGACAGCTTAGCCAGGGTCACTCAGCTCAGAAGCAAAGCTGCTGAGCGGCTTACGCGTATTACAAAACTGGCAGGCAGGCAACACCTCTCACCTGCACCTACTACCTTGGCCCTATCTCAGGGCTGCTGCTCCAGGATTCGATGCCCCACAGCAGTCCAAGGACACCCGAGGACCCAAATGGTGCCAGGGGGCTGGGGGGCAAGAGGTGTGTACAGGCACTGTCACCTCCCTTCATGCTGGGACCTCCCTGGGCAGCAGTGCCACCACCGTTCACCCCTCACTGGCCTGGGGGCAGCTGGCAGGAAAAGGGTTGGGGCCAGGCTTGGACAGTGGAGAGGGAAACTGATGCAAGGAGTGGTCTTTTACGAGCATGGCTGGGAACTGATGTGTCTCCTGAAGTCTCTCTTTCATGCTGTCATCCCCATGTTGTTCCTCTGCTCCGGGGGTCCCATGCAGTCAGTGCAGAGAGCATCTCCCAGAGCTGTGTCCACATGTTGTGCCGGAAAGCTGCTCCCGTGGCATGCTGGATACCAGTGCGTGATGACATGCAGGAGCACTGGGAGGACGGGCTAATGCCAAGGAACAGAGTGCCCACAGTTGGGGTAATCCTGCTAAGAGGCTCTGAGGTCAGGCTGGGAGCATGGCAGAGCTCCCATCACCTTCAAGGCTTGCACTGGACATGGGCGGCATTGTCCTGGAGAGTGGGACAGAGCTGGCTGCAGCTGGGGACAGCTGAGACCCAGCACAGAGTAGGAGTGGGCATGTGCCCACCCAACGACATGCCTAGGTCTCATTTCAGGAGACTAAGCACACATGGGTGCTCTGAGCATGCCATCCTCCCTGAAGGATGCCTTGGGCCTGGAGCTCCCTCATGGGCTCTCCAGGAAGGGGCTCCGCAGCTTTGCACCTTCACAGCAGGACTAGAGGAAACAGGGCAGGGGCAGAGCTGCAGGAGGGAGCAGGGTCCCCAGGCAGAAGCATGTTTGGGGGTTGGGGGGATAAACCTGTCCCGTACTACCCCCCCCCCCCCCCCCCCCAACCCCCCCGTGCCCTGCTGGCATTAACACACACTGTCACGTTCTGGCTGGGAGCAGGTGGGCAAAGGCCACTTTCCCTGAAATAGCCTCTTGCACCTAGGGCCAGTGTTGAATCACTGTGGTAACCTGCCGGCACAGTGGGGACTGACCTTCGGTGTAAAAACAAACAGCGAGGGAAAGCAGTGCTGCCAGGTGAGAAATTCACTTCCGTCTCATTGCCCCCACCCCTCTGCAACCCCAGCAGCCCCTGGGTCCTGTTTCTAGCTCTTGCTCAAGCACCCTTGTCCCCTCCTGAGTGCAAGCACCATGGCTGTGCAACGCTTCCCTGGTGTGTGTCCGGACCTGGCTACATGCAGCCCCCATGTACTGGATGATGCTGAGCTGGGCTGCGCTGTGCTGGGGAAGGGGCCGGCTGCACAGACCCCTTCTGGGGCATGGGACCCATCTGAGGTAGGGGGAAGAACACTTCGCAGCCCCCTGAGCTGCGACAGCCCCGACTCTCTGCTTGCCTTTTGCGCTGTGCCACAAAGGTGGCGTGTGACTTGACTTTGCCCCTGCAAGGATGTACAGACATGATGGTGACTGGGAGGTGTATGCAAATGAAAATCACCAACTGGGGGCCCTCAAGGTGATCTCTGCCCCCACCAGTGTGTGTTACTCTCACCCCTCCACCACTGGTACCCTAGGAACAGTCAATGCAGGGGGAAAACTTCTGGGTGATGACTAGGAGGCTGGGGAGAAAGGATGGGTTTCCAGCTCTGCCCAGCTGTTCCCCCATAGTGGGACCCTGGTGGGAAGGGTAACTTGGGTGCTCTGCAGGCCAGGAACACCCCAGCTGCAGCCTCCCAAAGTGGGCAAAGGCGGACGAGGCTCCTAGGCTGGAGGAAGAGCCCCCGCCCCGTTGCCCCACTCGCTGGACCCCCTGCACCTCCAGGTAGGGGCCAGAGGAGCCCCCAGCCCCCCGTCCTCCCCAGCCCCCCGACGGTCCGGGAACCCAGCCCCTCTCCCTCGAGAGGGCCACCTCCCGAAATGCCACCAGGGGTCGCTGCCCCGCGCCCCCCCCCTTGGCCCCCCCCCGCCGGATGTTGAGACGGGGGTGCTCTGTGCACCCCCTCGGCGTGCTCAGGGGGATGCCCATCTGCAGCGGCCCCGACGGCCCCTGGCTGCCCCTGGCCCCAGGCTGCGGTTCTGCTGTGCCCAGCCGTGCCACCTCCCCGGCCACAGCGGCGACCCCAGAGGACGCAGGGTCACATGTGCCGCTTCCCTGCTCAGCCTCGTGCCCTGCGGTGTCCCCGCCAAAGGCCTCTGCCAGACCTCTGCAGCCCTCCAGCCTGCACAGCACATGGAGCTTCCTGCCAAGTGCAGTCCCAGCAGTTCCCCCCAAAACCACGAAGCAATTTGGGGCGTCCCCAGCAGCAGAGGAGCTTGCCACGGTCACAGCTGCCTTTCGGCCTGCCGAGGCTTCCCTGGGGCAGATGGGGCTGCTCCTTTGGGGCTGCAGCTCCGGTGCTGGGGATGGCAGCGTCTGCACGGCTGCGCCCATGCTCTGTCTGGAGACCAGAGGTGTCTGGGTGAGGTGCAATGCTGAGCTCTCGCTGTCCTGCTGGGAGGTGTCGGTTTAAGGTGCTCCCTTCCTTGTAGGGTTGACCTCTCCTGGCTGGGCTGATAAGTGTTGGCACCCTGGTGCGCCACCTCACTGGGGCCAGGTTGGGCGTTAGGGGTGTTGGCTGCTGGTGCTGCATCCTACATGTGCATGTGCTCTGTGTGGAGGTGTGTGCAGTACATGCAAGTGTGTTTATACATGCAAAAGCGTGTGTGTGCTTCTGTGTGCAAGTTTGCACAGATGCATGTGCTCAGGGGTATCCGTGCACGTGGCCCTCTGCTTGTCCCCGGTGTGCACACACCTGAGTGCCTGTACAGATGCATGGAGGTTACACTTGTGTAGAATCATTGAATAATTAAGGTTGGAAAAGCCCACCAAGATCATCTGGTCCAACCATCTCCCTACCACCAATGTTACCCACTAAACCATGTCCCTAAGCACCACCTCCAACTTTTCCGTGAACACCCCCAGGGATGGTGACTCCACCGCGTCCCTGGGCAACCCGTCCCAACGCTTGACTGCTCTTTCTGAGAATAAATGTCTCCTAATTTCCAGCCTAGACCTCCCCTGGTGCAACTTGAGGCACACATGAAGGTGTGTGGGTGCACATGTCCTATGTGTGTGAGCCATGCATGTGCTCAGCTGCACATGCGCACCTGCAACTGTGCATTTGCATTGGTGCATGTGTGTGTGCATGAACTCATGTGTGCATGGACTTGTGTGCATTGCCACACGTGAATGCCGCCGCATGTACATGCCTGCAACTGTGTGTTTGCATTGGTACATGTGTGTGTGCACCAACTTGTGTGCGCAGACTCATGTGCACACAAACTTGCGTGCGCACAGACGTGTGTGCATGGATTTGTGTGAGCACGGATTTGTTTGTGCACAGATTCATGTGTGCACAGACTCGAGTGTGCACCAAGTCATGTGTGCACGGACTCGTGTGCACGCAGGGTACCGGCTTCATGGGGTGCATGGCCGTGAGCGCGTAGGGCCGCCCTGCGAGGCCGTGCTCCTGCGGGGCGCGCCGGGGCCCCGCGCGTGTGCAAGTCCCGTGGCAGGCGCGCGTACCCCGCGCGCGCGCGTGTGCACGATCCAGCCCGGGTTTTCGGAGTGGCTGGGACCGGCGGCACTGCCGGCCGGGGTCTCCGTCCCGAGCGGGCTCGGCGCCGCCGCCGCCCGACTTGGCGGAGCGGCTCCCCGGCGCCCCGCGACTTTTGCCGGGACGCGCCGCCCCCGCGGGGCTCCGGCAACTTGCTCCGGCCGCCCGGGGAGGAGCGGGAGCGCGGCCGGGGAAGTGCTGGGGAAGGAGGGGGGTAGGGGCCGCCCCGTCCCGTCCCGAGCCCGGGACCCCCCTGGATGTGCCGCTGCTCGCCGGCCCCGAGCCGCAGCCGGGAGAAGGGGGACCGTGGCCCGGCGGGGGCCGCTCGGAGGTAGGAGCCGCCGGGGCCGTCGGGCGTGCTGGGGCCATGGGCTCGGTTTGCTGGAGGTGTCGCGGGGCCGGACGGCGGCGGATCCCCCGGGAGACCCCCGCCGGGCTCCCCACACGGGGTACCGGGGGCGAGCCGGGGCGTCGTACCGTGCTGGGGAGCGGCCGGGGCCGAGCCGGGCCGTGCGGTACCGTGCAGCCAGCGGAGTTTCCTGGGCTCGCCGTGCTCCCGAACGCGTCCAGGGGAGCTCGCACCCGCTCCCACGCCCTCACGGCCCCACCGGGCTTCGTGCACCGGCTGGGAGAGCCCGCTCTGCCTGGCCACCCAAGCTCTGGGCGGCCCGAGGAGGGGATGCAGGGTTCCCACAGCCCCGTCCGTGGGTGCTCTGCTGCTGCCCGGTCAAGGGTGTTGGGCTGGGAGCAGCGGCCGGGTGGAAGTTTCTGCCCCAGCCCAAGTGACGCAGCAGCTGCGGGAAGGTTCCAGGACGCACAGGAACCATGAGCAGGGCCACCCGCATCGCTGCTGAGAGCTCCCGGCCAGCCAGAGCCTTCTTGCCCCGGGTGTGGTGGTGTACGTGGGGGGCTCCGCCAGCCACCTTTTGGGCCTCTGCAGCCCCGGCAGGGCAAGGAAGGAGTTGGCTGGCCTGGCCCACGCAGCTCAGAGTGTTCTGGGCGCCCTGGGCAAGGCTCCAAGGGGAGAAGTGTCTGGTGCTGGCCAAGGGGGTGCAGGGGCTTCCCTGGCAGCCTGCTGGGCTGTGTGGGCAGCATCTCGCCGGGGTGAGGCCTGGGGACACCCTAAGGAGCCTCCCAGAACCTGCAGCAGAACACCCAGGCCCCGGCGCACTTGGGCTTCTGAGCCCTTGCCTCGCAGACCCTGGAGCATCACTTCTGCCCTCCCTGTGTGGCCCACAGAAGTGGCCAAAGAAGTGTCATGTGCCCAGGGAAATCTCTGGTTCTGCGGGGATGGCAGAGCTGCTTTTTCACATCACTTGTGGAGCACCTGGGGTCCTTGTCTGTGCACGTTCCAAACGTCCATCAGTCTTCCTGCGCAAGGATCGCTGGTGGCTTCAGTACTCAGAGAGATGAGTCTGGGGGCAGGTGTGTTGGGTGGGGGACCTCAGCCCCAAGTCCCTACTCAGCTAAGGACAGGCCTGAGCTCTCCGGCGGGTGGCTCCAGGCGTCTCTGGTGCTTCGCTGGTTGCCAGCCGTTTCTCCCCTGTGCTAAAGGCTCCAGGACTGCTGGATTCAGGCATCAGCTCCATGTCAGCCCCTGGCTGGGATCAGGAGTCCGGGTGTGGCAGAGGAGGCTGCCCAGGGCTGGGCATGGTGCAGAGGAGCGGGAGGAAACCAGCCTCCTCATCTGTGTGAGAGGCACCTGAGCAGGACATTGTGAGACTTGATCAGCCCAGCCTGCAGCTGAGTGTGAGTTGGCTGAACGTGTTAGAGCATAGGGCTACCTTTCTGGGGTTTAAGCATAATTCCCTGCAAGGATGCCCAGATTTCTCCAAGCCCTCGGTGAGCCAGGGGTTCAGGGATGCTGAAGGCAGAGGAAATGTTTCTCCAGAGAGCTGTGTTGTAGTGCCCTGGGTCAGGCCCTGCACACACAGATGAGGTTCAGATGGTCCCTAATCAGAATGGGGGAACTCAGCGCGACAGTGACAGCCTGAGGGTTGCATCTCTCCTACGAGGATGGAGAGGCAGGCGGCTGGGCCTGAGTGGGACTGGATGTCTGGAGCATTTGAAATGCCATGTTTGGAGTCTGGAAAACTAGAAGATATTCCAGCCACAGCCAGGATCCTGTGCCCAGCTGAGGGGGCCCTGCAGCTGGACACCCAGACACCAGAGTTTTCCCCCGCCCCGCTCTGTAGAATGTGTGCCCAAACCTGAGCTGATGGATGCAGCTTCCTGAGGAAGGAGAGCACTGGGTTTTGGTGCAGGGGCATACTGGGGGGAAGGGAGGAGGGAGCAGACAGATGAAGTTTCGCCCTAGGAAACTCAGACCTGGGAAAACTTTTCCCTCTGCGCCTCAGTCTGCTGTCTCCAGCCAAGAGGCTGCTTCTGTGGTGGACAGGTTATGATGGCAAAGGCACCTACTGTACTTTCTGTGCTGTTGCGGGTGTCTGAAGCTGGTTTATTAATGCGTTTGTCCCTGTGTTATGCTAGCTGGTTTGGCCCATGCCCTCCCTTGAGCCTTTTCCAGTGCAAGGGGGTCACTCATCAAGGCAAGGGGGTCAGCTGGAGGTTCAGACCCAGGGAAGGATCCACACCAGAACTCCCTGTGCCTGCCAGGACCCACCAGCTCTGGAGCTACTGAGGATCCTAGCACCTCTGAAGAGGGTGGCACATCCCTAGAAGAACCCCTTGCACACCCTTGTGCGTGTGCCCACCCAGCTCCCACCATGTGTACCGTGTGCTTGAGCTCACAGCAATGCTCATCAGTGGGCTCTGGAGGCCCTCGGGGCATGTGCTTGTCACCATCTCCCTGGTTGCTCTGTGGGGAGGGTTGTCTCCCCTCCCCGTACCAGGGTCTTTTCTGTCAAAAAGGTGAACAGAAAATTGGGAACAGGTTCAGAGTCGAAGGCCACCAGACCCCCACGGCTGGTGTAGTTGGAGGGGGGGCAGTGAGCTGCGTTTGGCAGTACTGGAGCTGGCTGAGATCTTCCCGGGGCAGGGAAGTTTCCGTCTGGGGGTGTGAGTCAGCGTGGACACCTTGTGATGTGTATTGTCACGTCGGTGCAGCCTGGGAGGTGGGTGTTGAGCTCGGGCTCGGAGGGGATTTGCAGTTCACTTCTGGAGTGTGCGGAGAGTGGGTGGGCGGGTGGGCGGGAGCCATGAGGGCCCTTACCCAGCAAAATAGGGATGCTGTCAGGGACACGCTGCGTCTCGGAACGGCTGGGGTGGCTGGCCAGCTCATGTTCCCTGGCCAATGCGATTCTCCCCACCACTTCAGTGTGCTGTACAAGCGTGTACAGCCTTGCACATCCATGCACCTGTACATGTAAGCACCCTCGTAGGTACACACGCTCACGTATGCATGCAGACATATGTGCACCTGTATGCACATTCCCACGTGTGCTGTGGCTTTCACTAAAGGGTATTTGTGTTGATTTCTTGCCTGCCTTCTATAGTGGGCCTGTCCTTGTCTATCTCTGCTGACATACTGGAAGAGGGAATTCTCTAATGCCCTGTAGTTGGTCAGAATGAGAGTTCCTGCACTCAGAGTATTGCCTGGGGCATGTATGAATCTGTGTGTCTGCATGCACACCTACGGATGCATGTATCGAGGGGCCTGTTTGTGTATGTATATACCTGTACATGTGTGCACATTTATCTGCCTGGTCAGTCTCTTGTATCCCTGGGACTGGAGTCTCTTTGCATGCGTCAGTTTCTCTTGATATCTTCTGGTGTTTATCAGTCCCAGTGATGTGATAAATACCAAGGGTCCACTGGGTGGGTTCTTGGTAAGGATTGAGAAAAACCCCATCCTACAGAAATCCTTACAGGAACACGGCAACTGTACCCCCTGTCCCCCATCCTTATGGCACATCAAAACCCTTCAGAAACTGCAGAATAACAAGGCGAACAGCTGATAAAATAGCTGCCACAGATTGGGAACAAGCAGCGAAAACACAGAGTCAGGTTTCAGCTTTGCTGCATCCGGGTCTGAGACTGGTGTGTGTGTGTGCTTCCAGATGTAGTGCAAGCACACATCCATTTCCCACCCCTTCTCAAATTCCTACCCCTGATCTTGGAGGTAGCAAAGCCCTGGCTGGTGGCAGGGAGCATGGCTCTGAGCCGTGGGGTTGCCATGGGCAGAGTGGGGCTCTGCTCAAGGAACAGGAAGAGCAGGGGTCTGCGCCACTCACCTCCGACAGTGGCAGATACGTTGGGAGAGACGAACGCCCCAGCTTTTGCGTATGGCAGGAGGACACCCTCCCCCCCCCTCCCCCCAGCAGGGGTCTCCTGCTCCAAAGGAGTAACTTCTGCTTCTTAAATGCCCAAGTGCTGTGCTTACCTTACTCCACCGCTCAGCAAGCAGTTCTACAGCTTAAAGGGCACTACTGTTGTGTATTTAATGCTTTAATGACTGCTGAAGATGTCCTGGACATCCTCCTGCCCCATTCTGAGGAATCCTGCAGGACGGAACTGTTGGGGTGGGAACAGGCTCGATGTGAACGTCACTGGCTGCAGAAGGAGGACAGATGACAGCGTGTCTGAGTGCCTGCCCTGTCCTACCTTCCCTCCCCTGGGAAGGCAAGGTTTCCTGTGCTGCTGCCCCTATTCTAGGGGTGTCCCTTAGTGAAACGCGCAAGCGTTGTGGGCTGTGGGGTGATGCCCTTCCTATGGGAAGGAGTTGTGCCTGGCAGGGTTTCTTACAGCTATGACTCAGAGCTGGGCTTTTATGGGTCCCACATGTTCAATTTTGCTGTTTCCCTCCAGCACTGGGAAGGGAAGGGGGAAGTATAAAAATTCCTTATAGCAGCTGCTGCCATGTCTGCACCATCCTTACCCTCACCCCAAAACCTTGGCCCCACCCATACCCCAGCCCAGTGAAGGCAGGGGCCAGGGAAGTGTCTTGATGGGAGCAATTTGCAGGGGTAGTATGCACTGGGGGCCAAAGCAAACAACATACGAGCCCATGACAATTGCCTGCCTGCCCCAGGACCACCTATCAAGCATCACTGCTCCTGCCCAGCTTGCTGTGGCTTCCTGACTTGCTCGGCTTGTGGTTGAGGGCTGGTAGCCCCTGTGTTACGGGGGAATGTGGAGCTGCGAGCTCCCACCTGCAGCCCTCCTCTGCTGCCTGCCAGTGCCCTGGGATACACTGGGGACCGGGCAGCCAGGGCTGCACCCCAGCTGGCCTCTCCTCCCAGAGCACATGTGTGTTAGCATGTGTTAACATGTCTGGAGGCATGTTGGAGCATGATCAGGAATGGGTGTGGATGCATGTAGGAGTGAGGGGCTGGATTTTTTGCCCCCCCCGCCCCCAGTGAGACATGACACGGTGGTGTACTGTGGCTTGCATAAGGCTGTGCTGCTGGAGGGATGGGTGGGCTGGGGAGGGACGAGGGACCTCTGGCCCTTTCTGGAAGTGGTGCAAAGGGCAGAGAAGAATTTTGGCGTGGGATAGGGAGTGGGGATGTGTTATGTTTTCTGAAGGCTAGAGAGGGAAGGAGGGAGAAATGAGCAGAGGATGTCCCATGTCTGTCCTGGCACAAATGTCTCTGCCCCTTTCCCTCCACACATGCGTGGCCTTTCCCCAGAGCTGGTTCCTTCTCTGCCTCGTCTTATCCAGGCAAAGGACCACCTTGGAATGAGCTTGGCAGCCCACACCAGCATGGGATCATGACCCTGCATCGTCCCCTTTCAGACCCCCTGAACCTGAAGCAATGTGCTTTGTGGCAGCTGCGGTCCTGGGCAGATTAGCTGCCCCTTGCAGGGGTGTCTGGGTTCGCCCTAAAGGCCTGGCCTAACAGTGGGGTCGGATGCAGAGCAAGGCAGCTGAGCGGGAGGTCTGCACATCAGTTTTGCTGGAGACAGAGATGAGAAAGCACGTGGGGCCAGGGGATGCAGCTCCCCCAGTGCAGACAAGCCTGGCCCTGGTTCAGTCCCAGAGCAGGGAAAAGGGGCTTCTTCCAGAATGGAATTTCACCCCGTTTGCCCCACTGTTAATGGCATTTGCCCATTCCCAGCAGCACAGTGGCATGTGGGAAGGCTGTGTGGCATGGAGGAGATGCAGTAGCTGGGGAGGAGCGTGTTAACCCTGCCAGATGCTGTCCTGGGAGGCATCTGGGACGTGTACCCTTGGTCCTGGACTGTCGCTGGCACGAGGGAGTGTTGGCTCCCCGGCAGCCCTCTCTCTCCCAGCCTTGCTGCTGGCCTGTGTGCTGCAGCTCAGCCTGGCCCTCTGCCGTGTTCCCCTTCTGTGTCTGCAGAACTGCTCCGGTGGTGTCTCTGTCTGAACTGCTGCCCCAGCGTGGGAGGGCAGATCTTAGGCCAGATCAATGTTTTTCATAAAACCCTCTGGGTTTAAACCAATTGGGCATGTGGCTGACTTTGAGGTCACAAGACAGTGGAGAGGAGGGTTGCAGGGTGCAGGCAAGGGCTCTGTGCCCACCCTGTCCCCGTGCTGGAGCCAACCTCGGGGGGGTGGGATGCCTAGCCCCTCTCCTGGGAGGTGCAGCAGTGATCTGGGGCATCTCCGTGCCTGAGGCCCTGCTGCTCTGCTGGAACCCTCTGTCTCTCTCTCTCTGCTCTGGGCCTCCCTTGTTCTCTTACCCAGTGAAAGTTTGGGGTGACTGGGCCTGCAAACATGTGACGGCTCCCCCTCAGCTACCGTTGCGGCTCCCAACGTGCATGCACGTACGGACAGGCACGCACAAGCACGTGTGCAAGTGTATGTGAAAACACATACATGTATGAGTGCTTCCACACAAGCACCTCCCTCAACCATACACAGAAACAAAAATCCCTCCCCACGTGTGCAAACGCAGATGGCCAAACCTGTGCGTTCATACAGGCAGATACACTTACAGGAGCGCAGATGCCCCCACGCATACACACACAGAACCCTCCCCCAGGCCCCCCACGCAGGGGGCTGTGCTGGGCGGGTTGATGGATTGTGCCACACACAGCTCAGCGCTGTGCTGCTGCTGGTCTATCGGCTGGGATCTCGGCTGCATGGGCTAATCCAGCCCTGACATCACATTCCTCCACAGTGGGACTCCGGGGCTGTTAACCCTGCCAGGGCTGGGCCTGGGACAGGAGATGCTGGGGTCAGTGCTGAGGTGCAGAGGGACTCTCACCACCCTCGTGTGCTGGGTCATGTGGGAGCTCCCCGCTGCGGCGAGTGGTGCAGGCTGGGCGCCTTCTGAGCCTGGCCCCCTGCAAGGTGGGAGCTAGGGGGGGTCTGCCCTGCTGTGGGGCTGTGGCGGGACACAACCCTCCTCCTCCTCCTCTTTCTCCCCTCCTCTTGCTGCCAGGTTTCCTGAGGATGTGTGATTGCCCTGCCTGTGTCTCTCCTTCCTTCCCCCGGGTCTGTGTCTGCTCCACCATGCTCCATCACCCATCGGTGCAGGCATCCCGACTGTCATCCTGCGGTGCAAGCTCACCAGGTCTCCCCTCCCTCTCTGCCTTTTTCCCCCTTCTCTGTCTCCTTCCCACCCCCATTCCCCAGCGTCCTCAGCAAACTGGAGCCAGATGACAGATATCAGACGTGTTTGCAGGAAATAAAGGGGGGGGGGAGGGGGGTGGCCAGTCCGACCTCCTCCTGTGCGGCATTTCTGCATCTGGAGTCACCCCTGCTTCAACTGCTTCTGCTGCTGGCTGCGCTCCTTGTTTTCTTGGCAGAGAGAAGGAGGAATGTGTTTCAGTTTGAGTTTCTTGGCAGGAGGAGACCGAGGGAAGATTCCCCTCAATCCCGGCTGCGCCTGGCTCTCAAATTTATGCCCATAGGCTGCAACTTGGGTGGGCCGTGGCAGTGTGTGCGGCAGGCAGGGGAGGCGAGCGCGGTGGTGGGGGAGCTGCAGACCGGCGTCTATTGGCTCCCCGCGCCCCTGGCCTCCTCCAGCTTCCCCAGCTTGGGGGCCGCCAGGGCGCAGGGAGCCCCTGCACACAGGCTGTGGGGAGCATCCTGCAGCTGGGACCCACGGCCCCGAGCACTTTCTCCCATGCATACCTCCTCCTGCCCCATGCTGGTGCTCAGCAGGGTGAACGTGGGGGATTGGAGAGAGCCATGCCGCTGCCGTTGTGCTCGCCTGGCACCCGCCTGCCTCAGGTTGCTCCCAGTGAGGAGACCCCAGCCCTTGCCAGGCTGGGTCTGCTCTCCAAAGCCCTCCCTGTTGTCCAGGCCCAGGAAGGAGAGGATGTCTTGTCATGGCAGGACGACGAGCCTCCTTCTGTACTTAGGGAATGGGAGTGACAGGGACCAGAACCTCACCGAGCCTCTCCTAATTCTGCATGGTGGGTGCTGCAGGGGAGCAGAGAGGATGGTGCACGTGGCCTGCTAGCTATGGGGTGGGAGCAATGTGGCTCGTGCTGCGTGCCTGCATGTTCCCCATGTGTATGCTTTGTATGCATGTGCTCTGTGTGCCCACATGTGGCTGTGCATGCTTATGCAAACCTGTGCACACGTATGTTGTCTGTGTGCTGTATGTGTGCACATGCAGCTTTATGTGTGTTCCATTGGACACACGTATTCTCTAGGTCTGTGTGTGCATAAGTATGTGTGTGTACTGTGTATTGCACAGGTGCTGTGCGCATGGAGTTTGTGTGGCAGTTGCTCTGCACATGTGCATACGCATAATGTGTGTGTCTGTGTGTCTGTGTGTGCATGTGGGTGCAGGGCTCTAGCTGGTGCTGGGCCTGGCAGGGGCTGGCGCAGCAGGGTACAGCAGGCTGAACGAGGCTGACAGTACACAAGTTAGATGGGATGTCACAGAGGCTATGGGTGAATTAACTGCTTTCCTGGAAGCAGTAGATGCTCCACAGATAGTGCCCCATCCTGCCGGGACTCAGGAAGGGAGGAGCACTGTAGGTGAGGTGAGGCTGCATCCCCAGCCCAGGTGAGTGGGGAGGGGGCTGTAGGCTCATGGCCCAGGACAGAGCCCACCATTCCATTGCTGCTGCAGCAGGTGGCCGTGCCCATCTGGACAGCCATAGTCCTCCCCTTTGGGCTGGAGTGACTGCATATAGTTACTGTGCTATATGGTGGCAACCTGCCTGCTCTCATACAGAGCAAGGAGCTGGTGGGGTAAGACTATGGATCTGGGGCAAACTGGGGTAGCCCAGGTGATGGTTCTTGGGAGGTGGAGGTAGGGAATACTGGCTTGGCTGTACACCAGACCCCCATCAGTTCCCAGCTCCACAGAGGGGGTGGCTTGAGGAGGTCTCTTGAACCCCCAGTGCTCTAAATTGTACCTTAAGGAGGCAAAGTGGTCCCCAGCACTTCAGCTTGTCTCCCCAGCTGCAGGAGCTCCCAGAGATGCCAGGAGGGAGCCAGGACAGTTGTATCCCATATGAGAACCAAGTGTTCTTCCATGCAGGCAGAAGTCCAGAGACAAAGGTGGCACAGGTCTGCATGTGTATGTATGTGTATATACTTAAATGCGTACATTGTTGCAGTTGTGTGAACACACTCGTGTGCAGGTATCATGTGTGTAAGCATACATATTATGTCTACACATGCTTGTGTATCTGCATGTATGAGAATGAATGTGTATGTGCTCTCGTGTGCTTATGGCTACGTGTATCTGTGTATATGCGTGGCTGTATGTGTGCATACTTGCACATGAGCCTCTACAGATACATGCAAATGTGTGTTTGTGCACCTGTGCATGTGTCTGTGCACATGTGACTATCTGTGTGCATGCACAAAGTGCTGGGGGCATCTGGGAGTCAAATTATAATGAGGGACCTGTGAGCCCTCCCTTAGTTAGATGCTGTGGCTGGGGTAGGGGCAATATGGGGGGTGTCCCCTACAGCTATTCCCCCAGTCTTTGCTGCAAGGCCTGGGTCCAGCAGGCACGTAAGAGGCCCTCCCCCTTTCCCCATTGCCTTCCTTTCCTACTCATCTCTCTTTCCCTTTCCTGCCCGCAGCACCACCAGCTTCCCGGGTACTCCCGCCCCCTATGCCTGCCCTGCTGTTCCCCCCCCCCCCCCCATTCTTCCTGGCTGACACTCTCACAAAGCCCCGAGACAAGCTTTCAAAGGGGCAACTGATGCGGAAGAATTGCTGCCCCCCTCACCCCCCACATGCTCCAAATGCAACCCAGCACTTTCCCAGCAGGGTGAGGGGCTCCCACTCCCCCAGACCCCTTGTTTGGGGCAATTCCTTTGGTCTCTCAAAGGGGGAGGCTGAGGATGCAGGAGGCCTTGTTCCCAGTGCCACCCACGAGTGCCTCTTCCTTCCAGAGCTTCTGTCCTTCATGCAAGCCCACAGGGGTCTTGGGGCAGGACAGTGACTATGGGTAGGGATGGAGCTTTGGGCTGGGATCAGGGTGCAGAGGCCAACTCCATGGGTGGAGGTCTGACTGCGGGCAGGGCCAGGCAGGGAGGCAGGTGGAAATGAGACCTGGGCACCAGGCAGGGACCCACAAGCAGGGATGCGATAGTGGGCTGGGCTCAGCCCTGTAGGCAGGGGTGGGATGTGTGGGTGGGACAGGGCAGGGTTTTGACCTGCAGGCAGGGTGTCGACCTGCTGGCAAGGCAGGGCTGGGTGTAACCTGCAGACATGGCAGGGACCCATGAGCAGGGAAGAGCGGGATGCCAGCTTGGGTCCTTTGGCCAAGAATGGCTTTACCCGTCTATGCCTTAGTTTCCTGTTTCGGCAGTTAGGGCTTGCAATTTTTACATCTATATTCAAGTTTGGCTGTGGATGTTTGTGCAGGTGTCTGGGTGCACAGATGTGTATTTCATGCCCTCTGCAATGGATGCTGTGCAGGCCTCGGAACACTTGCTCGGACAGGATGCTCTTCGTGCAGCACCAAGAATGAGGCCACCTTGCTAATTCAGTAACTGGATCCTTGTGATGTGGGATGGCCACAGGGCACCACTGCTTGTGCCGAGCTGTCAAGGGTGGCCTTGTACTGGCCAATGCACTGATTCTGTTGAGACAGCCTGAGAGAATTGGTGTTGTTCAGCCTGGAGAAGAGAAGGCTCTGGGGAGGCCTTATAGCAGCCTTCCAGTACCTAAAGGGGGATACAGAAAAGCTGGGGAGGGACCCCTTTATTGTGGAATGTAGTGATAAGACGAGGTAATGGCTTTAAATTAAAAAAGCAGCACCACCAGGACCCAGGACATCCCTTTTCTGTGGGCTGGGTACAGAGGTCTGTGTCAGGACCTGGTGAAGTGGTGGGATAGCAGTGGCTAGCACCGAGTGCTGTGCACCCTAGGCAAGTGGGTGTGGGGCCATGGCAGAGATACTTCAGCCTGGGGGCAGGGCGCAGGTGGCCATGGGCTGTGGGGAGACAGGGGCATGGGCCCCGGGGGGCTACGACCATGGCAGGATGTGGCTGGTGGTCCTACTGCCACAGCTATGCAGCACTGCAGCATCCTCTGCCAGGTACAAGTCTGCTCCGGCTGCCACATGGAGCCCACCAGGGTGCAGGGTGTGGGGCACTTGGAGGTGCAGGGCTTGTGGTCAGGGGGCTATCTGCCCACCGTTGTCCTCCTCAGACCCCGACCGGCGCCGGCCCCCCCGGTGAGGACCAGATGTGCTCCTGAGCCTGGTCAGGCCCCATTGCGACATGTTCAACCCTGTCAACTCCCCAGCCAACGGCTACGCTGAGCGCTGCTGCCTGCGCCCACTCCATGGACTGGCCACGGGTGCCCCAGGGCCGCAAGGTCGGTTGCAGCTCCCTCATCCTGGCCAGTGGCTGGGCCTGGGCAGTGCCTGCCATGAGCACGAGGGGCACCTGCCTTCAGTTTCAGTCTTTGGGTTCAGGGACACTCTGGGGATTTCCTTTTCCCCTTGTGCCCTCCACCTTAATATGTCTTCCTGTCTGTCTTCTCCTTTCCACTAGGACTTGATTTCCCCTTATGCCACCAGTCAAACCTCATGAGTGGTCACCATGGCTATGGGCTGGTGCCAGGAACCGAGCACCCAGGTGGTGGTGATGGTAAGTTTCTCATCTAGGGGTGTGTGGGACAGGTAGAGGTTTAACAAGGAGTTTACCAGGAGTGCAGATGTGTGTGCTGAAAGGGTCAGACAGTGTTGGGGACAGTGATTATAGAGGAGGAGGCTGCTGGGGCTTCAGGTACCTTTCCTGGAACAGTGGCACCTGTGTGGACAGGAAAATTTGTGATGGCTCATACAGGGGCAGGTGTTGGCCAAGGGGATCAGGCACTTTTCTTTGGGTGGTATCAGTTGTAGAAGGGAGTAGGTGTGTGTCAAGGGTTTCAGGTACCCCCTAGGAACACTGATGTCCTAGGTAGGGAGAGGGGATACTTTTGTGCTTTGTCGTAATCTAGAGCCAGCAACTAGCACACTCAGGGGACTCCTCCAGTCTCCAAAGAACCGTGCTTGTGTCCTTGGGGGTGGCTTCAGCCTTCTAGGACCCATACTAAGAGGATTGCCCCCCCACTCTCTGCTGCCGTCCCAGGCTCATGGTTCTCAACAACCCGTGGAGCAGGCAAGCTGGGCAAGAAGCGGACACTGTCCATCTCACCCCTGTCAGACTCTAGTGTTGACCTACAGACGGTAATCCGCACCTCACCCAACTCCCTCGTTGCATTCATCAACTCCCGTTGCACCTCCACCAGCAGCTCCTATGGCCACCTCTCCATCAGCTCCATCAGGTGAGCACCAGAGTTCAACCCTGTTGGCATGCAACGGCCTTTCAGTATGGGAGCCTGAATGCTGATGCCCAGTTTGGGGAGTGCATGGAACCAGGGCCAAGGAAGGTGAGAACAGTTAGCCCAGAGTGGGAGAGCAAGGGGGGCTGGTGGGATAGGGCAGGAGTGGTTGGGAGCTCAGACACCTCAGATCCTTGTCTCAAAAGGACTAAATTTTTCTCCTCTGCTGGTGTCATCTGCTCATCATCTTGCTTTTTGCAGTCCATCACTGGGGTACCAGAGTCCACCAGGGCAGCCAAAGGGCCAAGGGCACCTGTTCAGCCACACTCCCCCCCTGCCACCATGTGCCTCCCACGAACACCTGTCCACCCGCCCAGGGCTCCTGCACCATGCACCAACTCGTGGGAACCTCAAACACTGCCAGGTAAGCAGTCCTCAGGGGATGCCATGCATCCTGTGTAAGGGGTAGCCAGTGGGCATCCCAGTGCTGACTGCTTTCCAATTTCCCCCATCATGGTAGCAGCTAAAGTTGGAGAGGAGCCTGAGTAGCCCTCTGACAGCCAAACATCCAGAGGAGAGATCTGAAGGTGACATCTCCAGCCCAGCCTCCACAGGCACCCAGGTACTTCCCAGGTCTTGGGAACCCTCTCCCTCCCAAGGGGTCTACACTCTTCCTCCATGCCACTCCCAGTAACCGGGAACACAGAGTCATGTCTGGGAGTGCTCACCTGGCTCTGCACCCCCAGGACCCCTTGTTGGGGATGCTTGACGTTCGGGAAGATCTGGAGAAAGAGGATGGGAAACCTGAGTCTGAGACTGTCTATGAAACCAATTGCTACTGGGATGGCTGTGCCAAAGAATTTGACACTCAGGAGCAGCTGGTGCATGTGAGTTAGGTCCTGCCTGGGCTTCCCCCGTCCCAGAACTTGTGCCTAGGCTACTGGCTGACATCCCGCTGTATCAACCCATCACCCCTTCTCAGACTGTCCTATGCTGGGACAACCCCCTCCCCCCCCCCCGCAGCCCCCACCACCTCAAGAACTCACCACACAGGTGAGTGGTGGAAGTTGCTTCTAGGGAAGGAGGGAGATGCATTCTCCTCTTCCCTGTAGGCAAGTTTTTCACAGTCCTCCCATACCCTAGGGAAAACAACCAGTCTGGCCTTCCTCACCCCTGGGTTATCTCTTCTGAACTACTAGTGCATCCAAACTTCCTCCTTTGCTCTCTGTGTCTCCCTCCAAACAGTCCAAATCTCCTATATCACCTTGACCACCCCTCCTCACCGTTTTGACCCCTGTGTCTTGTCTTGGTCCTCCCAAAATAGCCCCCATCTCCAGTATTCCCTGCCTCCTCCAGACAGCATCTGACCATTCTGTATTCCTGTATTGTCTTGAGTCTCTGCCAGCCACCCCAGTCCCTCTATATCACATTTCTCTCATGATACTGTCAAGATATCTGTATCCCCTGACCCTTCATGCTCTCCCCAGCGCCCCTAGTGATTCTCTTCTCTCCCCAGCACATCAACAATGAGCATATCCACGGGGAGAAGAAAGAGTTTGTATGCCACTGGGCAGCATGTTCCCGGGAGCAGAGGCCCTTCAAGGCTCAGTACATGTTGGTGGTACACATGCGACGTCACACAGGCGAGAAACCTCATAAATGCACGGTGAGATGGAATGGGCCTTTGCAAAGCCGGGGCTAAGCTGTGGTGCCTTGCATCAGGCAAAGCTCAGGGCAGGGTGCAGGCTGGCCTGAGTTGGTATATGGCATTGAGGGGGATATGTAGTGGAGAAAATGAGGTGGGATGGACAGGGTGGTCAGCAGCATGGTAGTACGTGATAGAATATGTTTCATGTGTGGAAGGCCAGAGCGCCTGTGATCAATGGCATGGTACAGGTGCACATGAGATAAAGGGGTATTTAGCAGGTGGGGTACACCATGGGTAAGTGGCATAGCAAGGTGGCATGACATATGCCAGAAGGGTAAAGGGCTGTGCAGTGGCCTTAGGACATACACCTGCAGGAGTGCAGGTGTGTTATGTGTGGGAGGTGTGGCAAGTGTCTGTGGCAGGTGTGCTGTGGGCATGGAGTGTGGGGGTGATGCGGTACTGGGTCTGTTGAAGGTGTGTGGCATGTTTTACTCTGCTTGCCTGCACAGTTTGAGGGCTGCAACAAAGCCTACTCACGCCTGGAAAACCTCAAGACACATCTGCGCTCACACACGGGTGAGAAACCTTATGTGTGTGAACACGAGGGTTGTAACAAGGCCTTCTCCAATGCTTCTGACCGAGCCAAACATCAAAACCGCACCCACTCCAACGAGGTACAACGCCATCTGGGGCTCTTTGCACCCCCTGGGGCTCCCCTTGTGCCACCCTATTAGTCCTGTACCTTGCATCCCTGGGTCTTTTTCTCTGTGCCCCAACTCCCTCCTTGCCCGCTCTAACAACATATGCACCCTCTGTTCCCTTACTACCTCACTTGCACTCCCAACAGTGTCCCTTTACCCTTGCCCTACTTCTGTGGAGCACTGTCCTTGCATTCTTCCTCAGAGCTCCTTATGACCTCCTCCAAGGTTTTCCTGTAGCACCTGACATGCCCCCCTCCAAGGAGATTCAGCTTCTTTGACAAATTCCCACGCTCTCTTCCTTCAGCTCTCAGGTCTACTGGAGGGACTGTGAGGAGTCTCTGGTTTATATAATAGAATAGAATAGAATAGAATAGAATAGAATAGAATAGAATAGAATAGAATAG
>CM021796.1:0-15397 GCA_011076525.1 Nettapus auritus | reverse complement strand
AGAATAGAATAGAATAGAATAGAATAGAATAGAATAGAATAGAATAGTTCAGTTGGAAAGGACCTACAGAGATGATCTAGTCCAACTGAGTTAACACCCTCCCTCCACCATGCCTACCTTTCTTCCCTGACAGAAGCCCTATGTGTGCAAGATCCCAGGCTGCACTAAGCGCTACACAGACCCCAGTTCCCTGCGCAAACATGTGAAGACAGTGCACGGCCCTGATGCCCATGTCACTAAGAAGCACCGAGGTGATGTGGTGCCAGGCCGTGTACTGCCAGCTCCCAGTGGCCCCCCAGACTTGAAGCAGGAGAAAGACACAAATGGCTCCACTGAGGCCCGGAAGGATGACAGCAAGCTCTTGGTGCCTGACTTGGCCTCGGTAAGGAGCTGGGGATGTGGTGACAGAGGGAGGCTTGGCCAGGACTGTTGGAGGAGTCAGTTTGCATGGTAGGGAAGACATCTCCAGATCTGGCAGGGTGGGGGTTCCCAATCTGCATTAAGTTTGTAGTGGATATCTGACTCCCCTTTTTCCTTGGTTAATATTGTGGGTCCCCCCCCAGAAGCCGCAGCCCAGCCCAGGTGGGCAGTCATCATGCAGCAGTGACCACTCCCCTCTCGGCAGCACCACCAACAATGACAGTGGGGTGGAGATGACGGGCAATGCAGGAGGGAGCTACGAGGATCTGTCCACATTGGAGGATGTGGTGCCTGGTGAGACCATGGGCGCCTCAGGGCTCATGGCCCTCCACAAGCTAGAGAATCTTCGCATTGACAAACTGAAGCAGATGAGGAAACCATCAGCTACCAAGGGCCTGAATTTGCCAGTCATCTCAGGATCCGGTGAGACTGTGGTTCCCCCCCACCTGGATGTGGGGCCAGCCCTGTGGGCACTGTGTTGAGGGAGGTCTGGTTTGCAGCCAGAGAGGTGGTGGACCCTCACATCTGGGGCTCTGCCCCATCCTCTACCCTTCTTTGCTGCTACCATTGGAATCCACTTCCTGTCCTAGCAGGCACTAAGCATGGAAGAGGCCATATCCTAGTACTGGAGATGGCTGCCTGTTCCTCTTCTGGGTGCCCCAGTCTAACTCCTCCTCTTCTCTTTTCAGGCCTGCCTGGGGAGGTGCCTGGGATCTCTGTGCCACCACCAGCTGCCTCGCACCGCCGCATCACAGAGCTGTCAGCATCAGAGATGGGCATGCCGCTGAACGAGCGCCGGAGCAGTGCCACCAGTACTGTAAGCTCAGCCTACACCGTCAGCCGGCGCTCTTCTGTGGCGTCCCCATACCTGGCTGGACCATGTCTGGGTGGTGAGGCAGGGACAATGCCTGGTGGGGCATGCCTGGCAAATGGCTATGACCCCATCTCTCCGGACGAGTCGCGACACTCCAGCGATGCCAGTCACTGTGGAGGGTTGCCAGGCGTGGGCAGCCTCACGCCAGCCCAGCGCTATCGTCTCAAAGCCAAATATGCCGCAGCTACGGGTGCCCCCCCGCCAACCCCGCTGCCCAGCATGGAGCAGGTGGGCGTAGGTGGCCACAGTGGCTTACCTGGGGACTACTTCAAGCCAACAATGCCCCCCTTCCTTGTGAATGGTTTGCTGAGAAGGCATGGTTCCAATGACTACCCTGGCTATGCAGGCAGCATTCACCCTCACCTGGTGCCTGGGAATGGTGTGCGGCGGGCCAGCGACCCTGCCCGGACAGCAGCCAACCCTCATGCTGTACCCAAGGTACATCGTTTTAAGAGTATGGGTAACGTGAATGTGCCAGGGGCAGGCAGAGCTGTCCTGCAGCCCTTGGGTGGTTCTGATGCTAACCTTCAGCGCTATGTCTTCTCTCCACGCCCGCCCAGCATCAGTGAAAATGTCTTTCTGGAGAGTGTGAGCATTGAGGGCCCTGGCCCAGGCACAGAGTCTGGCTTGCTAGAAATGGATGAGTATTCGAACTACCTGGAGGAAAGCTTCCCATGCCAGGGGACAGGTATGGAGCTCCAGTGTGAAGGCCTGTATGGCAGTGCTCACCGGACCATGGGGGGTATGCAACTGAACCCAGGTGGGCACAGGGATATGGAGGAGGGATTGCTTCAGTCTGAGTTCTCCCTCCCTCAGTGCCAGATGAACCAGCATTTTTCAAGCATGTGTGCTGGCAGTGGGACCATGTCAGCTCCTTGGGAGGAACCTCACCAAGGCAATCTGGAGATGAGTTCTGGGCAGCCAAGTGTCAGTGCCTCTGCTTCTGCCATGTCTGGGGCACACAGTCACCATCAAAGTACTCAGTACCCACTACCCAGTTCTTGTGTGCAGCAACCCAAACTTGTGAGCTCATGTCAGGACAGTGGATTTTCTGAAGGGCACCGGCTTAACCGACTGCAGATCAAATCGGAGCAGTGTTACTCATCACCTGCCCCACCGCTTGGTCCCTGCCAGAACATCAAGCCTACTGGGCCCATACAGCCTCCTGTGTCATTTGGCCAAGCCATGAATGCAGTATCTAGTGGTTATCAGTCTGAGGAACGGGCACCTGTCTGCTACATGGGCATGTTGAGCCCAGGGGGTAGAAGAGCCCACACCCCCACCTTGCAGGCCAAAGAAGTGATGGTCCGTAGCTATGTGCAGGCCCAGCAGGCTCTGATGTGGGGTGAACAGTTACCCTCCAAGGGAGGGGAGGCTGGCATGGGGGTGGGCAGTGAATCTGGGCAGTACCATGCCATGCAAGCACCACTGTACCTCAGCCCTAAATACTCTGGTTACCAAGCCAAACCAGATCACCTGCAGGGTCTGGCAGAGACCCACCACCTCCTAAACCCCCAGTGCTTCAACCCTGAGATGGTGCCACACCCACCTGGTGGCCCTAAACCACCAGGTCACCAAAACAGTCTTGACTATGTAGGCAATCTGGCTGAGCCAAATCACTCCTATGAGGGAGTGGAAGCCAGCTCCCGGCGAGCGCTTCGCTTGCCCCCTGTCCGCCCCACACCTGAAGGGCCCAACAATACCTTGCTATATTACCCAGGCCAGGGCACACACCTGCAGGTGGGCAGAGGTGGGCATAAGCTGCTGGATCAAACAGCAGCAAGCTGCGGGGGTCCTGGGCATTACAGTGGGAGTTCGGAAAGCCTCAAGGGTAGCTCATATTACTACCTAGATTCAGGGGAGCAGGTGTCCAACAGCCTGGACTCTCTGGACCTGGAGAACACGCACCTTGACTTTGCTGCCATTGTGGAAGATTCAGAGACACCTGCACTGCTGCCTGGATCCCCAAGCCCTGCTGGTGGCCTCCTACTTCCATCATCTGGTGGTGCCAACATGGCTGTGGGTGACATGAGCTCTATGTTGAGCACTCTGGCAGGGGAGAGCCATTTCCTCAACTCCCTGTCCTGACTAGGAGGTACCAATCGTCAGGTGGGCATGTCTGCAACCGAGGGGGCCCAAACTTCATTTGGGTAGAGGCATGGAATCCCCCCCAGTGCCTCAGGTTTATGCATGAGGGTTAGGGTGGGGAAGTGGGGAGAAACACCTCTCCAGTATTTCCCTTGTCCAGTCTGTGGGTGTAAGGAACAGGGGAGGGATGTTGCTGGGTCGCAGACACAGCTGCAACCCTGATCATATCAGTCACCTCTGGAGTTGGGGAACTGTTTTTATGAGTCCTTCTGTTTCAGTTCCACCTTTCTCTGCATCTGCTGGCCCTCTGGACAAGGTGGTCCTGTGCAGTCATAATGTTGAAACCAAAGAGTTCCATTCCCCCCTATCCCTGCAGGCAGCCCCCCTCCCTATGTTCCCATTGCCCCCTTATATCCCAATCTTTTTGCGACTCCCCCTGCACCCCCTCTTGCTTGGCAAGTTTCCCTCCCTCCCCTCATCCCCCCCCCCTTCTCCTGTCTTGCTCAAGGATGGGAGAAGGGGCAGGCAATTCATAAGGATGGGGTGTGTGCGTGTGTATGGGGGGGGGGGGGGGAGGGGCTCAGGATGCCTGGTGCTGCCTGTGCCACTCTGTACATAGTGTGCATATGTGTATGTCTTTTTCTCCCCTGTGGGTATTACCCCATTTTTTCTTTTGTTTGAAAAACAGCAGTTCCCCCTGTCCCCATTAAACCCTTTCTCAGGGGAGTGTGAAATGTGTTCCTTTTTATCCCTGCAGACAGGCTCCAAGCTTTACCCATGGGCTAGGTGCTTTACAGCTCTTTCCGGTGCCCCTTTCCCTCTGCTGGGACCACAACCAACTTGTACCAAGCCCTGTGGAAGCCTTTTAGAGTAGGGTTCCAGCCATAACGTGTGCTGCACAGGCCACCCACACAGCAGTTCTCACTGCAGGGGTGTGGGGAGGAAAGGGCAGTGCTGCTCTAAGTTGCACACCTGTTGGCATCATGCAAAAGCACCAGCAGAAGCACACCAAGACACACACACACACACACACGGAAGTACAAGATAGTGCTTCTGGGGCTATGCCTGGATCTCTGAGGGTTTTCCTTCATACCATCCTAGCATGTATGTTGGGGGGGAGGGGGGAGGGCAGGAAGGGGGGTTGGCATCTCCAGGCTCTTTCATAGGCACTGGGGGGCTGCCTTGACACCCCTAGTGCTGCTGTGAGCTGTGCGTCTCTGGGACTCTCTGAATGCATAGCATCCCTGAGTGGTCTTTAGATGTCTCTAAACTGCCATGTGTTTTCCAGCATTATTTCTGAGTGCTGTGCTTTTTCTGCAAGCTGTCTGGGCTCCTAGGGGCTCTTCCTAAGGCCCCGAAGAGCGCACACAGTGTCTTCAGGGCAGCACTGGGCTTTTCAAACCTACAAATGAGGTGTTTTAGGCCATCCTAGAGTCTCTGGGGCTGTTCCAAGGTCGTTAGCACACCACTCGGGCTGTTCTCCAGGTCTCTGAGTGGATGGCTTTGAACTGCTGTGAGGTGTGCTGGGGCTTTCCTAGTTATTCCAAGTCTGCCACAGATTTTCCTGGCACCACCAAGCCGTGCTTAAGAGTTTATTTCCTGGGCCTGTTCTTAGATTGGCTGGAGCTCTTTCAGAGTTTGAAGGCATCCTGTCAGAGTGATGGGGACTGTCTGTGAGTTTCCAGGGGCTGTGGGGTCTTTACAGCTATTGTAGAGCCTCAGGGGCTATGGGCTCCAGATCCTTTTGAATGTGGGAGCTTCGTCTGGGGTCATCTACTGGGCACTGGTGAGGCTACACCGGTGACACCATGTCCAGATCCAAACTCCATGGTACAAGCAAGACATGGGTATACTGGAAGGAGTTCAATGAACATGGGGCCAAAGCGGCTGATGATAGGGATGTACCCTTTGTGAAAAGGGGCTTCACTAAGGGAAGTGTGGGGGGCTGTCATGCAAGTAAGTAACAAGTAAGTAATTTTGAATCTATTCAGATTGGATATTAAGAGAAGGCTCTTCACTGAGAGGGTGGCTGGTCGAGCACTAGACCAGCCTCCCCGGGGAAGTGGTCACAGCACCAAGCCTGCTGAACTTCAAGCACGGGTTTGAACAAAGGTCTCTTATAGACAGTTTGATTTTTGGGTGGTCCTCATTGGAGCCTTGAGGGTGGCGGCTCTGAGCTCGCCTCTGCCGCCTGGTGACCGAAAGGCGTTCCTGCGACGCCAGCGGAGGTCCAACAGAGCAGCTACGTGAGGCTCACTGCTGCCTCCCGGTGACCGCGAGGGGACATTGCAGTGCCACCGCACAAGCTCGGGGTTAGAGGTAAGGGTTATGTGTTAGCATTGGTAGGGTTAGGGTTACGGGGCACTGGAATGAGTCTAGAGTAGCACAAAGAGCACTGGAGAGTCCTGCAAGGCCTTCAGGGAGCACTGGACTACTTTGGGAGTCACTGAGAGGCCTCAAGATGGCACTAGAATGCACTGAGGGGCCACAGGAGGCCTGAAGGCTGCACTGGGAAGCCTCCCAGAACTGCAAGGCTTTCAGGGGGAGCTAGAGCACACTGAGAATCCAAGGGAGGCATCTGGTATTAACTGGGAAGCCTTTGGGGCACCCAGAGGACACTGGAGAGCCATGCAAGGCTTCTAGCTGGTACTAGGGGATATCACAGAGCCCTGGGAGGCCTACAGTATGCCCTAGAGAGCACTGCAGAACCCTGTGAGGCAAACAAAGGGCACTAGGCTACAGTATGTCACCCTAGGAGGCCTCCAGGGTGCCATAGGAGTCCCCTAGGCATCCAAGAGAGCACTGGGGGAAATGGGAGGCCTCTAGAGTGCCCTGGGAGGCTTCTAGGGGGTGCTAGAACACACTATAAAGCCCTGTGAGGTCCCCAAGGGGTGCTAGACTACACTGGAAGGTCCTGTGGGCCCCCCTAGGTGCACTGTGAGGCTTCTAGTTCTCTCTAGAGTGCATTGGGAGTCTGGGAAGCCTGCTATTGCATTAGAGACATCTGGGGATCATAGGAGGCCTCTAGTGTGTGCTGGGAGGATTTTAGGGCACCCTAGAATACACTGGAGGGAACTGTGGGATGTCCAGGAGGGACTATAGCACAGTAGGCGTCTCTGGGAGGACTCCAGTTCTAACTAGGAGGACTCCAGAGTCTGCTGTGGTGATTGGGGATGTCTGCTAGGTTTAGTAGAGTGCACTAGGGGGCCCTGTGAGGCTTCTGGTGTGCCTACAGTGTACTGGAGAGCACTGCCAGGCCTCCAGAAGTCACTAGTATACAATGAGGATCTCTGGGAGGCCTCTAGGGTGCACCACGAGGCACCTCGGGTGCCTGAGAGTGCAGTGGGGGGTCGTGGTGTGTCTGCAGGGGATACTAGAGTGCACTGGTGGCCCTGGGAGGCATCTAGAGACCCTGGGAGGCTTCTAGGGGGCATTAGAGCACATTGTAGAGCCCTATGAGGTCTCTAGGGGGGAATTAGAGCACAATGAGAGGGACTGGAAGACTTCCAGGGAGCACTAGACTACACTGGGAGGCAATGGGAGGCCCTTAGGGTGCACTGGGAAGCCTCTAGTGCTCTCTAGAATACAACAGGGAAGCTCTGGAAGACCTCTAGAGTGCTGGATAATGTAGGGAGTGAGTGGGTGGGTGCTGGGATGCCTGCAGGGGATACTAGAGTGCACTGGGGAATATGGGAGGAATATAACACTCCCAGGATATTTTACAGGGCTCTCCAGTGCACTCTAGTGCTCTGGGAGGTCTCAGAGGGCTATTTAGTGCACTCTAGGGCCCTGGAGGGTCACGGGAGGCATACCGAGAGCCCTGGGAGGCTTCTAGATACTAGAGATCACTGGAGAGCACTGCAAGTTTTCCAAAGTGCATTAGAACACACCAAGGCACACTTGGCAGCCTTCCAGGAGTTTCTAGAGTGCAGTGGAGGTCCTTGGAGATTCTAGGGCACACGGGGAAGTCTGTAGTGCACACTAGAGTGCAGTGTGGGGCCCTGGGAGTCCTCATGGGCATCCTAGAGCTACTTGTGGGAGGTCCTGGGAGGCCTTTGGGAAGTGATAGAGTGTACTGGGAAGTGCCGGGGTGCATGCACTAGACACTAGAGTGCACTGGGAGTGTTTGAAGGCCTGTAGGGGGCACTAGAGCACAGCAGGGGGGTCTGGGATGGCGGTAGGGAAGTGTAGAGAGCACTGGTGAGGCCTTCATGGGGTGCTAGAGTACACTGCAAGCCTCTGTGAGGCCTCCAGAAGGTCCCAGAGAGCACTGGCAGGCCACAGGAGTAATGAAGACTGCACTGGGAGGCCTCTAGGGCATCCTAGAGGACCTTGGTGGTCACTTGGGGGCATTTAGGGGGATCTAGAGTGCACTAGGTGGCCCTGGTAGACCTGTGGAGGATCTATAGTGGAGTGGAGGGCCACTGGAAGCCTCTAGTGTGAACTGGAAGACCTTCAGGGCACCCTAGATGACAGTGGAGAGTCCTGCGAGGCCTCTAGCTGGTTATAGAGCACTCTGGGGGGGCATGGAATGCTTCTAGTGTGCCCTAGCATGCACTGAATAGCCCTTTAAGGCCACCAGGGGACACTCGTTTACAGTAAGGGTCCCTGGGAGGCCTCTACAGTGTACTAGGGGAACCGTAGAGTGACTGGGAGTGCACTGGAGACCCTGGGGGTACTCTAGAGTGCACCATGAGTCTTCTGTGGGACAGTGGAACATACTGTAGAGCCCCATGAGTTCTCCAGGAGTCATTGGAGCACACAGGATTGCCATGAGAGGTATCCTGGGGGTGTTAGATTCCACTGGAGTGGAAGCCCTAGAAATCTTCAGGGTGCAATGAGAGGCCTATAGTGCTCTCTACAGTGCAGCAGGAAGCCCTCAAAAGTCTGCAGGGAGTACTAGAGAGTACTGGGAACCCTGGGAGGCATGTAGAATGCCCTGGGAAAACACTAGGGGATAGACAGTAGATCACACTTGAGCAACTTTTCAGGTCTCCAGGGGTCTTAGAGTACAATGGAGAGATCTACAAGGTCTCCAGAAGGCCTTAGGGCACACTAAGCAGGATCTGGGAGCATTCTAGTGGGTGCACAACTGCACTGGGAGACCCTGGGAGATTCTGTAGGGCAGTGTGAGAGGCTTCTAGTGCTTTCTGGAGTACAGGATGCTCTCTAGGGCATCCAAGGGGAGAGCAAGCATCCCAGTGAGGCCTCTAGCAAATAGTACAGCACACAGTGTTGGGGGCAGGACAGAAGAATTGTAGAGTATCCTAAAATGCACTGAGCAGCCCAGTGAAACCTCCAGGGGGCTGCAGATTATACTAACTGAACCTGTGGTGTTGGGTTAGGGTCATGGAGTTTGGGCTAGGGATTGCTAGGGTCTGTAGAGACAGAAAATGCTGAGTCCTGTTGGGAGTTCAGGTCTACCCAAAGGGAGTTCAGGTCTACCCAAAGGCTTCCGTTGAGAGCGCAAACTGATGAGCACCAAGGGAGGCCTCCATTGTGCCTGAGAGTGCACTCAAGAGCCCTGTGAGGCCTAGCGAGGCCAGAAGATTCCAGGAAGAGTCCCTATTTGGTCTCTAGGGTGAGAGAGGATGCTCCTAGGAAACCCTAGAGTGCACTGGAGTGCCTTGGAAGGCCTCCATGTCATCCTACCAGATACTGGGGGTCACTGGGAGGCTTTCAGGGGGGGCTAGAGGGCACTCACTGGCCCTCGTAGACCTGTAGAAGATCTAGAGTACAGCAGAGGACCATGGGAGGCCTCCAGTGTGCCCAGAAGTGCATTAGAGTGCACTGCGAGTATTCTAGAGGCCAGAAAATTCCAGGAAGAGTCACTGTTTGGCCTCTAGAGTGTAAAAGGATGCTCCTAGTGCACTCTAGAGTGCACTGGAATGCCCTGGGAGGCCTCTAGGACATCCTGGAGGACACTGGGTGTAACTGGGAGGCTTTTAGGGGGGGGCGTAGAAGGTACTCAGTAGCCCTGGTAGACCTGCGGAAGATTTAGAGTGCAGTGGATGACTGTGGGAGCCCTCCAGTGTGCCCCAGAGTGCTCTAGAGAGCGCTGTGAGGCCTCCAGTGGCCAGTACATTCCAGGAAGAATCCCTTTTGGGCCTCTAGGCTGTAAGAGTAGGCTCCTAGGGCACCTTGGCTTTCACTGGAGCACACAGACACATGTACAGTATGGATCCCCCCAGCAGCTGGACTTGGACCCTCTGTCTAGCCAGGAGCTTGCCCCACTATCCCCTCCCATTCCCTAAACACACAAACTGTAATGAGTCTGTCCTGTACAGAATCACTGAACCTTTGAGGCTGGGAGGCAGCAAACTCCCACATTTATCTGCCTCCTTCTCCTGTTGATTTTGGTCAGGAGTTCCTTTCTCATTCGTGCCAGCCTCCTGCCACTTTGCTTTCTTCCTGTGTGTCAGGGTCGACCATTCAGGAGCTTGAAGAGGTGATGATAGAACAAGGAGCAATGGTTTTAATCTCAAAGAAGGGTAGATTTAGATTAGATATGAGGAGGAAATTCTTTTCTTATCACGGTGGTGAGTCCTAGGAGGAGGCTGCCCAGAGAAACTGTGGATGCCCCTTCCCAGAAAGTGTTCAAGGCCAGGTTGGATGGGGCTTTGAGTAAGCTGGTCTGGTGGAAGGTGTCCCTGCCTTTGGCAGGGGGGTTGGAATTAGATGATATTGAAGGTCCCTTCCGACCCAATCTATTCTATGCTCACCACCTCCTCAGTAGAGGGACTGCTGTTCCGACTAAAGAAACGAGAAACCAAGCCTCCCACTGCTGCAGAGAAGCTCAGCCCAAGCAGGCTGCAAGCCCGAGGCCTCGCAAGCTCAGCACAGCGCAGACACCTTGCTCCAAGCCCTGGCGGGGCTGCGCCTGGGGGGGTCTGAGCGTGGCCACACCCCCTTCCCCGAAAGGGCGGGAAGGGCTCGTGCTTGGCCTCGCCCCCTTCCCCAAGAGGGCGGGAAGTGGGCAGGACTCGCACCCACTCCCTGTGAGGGGCTGAAGAGAAGCAGGGCCCCCGGTGTCCCCTCAGTGCCGAGAGAGCATGGAGAGCAGAGAAAGCGCAGCAAGTACATACTGCCTGTTGCCCAGAGGGTGTTAGGCGGCCCCCCAGAGAATGAGGTGGTCCCGGCATGGTCCCAAAGGGCGCATGGCGTCCTGCCGTGCCAGGCAGCACCCTGTCGGGCCCCGTAACCTCTCCTGTTGCCCTCCCGCAGCCGGGGCCGAGGGTGGCTTGTTGGAGGAGTCCCTGCTGGACTGTGCCTTCGCTGCCTGTGACACGGAACAGACAGGTAGTGGTGCCGGAACCCCGATTCCATCCCGTGGCCTCCTTCTTGCTCCGTGCTGCCTGTTTCCACCTTCTGAGTGGCATGCGGAAGCTGGGGGACACTGTGGGAACACGCGGGGGGCTGGAGCCCAATGGGTGGATGCACAGGCAGCTTGATGGATGCGCAGCATGTGGTGAGTTTTGCCTCTGATGGCAGGCGCGGTGCCAGCCTGGCGCATCGTGGAGTACCTGCAGGCAGTGACGGGGCGTAGTGGCGAGGAGCAGCAGCTGCAGGAGCTCAGGCAGATGCTGGAGCTGACAGCAGCGGGGGTGGCCCTGGATCTGCCCACCTTCCGTGCTGTCATGCGCGAGTGGATTGCCCGCTGTCAGCGGGATGGGTGAGCGCTTGGGGAAACAGAGGCATGCGGGTGCAGTGTTTCAAATGGTGGCATTACAACTCCATGCCCGGACACTGGGTGTGCCTGAAGCATACAATGGAATTATGGCTCCATGCCTTGACACTGGGCGTTTCAACCTAAATGTGGGCATTTCAGCTCTGCGCCTGCAACACCTGTCTCAACGTGGGAATTCGGGCTCCGCAGCCCAACACCAGGTGTTTGTGGAGCTAGATAATGGAATTAGGTTTCCATGCCCCAACAGTGGCATTTCAGGAGCCACATACTGGAATTATGGCTCTGCGCCCTGACACCAATTGGTTCAGGAGCCCCGGTGGGAACTGTGGCAGAGAATCGCCGTGCCACGTACCTATCTTACTGATTCCCACCAATGCCTCAATGCTTTTCTTTCCCCAGGGCCTCACAGCCTGCTGAGGATCTGGATGTAACAGCCGGTAGGTATCCGCACTGGAAAAAAGATCAGTGCCCACTCCAGCCAAGCTGCGCCTGCTGGCAGCACTGCTAATTCGAAGCCCCAGCTGAGCGACACCTCCTTCTTTCCTGCCCACGGGGTGCGGGCTTTGGTGGAAAATGCAATCGCACACAAACCACTGAGCCACCCCATGTCCAGCCATAATGCCACAGTATGGGGTGGAAAGGAGAGTAGCGGGGCAGAAACTAAGAGACGTGGGGCAGCAATTGGAGGTGTGGGGCAGCAATTCAGAGCGGTAGGGCAGACTCACAGATGCTCATGGCACCAGTGGCACTGTGGTTTTGTTGCTGGGGCTCCATGGATGCAGACTCCCATCTCTTTCTACTCTCCCAGGACCTCGCGTGCTCACAGCCACATTGGATCTTGAGGGCTATGGCGGCGAAAGAGAGAGCGTGACCTTGTAGGTACCGGCATCATCGGGCTCCCAAAACACACCTCAGTGGTGCTAATGAGCCTCCTCTCACTGCAGGGACACCAGGAGCGTCCAGGAGGACCTGGAGCACTCCAACCAGCACTTGGCCAGCCAGAATGCCACGCTGCGCTGTGCCCTGGAGTCAGCCGAGGAGCTGAATGCCCAGCTGGCTGAGGAGGTGGCAGGGCTGACGGCGCAGCTCCACCGGTCAGGGGGCACCCATAGGTGCTGGGAATGGGGGACAGGGACATGTGGACAGCTGCAGATGTGTCTCTGCAGCAGTGCTGCCAGGTGATGACCAGCAGCCATCTGTTTCTCGCAGTGCCCAGCAGGCATTGGAGCATGGCTGGGCAACCAGCCAAAAGTTGGAGGACCTGGAGGATGAGGTGAGGAGGCTCCAGGAGGAGAACAGAGGCTTGACAGAACAAAATCAGTGCCTGGTGAGTGACCCCCACCAGCTGTTCGGCAACTTTGTTGCTCATTTTCCCTTTTTTTCCTCTTAAAACAATGCCAAGGTGATGCAGTGACTCCTGGCTGCTGGCTGCTGACCTTTGCCCTGCCTTCGGCAGTGAGGCTGCGTAGAGCAGGGTCAGAGCTGGTAGTGTGCAGCCTCCGGTCGCATGCCCCCCAACTAGTGGGCTGACCCCAGCAACTTATGCGGATGCCCCCCGCAATTTAATGGCACACTCTTTCCCCTCCAGGAAAGGGAGCAGCATGGCCTTCTGGAGGAAGTCACCAGCCTTCAGGAGACGGTGAGGATGGGCACGAAGAACCAGGGTGCCCCACAGCACTGTGCCCCCACCCCAATGCAGCACCAGCAGCTTTTAGTCCAATTTCACGGGGTATCAACCCACTTTCCTCCGGAGCAGAGCTCAGTGCTGCTCGCTGAGGCCAAGGGAAGAAAGGAGAATCTGCAGGCACTGGAGGCAAAGAATGATGTCGTCCTGCAGGTAAGAAAGAGGCAGCCAAGCCTGGTCAAATGCTAACAAACCAGCTCCCTCAGCTGGGGGGGGGACAAAAACACATGGGGCTGGCGGCCCCTCCCCCATTATGCCCATCTGTGGAGGCCAATGTGGCCATGGCCTCCAGCCCTGTTGCGTTGCTGTGGTCTCCTCTTGCGATCTGCCTTCGCCAAGGTGAGCAATGTGATCCCTCTCCTCAAGTAAATACTCCCCCAGGACTGCAAAGGGATGGAAGCCACCACCGGACCCCCAAATTCGTCCCTGTTCCCCCCAGTTCTGCAGATTATGTGCTGCATGCAGGACCTGATGGAGGCTCTGCAGCATTATGAGGGCGCTGTGTGAGCACAGCCCCCACAAAGCCTCCAAATCCAGCAAAATGGAGAGGAGAGATGGGAGAAACCCTAACAAAGTATTTTTCTTCCCCCAAAATCAAGGAGCTACAGATGGAGATCAACAGCCTCCACAAACTGCTGAGGCAGAGACTGGAGGATTTGGCCATGTAGGTGCTGTGGGTACTTGGGGGGGACACAGGGCTCTCACTGGCTGAAAATGCCCGTAGAACTCCAAAATCTGCGTTTTCATCCTTTCTTCTAGCTCAGCCTCAACTGCCGCACATATTTGTGAGGCAGAGGTCAGGGCAGATGGCCTCCAGCTGCTTTTTGGGTCAGGATGCTGGAAATCGGGGCTGTCAGAATCTTAAGGAGTAGGAAGGTGGGAGGGAAAAAAATGGGTAAAATTGTAATAAAAAAGAAAAATGGGATAAATGTGGGCATACAAACAGTGTGGACACAAGTGTGGCCTGCAGGCAAACCTGCGCTGGTTTGGAGTGAGGACACGTGGTGCTTTCGGTCCCCCAGAATTTCCATCTACCCCATGTCCATACTGCCCATCCCCCCCCCCCCCCCCACTTTCCAGCCCTCCTTGCATCCCCCAGTGCCTATCACTCCCACCCCCCAATGCCAATCACTGCCCCATTTTCCAGCCCCCTCAGCCTCTTCCTCCCACAGGCGAGACCCAGAGCCAGAGGCACAGCCGCTCAGCACGGAGCCATGGAGGGAGGTAGGAATCACATCTTTTCCCACGGAAAATATCAAATGGGGGGCAGAGGAGGCACAGCCATGTAATCGCCCCCTCAAATCACCGTGTTCCCCACAGCCCTCCCAGCGTGCAGACCAGAACTGCCGGCGCACATGGTGGTAAGCAAGGGTCCCATTGCTGTGGGTCGCAGCACCCCACACTGTGGGTCAGGAAAAGCCCTGGAGGTTTGAAGGGGTGCTGCACCCCCCAGATCTCCCCCCAGATCACTGAGTGGCCCTGCAGGCTCCTTCCACTCCTGCTGCTGGTGCTGCTGCTGGCACTGCTGTTCCTCCTGCCCCATATTGCCCCATGGCTGGAGCTGAGCTACCTGAGATCCCCTCCACTGTGAGAAGCCCGAGGTAAAGCGACCAGACCCTGCCCAGAGCATGCCTGGAGGTGTTAAGTGATGTGTTACTGACTTCTCTCTATTGCCAAGACACTTAAAGTATGCTATAGCCTCAACTATGGTAGTTATAAGTCCCATTCCTATTTTTCAGAGGTTGCCTGTCCAGATTCCATTAAAACAAGAGAGTAGCTGCTGCACCACCTGAAATGCATGGAGATTAATAATAACTGCTAACAACCCTTTTCGTTCTGGCTTCTTTCAAGACTGTCACAAGTAGATTGCAACAAAACAAAACAAAACATCAACAGAATAAAACAAGAACCTATAGATCTGGAAGACAGCCACTCCTCTGGATATAGCCATGTTCTAAGCACATAATGCCACCGTCTAATTTTCTTAAGTGTACTCCAGCAGCATAAGAGAACAATTCAGTGTTTCGTTCCTTCTTAAAGCTTAACAAGCAAACCACCCAAAGACACCAATAAACCTTAAGCTGGACCAGTCCCCTCCAATAAAATAAAATAAAATAAAATAAAAAAATACCTAATGATCAAGGTAAGTCTGATGGAGCTTGCTTCTATATATAGCAGGCTGATGAGTGCCACCCAAAATGCTGCACCCAGTAGTTGTGTGATGGTGATGGAAGCTCACCTGCTTGACTGACTGCTGAAACGAAAGGGAAGGCTGGTAATAGAGGCTGTAATTAGAGAGAATAAAGTATTAGAATCAGCTGGAAGCTCTGATAGGTGGTAGCTCCCCACCTGAGCTTATGCTCCTAAAGTATTTGTTACTTGTTTTGTTCTAAATCTTTTTATCTTTCTTTTTTTTTTTTTTTTTTTCTTCCAGATCAAAAACAGCCACTGGTGCTGCATTGTAGAAAACCAGATGTGGTTATCTACAGGTGGGGGTGTGGTTTTGATTGTACTGTAATTTTGAACACACAATAAAACTAATAATAAAATTAAAAAACAGAACAAACAAACAAAAACACGTGGGGAGAGCAGCTGTGGCATGGTCCTGGGTTCAGGTTTGGGTTACTGTGAATGACTCAGGGAA
>CM021795.1:52090-70335 GCA_011076525.1 Nettapus auritus | reverse complement strand
GCGTTTTGTCCCCAAATTCCCTTCCTCCCCTCGCAGCAGGCGCTGGGCAGCTTTGGGCTCCCGGGGGGCTCGCTGCCCTGGTGGGCACGCGGCGCGGCTCCTGCCCCGAATGAAGCTTCGGGCCCCGGGGCAAGGCGCTGGGACGTGGCCGGGGGTCTCCTGGATGGGTCCGGTGCGTCCCGGGTCAGGATTTATCCCGGTTTGGGATCCGTCCTGGTCAGGATTCGTCCCGGGTCAGGATTTATCCTGGTTTGGGATCCATCCCGGTTGGGATTTATCCTGGTTCGGGATCCGTCCCGGTGAGGATTTGTCCCTGCTCTCGGCGAGGGACGGGAGCTGATGGCCGGAGCGCGAGGGTGCCCGCGGTGCTCCGCGTAACTCGGACCAGAAAATTGGGATGGCTCCGTGAAACGTGGACCAGGAGTCGGGGATCGCTCCACGGAACATGGACCAGAAACGGGGGGTCGTTCCGTGGGACACGGACCAGAAGTCGGGGATTTCTGCACCGAACATGGCCCAGAAGATGGGACCGCTCCGCGCGCCGTGGGCCAGAACCTCGGGACCGCTCCGTGCGCCGCGGGCCAGCCCCTTGCCGTCTCCTCGGGTGGCCACGAGGTTTGGGCCGCTGCCTGCCCCAAAGTCCTGCGATCCCCACAGAGGAAGCCGGGGCCCCGAGACCCGACCGACGGAGCCGGCACCCGGGGAGCACCCGCTGCCAGCACCCGGCTTCGCCCGATTAATGATCTCCGAGCTAATTGGCGCGGCCTAGGACCGGGGCGGGGGCCGTGCTCGCCCGGCCTCCTTCCCCTGACAGATCCCCGACGGGGCCGGCTCCCCCCGCGCTGACTCATCTGCCCGGCTTGGACGTTGCCCTCGTTTATTCCGTCGGAAAACGAGGTTTGGGCGCCGGCAGGGCCCGGAGCCGCAGGTAAGCCGGGCGAGCGCTGCCCGGCCCCGCCGCGCTTCACCTCGCGCCTGGACCCCGGCCGGGCATCGCCGCCGCCTCGGCCCCTTCCCCTCGCTCCGGCCAGGACGCGAGGTGCCGCTTCCCGCAGCCTGGCGCTCTGATTACTGTTATTGTTGCTCTTTATTTGCTTTTTTTCCCCTGTGGTCGCAGAGGTTTTAACGACCCGGCTGGGGAGGCAGCCCCGGCTGCCTGGCCCCCCGCCAGCTCCTCCACCGTTTAAGCCGGGGGAGATTTCGCGGCCCTCAGATAACGCCGCGGCCGGCCCCGGGTGCCTCTGAGAGCGAGCCCGGCCCCGGGACCCCCGGCAGCGATCCCCGAGATGCCCCCGGGCCGGGCTCCTGGGGGCTCCCGGGGGTCCCCACGGGCTCGGGGGGGGGCGAAGCAGCTCCAAGCGCGGGGCCCAAACCCGGCTGGGGCGCCCGGTGGCTTGAGGACCCCGCGGCTGCGGGGGGGGCTCCTTGGTGCCGAGATCGCGGCCGCAGAGCTGCCCCTGGAAGGCTGCCGGGGTCATCGCCTCTTTTTTGGGGTCGCCCGTTTCCCCTTTGGGGTCGCTCTTTTCCCTTTTTTTAAGTCAAAAATGGGGGCGTCTCTCCCACCGCCAGGAACCTGCTGCGGGACGGGGCTGCTCCCCGGGGGCCGTGGCGTGGTCCCGGCGTGTTTCTAACTGAAAGCCTCAGCTGATGACACCTAAAACACCGCCCCAACCCTTCCTTTTTGTGTTTTTCAGTGAAATTTGCCCCCCAGCGGGCACACGCACGGGCCGGGCAGCGCCGTCCCCGCTCCCCAGCAGCGTGGGAGGAAGGCTCGGCATCCTCGGGCCGTTTTTGCTGTTTTTTTCCCCCAATTTCTCCCCAGGGACAACCAAAAAGCGGCACCAAACCCCCAGTACCGCTGCTGCCCCCGCGCCTCCCAAATCCCGGCCTGGAGCTTCTGCCACGGCGAAGGGAAGGCGGCTGCTGCCACGCTGCCCGGCATCGGAAGCTGGCAAAAAAAACCCTTTTTTCGTTATTTTGTTCCTTCCCTTCGGGTCCGCTGCTCGCAACGGGGAAAAAAGCTGCCGCCCCCCGCGTCGGCGGGGCCTGCTGAGCCGCGCCGTCCTTTCCTCCTTCCTCGTCCTCCCGCCTCACCTCCCCGGCGTCAATGAGTAACTCCTGACTCAGGCTTTTGGGGCAGAAAACGAAAGCGAGCGCCCGCCGGGCCGGCCGCGGCCGGGGCTTGGAGGAGGGAGCGGCGCCAAGCGGGGACCCCCAAACGCCGCGACGGACGAGGGGTAGGGGGCACCCGGGGGGCTCCGGGACCCGAGGCCGGGGGGGTTACGGGTGTGCTGTCCGCCTGTCCCGGCCCCGGGGCCATCCGTCCGTCTGCAGGCAGGAGACCCGGCCGTCACCCCGCTCCCCGGACCTCAATTCCCCGTTTTTCGCACCAAAACGTTAACGGTTCGGAGCCGATCGGCGGGGAGGGCGCTCGGGACGCCGAGCGTGGCGTTCCGCTTCCACGGAGCCTTGCCGCGGTCGATTCTCGCCTTTCGCCTGCGTCAGGTCGGCGATTTTGGGGTGAGGAGCCCCGACGGCGCGACGATTGTGGGGGTGCTGTTTGGGCCCCCGGGGCGTTTAGCGAAGGCGCTGGCGGGGGTGCGCGGCGGGGTTGCCTTTTGCTCCCTGAGCCCGTTCGTGGAAGAGCTTCTGCAACCGGCTGCCGAGCGCGGCGGCGCACCGGGACGGCGTGGGGGGCAGCGGGGGGCAGCGGGGGACCCTCCCTGCCCATGGCCCAGCTGCCGCCCCGGATTAAAGCGTTGGGCCCCAGATGCTGGGAGCTCAGCTCGCCCTGCCCGAGGACGCCGCTGACCCGTTTCGGGGGTGAGAAGAGCGCCGAGCGCGAGGGACCCCCCGCCGCCGGCTGCGCCCCCCTGGGAAACGTGGCGGGCCCTGCCTCGGCCTCTCTCCTTGGGGTCATTTTTAAAGGTTTTGTGTTAAAGGGCGAAGTTTTGTGGCCGTCGGCAGGATTTCCCCAGGGGGACGTCGGGCTGGACAGCGCGGGGCCACCTCCTCCAGGCACCATCCGAAATCGTGACCCCCGGGTTTGTCGGCCCTGAGCACGGGGAAGGACGAGAGGCTCCCGCGCTGCTCCCTGCCCCGTGCGGCCGCCCGGGGAAGCCACGGGGCCGCCGCCGTCGCCGCTGCGGTTTTCCTTTGGCAAAGCCTTCCCGCGGCCGTCGGTTAGCCGCGCGGCGCCGCAGCCCCCCCGGATGCCCGCGGCCCGACCGCTTCCGCCGCTCGCTCCGCGCCATCCCCACGTCCAGAACCCTGCAACGGCCACAGGTTCCCCGCCCGGTGCTTCGTGGCCCCGCCGAGCACGGGGGGGCTGGAGGAGAGCAGCAGCGCCGCGGGGCCGGGCTCCCCCCGCGCCCCCTTTCCTGCCCCGTCCTCATCGAGGAACGTCCGGGAGCCGCGGCCGCGCTCCCCCAGGAGCGGCGCCCAGCCCCGGCCGGCCTCCCGGGGAGTAGCTGCATTCCTTAAAATTCAGCGATGAGTAATTATTCAAAATAATTAAGGGTTTGACAGCTGCTCGGCAGCATAGTTTACATTGCACCGGTGCTGCGGTTGTTCCGCCCTTTTGCCCGCCAGAGGCTCGCCCCGAGGAGCGACACGCGCTGCGGACGGGCGCTGCTCCTGCGGGAAGCTCGTGCCCGGGGAAGGGCGGCCGCGCCGCGGGCAGGATCCTCCACCTCCCCAAAACCCCGCGTCCCGCCCCAAAACCCCGCATCCAGCCCCAAAACCCCCACGTCTCGCCCCGGTTCCTCACCTTCTCCCTCCTCGGCTGCCGGGGGCGACCTCGCCGAGGGCTTCGTCGAAGGGACGAGGCGTTGGGGTAGGGATCGGGGAGCGTGCGGCGGCGTTTCGGGTTTGCAGCCGCCTTTGGTGTTGAGTAACCCGGCCCCAGGAGGACGGAACTGGAAGAACCGCCTCGCCCGGCCGCCGCGCAGGGCTCCCGCCGTCATCTGCCTGCTTAATTCGCCTTTCCCCGAGCTGCGAAAGCCTTCTTGCTCTCGTATTGTAAAACAAACGAGGCCGATTGCCGCGTTTTGAGGGCGCTAATTGGGATCCGGGGCGCTAATTGGGATCCGGGGCGGCAGTTGGGAGCGCTCCTTCCTCCGAGGAAGACGCCACCGCGGCTCCGAGCGCCCGGGGCTCCTCCGCAGGGCTGTACCCGGATCCTTCTCCTCCGGCCTCTTCCTTTCTAAACCTCCCTGATCCCATCGGAGCCGCGGGTGGGAGAGGTGATCCCGCCGGGGGAAGTGGTGCCGGACGGCAAGCCGGGGCTGCGCTCGATCGCCGTCGAAGAGCAAAGCCAGGCCAGGTTGCTTCGTCTTGGGGGCCGGATCCCGAGGACGGGGCTCGGCGGGGCGGTGGCGCGGGAGGGATGGGGCCCGCTCGGCGCTGACGCTCCTTCCTCTTCCTCCTAGGGGTGAACGTCGGCCGCCCGACGCCGGGGATCGGCGAGCGCTGAGCCGCTGCGCGGGATGGGCGCGAGGACCTGCCTGGCCCCGGCGCCCCGCCTGGCCTGAGCCGCCGACACGAATCCTCTCGGAAGCGGTGGGCTGGGACAGGATGTGCGGACGATGATGATGGCAAGAAAGCAAGATGTTCGCATTCCCACCTATAACGTTAGCGTGGTGGGGTTGTCGGGGACGGAGAAGGAGAAGGGGCAGTGCGGCGTCGGGAAGTCCTGCCTTTGCAACCGCTTCGTCCGGCCCAGCGCCGACGAGTTCCACCTGGACCACACCTCGGTCCTCAGCACCAGTGACTTTGGGGGACGGGTGGTCAACAACGACCACTTCCTCTACTGGGGGGAGGTGGTGCGCTCCCTGGAGGACTGCGCCGAGTGCAAGATGCACGTGGTGGAGCAGACGGAGTTCATCGACGACCAGACCTTCCAGCCCCACCGCAGCACGGCCCTGCAGCCCTACATCAAGCGGGCCGCGGCGACCAAGCTGGCGTCGGCAGAAAAGCTCATGTACTTTTGCACTGATCAGCTCGGGCTGGAGCAGGACTTTGAGCAGAAACAGATGCCGGACGGAAAGCTGCTGGTCGACGGCTTCCTGCTCTGCATCGACGTGAGCAGGGGGATGAACAGGAACTTTGACGACCAGCTGAAATTCGTTTCGAACCTTTACAATCAGCTGGCGAAAACGAAAAAGCCCATCGTGGTGGTGCTGACCAAGTGCGACGAGGGCGTGGAGCGGTACATTCGGGACGCGCATACTTTTGCCTTAAGCAAAAAGAACCTCCAGGTGGTGGAGACGTCGGCCCGGTCCAACGTCAACATCGACCTGGCCTTCAACACCTTGGTGCAGCTAGTGGACAAGAGCCGGGGGAAGACCAAGATCATCCCCTACTTCGAAGCTTTGAAGCAGCAGAGCCAGCAGATCGCCGCCGCCAAGGACAAGTACGAGTGGCTGGTGAGCCGCATCGTCAAGAACCACAACGAGACGTGGTCCAACGTCAGCCGCAAGATGCAGTCCTCGGCGGAGTACCAGGACTACGTCTACCTGGAGGGGACGCAGAAAGCCAAGAAGCTCTTCCTGCAGCACGTCCACCGCCTCAAGCAGGAGCACATCGAGCGCAGGAGGAAGGTCTATCTCGCCAAGCTCCCGCAGGCCTTCGAGGCCCTCATCCCCGACCTGGACGAGATCGATCACCTGAGCTGCGTGAAGGCGGAGAAGCTCCTGGAGGCCAAGCCGGACTTCCTGAAGTGGTTCGTGGTCCTGGAGGAGACCCCCTGGGACGCCACGAGCCACATCGACAACATGGAGAACGAGCGCATCCCCTTCGACCTGATGGAGACCCAGCCCGCCGAGCAGCTCTACGAGGCCCACTTGGAGAAGCTGAGGAACGAGAGGAAGAGGGCGGAGATGCGGAGAGCGTTCAAGGAGAACCTGGAGACCTCCCCCTTCATCACGCCCGGGAAGCCCTGGGAGGAAGCGCGCAGTTTCATCATGAACGAGGACTTCTACATGTGGCTGGAGGAGTCCGTCTACATGGACATCTACAGCAAGCACCAGAAGCAGATCATCGAGAAGGCCAAGGAGGAGTTCCAGGAGCTGCTCCTGGAGTACTCGGAGCTGTTCTACGAGCTGGAGCTCGACGCCAAGCCCAGCAAGGAGAAGATGGGCGTCATCCAGGACGTGCTGGGGGAAGAGCAGCGCTTCAAAGCCCTGCAGAAGCTGCAGGCCGAGCGGGACGCCCTGATCCTGAAGCACATCCATTTCGTCTACCACCCGACGAAGGAGACGTGCCCGAGCTGCCCGGACTGCATCGACTCCAAGATCGAGCACCTGGTCAGCTCCTGCTTCATCCGGCCGGCCGAGCGCAACCAGAAGAACTTGCTGTCGGACGCCAACATCGACAGGATCAACCTGGTGATCCTGGGCAAGGACGGGCTGGCGCGCGAGCTGGCCAACGAGATCCGGGCGCTGTGCACCAACGACGACAAGTACGTGATCGAGGGCAAGATGTACGAGCTGTCCCTGCGGCCCATCGAGGGCAACGTCCGGCTGCCCGTCAACGCCTTCCAGACGCCCACCTTCCAGCCCCACGGCTGCCTCTGCCTCTACAACTCCAAGGAGTCGCTGTCCTACGTCGTGGAGAGCATCGAGAAGAGCAGGGAGTCGACCATCGGCCGCAGGGAGAACCACTTGGCCCACCTGCCCCTCACCCTGATGCTGGTCAACAAGAGGGGCGACACGAGCGGCGAGACGCTGCACAGCCTGGTCCAGCAGGGCCAGCAGATCGCCAGCAAGCTGCAGTGCGTCTTCCTCGACCCCGCGTCCGCCGGCATCGCCTACGGCCGTAACATCAACGAGAAGCAGATCAGCCAGGTCCTGAAGGGGCTGCTGGACTCCAAGCGCAACCTCAACCTCGTCAGCTCCACGTCCAGCATCAAGGACCTGGCGGACGTGGACCTGCGCATCGTCATGTGCCTGATGTGCGGCGATCCCTTCGACGCCGACGACCTCCTGGCGCCCATCCTGCAGTCGCAGACCTACCGGCCCTCGCCGTGCGGCAGCAGCAGCTCCATCCTCCTCGAGCTGGCCGTGGGGCCGCACCGGCGGCGCCTGGAGCTGTCGCTGCTGTCCTACCACGCGTCGTTCGGCGTCAGGAAGAGCCGCCTCGTCCACGGCTACATCGTGTTCTACGCGGCGAAGCGCAAGGCGTCGCTGGCCATGCTCCGTGCCTTCCTGTGCGAGGTGCAGGACATCATCCCCGTGCAGCTCGTGGCGCTCACGGACGGCGCCGTCGACATCCTGGACAACGACCTGAGCAGGGAGCAGCTCACCGAGGGCGAGGAGATCGCCCAGGAGATCGACGGCAAGTTCACCGCCATCCCCTGCGGCCAGCCGCAGCACAAGCTGGAGATCTTCCACTCGTTCTTCAAGGACGTGGTGGAGAAAAAAAACATCATCGAAGCCACCCACATGTACGACAACGTGGCCGAGGCGTGCAGCACCACGGAGGAGGTGTTCAACTCGCCCCGGGCGGGCTCGCCGCTCTGCAACTCCAACCTGCAGGACTCGGAGGAGGACGCCGAGCCCCCCACCTACAGCCCCTTCCGGGAGGACACGGCCGTGCCCGCCCTGCCCAAAGACCACTCGAAGCTCTCCATGGAGCTGGAGGGGAACGACGGCTTGTCTTTCATCTCCGTCATGAGCACTTTTGAGAGCAAGCTGAACAACAAAGTACCTCCTCCGGTGAAACCAAAGCCCCCCGTGCACTTCGACATCACGAAGGGGGATCTGTCCTACTTGGAGCAGGGGCACCGGGACGGGCAGAGGAAGTCCGTGTCTTCCAGTAGCTGGCTGCCCGCGGACGGCTTCGATCCCTCCGACTACGCCGAGCCCATGGACGCCGTGGTCAAGCCGAGGAACGAGGAGGAGAACATCTACTCCGTGCCCCACGACAGCACGCAGGGCAAGATCATCACCATCCGCAACATCAACAAGGCGCAGTCCAACGGCAGCGGCAACGGCTCGGACAGCGAGATGGACACGAGCTCGCTGGAGCGGGGCCGCAAGGTGTCGGCCGTCAGCAAGCCCGTGCTGTACCGGACGCGCTGCACGAGGCTCGGCCGCTTTGCCAGCTACCGCACCAGCTTCAGCGTGGGCAGCGACGACGAGCTGGGGCCCGTTCGCAAGAAGGAGGAAGACCAGAGCTCCCAGGGGTACAAGGGCGACAACGCCGTCATCCCCTACGAGTCGGCGGACGGGGAGGACCCCCGGCGGAGGAACATCCTGCGCAGCCTGAGGAGGACCACGAAGGTAAGGGCCGGCCGCGGGCCGGGCCGGGGGCAGGAGCGCTTCTCTGCTGGTTTTATTGGGCGGGAGCCCTGGCACCGCACGGGTCTGCCCAGAATTCGGAGCAGGTAACGGGGAGCACGGCCCAAACGCTTCTCAAACCCCGCCGGGCTTGGAGCCGTGACCATACCCTGGGGGCCTGTTCCATTTAATTAATAAATAAGCGGTCCTTTTCCTCTAAGAGTACCAGCGGCTGGGTTTAGAAGCAGTTAGCTGAATTATCGCTCGAGTTCCACAGCCGAAACCGAAGCCGTTATCTCTGCAGTCGGTGCGGGCTGCGGTCCTGCACGCGGTGACGCCCAGACCGACCCCGTCCCCGCCTCGAGGGGGCTTCCCAGGGGGCTTCCCCCGTGCTCCAGGGCAGAAACCAAACCGCGAAGGGAGCAGAGCCCAGGCCGCTGGGACGAGCTGCGTTGCCACCTGCAGACCCCTGCAGGTCTCCTAAGGGCAATTAAGGGCAATTAGGAAGTGGTGGCGGCAGACAGTAAACGATCCGGCGGCGGCGTGCCCGCGCTGCTCGGGGATCCTTTGGTGCCAGCTCCAGGAAAGCCTCAGCTCTGCGCCAGCGCTGCCGGCCGGGCTGTGCCCGGGGTTTGGGGAGGCTTTGGGGGGATCTGGGGGTTCTGTGGGGCTTCTTAACCCCGTTTGGTGCCGGTGGTCAGCCCCCGGGTGAAGGTGACCCCGACACCGTTGGCAGCGGGGTGGAGAACACGAGGTTTATCTCCGCGGCTCCTTATCAGCGCGTGGCCGGCCCGACGCAGGCGTTCCGTGATGCACAAAACCGGGGAATTTCGGGGGAACGGGGGCGACCCCGAGGGCGGCTTTTTGGTGGAGAAATGCCCGGATTCGGGTCCCGGCCAACAGCAGCAGCTTGAAGTTGCGCATTTGAGGCTTTTCAGCCCAAACTCCCCCGTTTAACTCCCGTTCCCACCAAGAAGATATTTGCTTCGGAGGAGGAACCGAGCTAAACGTCTCCTTTCTGGGGGTTCCGAAGGCAAAACGCCCCAAATTTGGGTATTTTGGGAGTCCGGGGCTCCGGAAAAAGCCAAGCCATGCTCGGCCGCCTGTCCCCGGCAGAGGGAGCAGCGGGAGCTGCCGGCGGACCCGCTGCAAAAGCAATTAGGGAAATTAAAAGGCGTTATTAATTTCCATTGGGAACGAAGGGCGAGCGGCTCTGAGATCGTCACCAAACAGGAAAAGGCGAAGGAGCCTCCGGAGGCGCTGCCGTTCCCCAGGCCGGGGCCCTGAATGCCCCCCGGCAGTAATTTGGGCTTTATCCCCCCCCTCCCCCCGCTGTTTTGGTGACTGAAAATTTCCTATTTCTTGATTTTGGGGCAGAAATGCTTTTTTGGGGGCTAAAACACAAAATCCGTGAGAACCGAGCGCGGCGGCGGCGGCGCTCGACCCCCTCACAAGGCGCCTCGACCCCCTCAGCCCCTCATTTTCCCTCAAAGGCCCCCCCGTTAGATTGCCTGGGGGGGAGACGCGGCCGTGCCCACGGCAAATTGCCCCCAAATCCGCGGAATTTGGCACAAATTTGGCACAAAGTCCGGTCTAGGCGGGTATCGGAGCTCCTTGGGCCTTGCAGGCCCGTCCGCGGGGCTGGCGGCGGATGCCGCAGCTGGCAGAGTTCCCCCGTCTGTTTTTTTTTTTTCAGTTTTCTTCTTCCCTCGATGACTCACTCGATAATTAAGTTAATCAGGGGGCAGATTTCCTCTTCCCTTTCCCCCCTCCTTCGGGTCCGAGCGCCGGGGGCACGGCGGCCTCGAGGCTCCAAGGTTTGGCCTCAGGACAAATGCAAAAAAACCTCCAAAGAAACAAAATGGGAGGGTTTTGGGTCACAAATGGGAGGGTTTTGGGTCACAAATGGGAGGGTTTTGGGTCACAAAGGCGCTTGGTGGCGGGGATTCCCCCAAATCCCAGCCTCCCACCCCCTGGCACCCGCAGCTCTGTGGGAACAAGGCCCCAAAATGGTCGTTTTTTGATAAATCTCACAAATCCTCGCCGTTTTTCAGGCAGGCGCCTGCGTGGCAGCCGGCAAAACACGAATTTATGGGAAAACAGCGTTTATGTCCCACCGAAGACCGACCCCGGGAGGAGCAGCGTTAGGCCAGCAGCACTCCAAAAGCTGAGGTTTTCGGCAAAAACACGGCTGGGTGCCCTCGGGGGGGCGGCTCCCAGCTGGTTTGGGGTGGAAAACCCCAAAACGCCGCCGCGGTCGGAGCTGGGCCGTAATTCCCTGAAAGCTGCTGGCGACTTCGGAAAGGTCCAAAAAAAGGGTTCGGGGCTTTCCCCACGTGCCCTTTTGCCCGTTTTGGGGAAGAATGGGCGCTGCTACCCCTTGAATAATTAGTAACAGCCCAAAGCGACGTCGCTCTCGTCGCAGTTCCCTAGGATCGGGCCTAACGAGGATTCGCCGTGGTAATTAGCGGGGCTTAATTGAGGGTGCGACCCCGGCTCCCTCCGGGACATCTTCCCGGCAGGTTTCTCGCTCCATCTCTTCCCACTGCGGCCGGGAGGTTCGGTGCTGAGCCTCACCCCGCCGCGCTCCCTCCCGCAGAAACCAAAGCCCAAGCCTCGGCCGTCCATCACGAAGGCCATGTGGGAGAGCAACTACTTCGGGGTGCCCCTGAGCAGCGTGGTGACCCCGGAGAGGCCCATCCCCATCTTCATCGAGCGCTGCATCGAGTACATCGAGGCCACAGGTAGGAGCCGCTCGGCGGAAGGCTTTGAGCTCCGGGGGCTCGGAAAAGTTTCCTCTGCCCCTAAAGCTCGGGGTTTGGGGTTTTGGAGAGCTCTGACCCTCGGGACGGGTGGCACGTCGTCGCGCGTTCAGGAGGTGGCTTCAGAGCTGGAAACACGTTGCGTTTTCTACCTATATTTAAAAAATCGCCCCGTTAAAAATCGTGGTTAGTGGGCCGGCGTTCTTCTTTTTTTGGGGATTTTTCACTTGGTGGCAGAGGACAGGCCCCCAGCGCGGAGGAAAGCTCAGGGCCGGTGTCAAAACAGGATCCGGGAGGATGAACGCGGAAGGGGACTGCAGGAAACTATCGAGTCGGCTTCTCAACAGTCGGCTTCTCAGCGCTGCTCCTGCCCGCGGCGCACGCTGGGGCTGGCCCCAAGCAGCAAAAACGTCCCCAAAGCCCCGGCCTCGCGCTGGGGATGCCCTGCCCGGGGGTTTTATCCATCAGGTCTGCGAGCAGAGGGGCTGCCAGGGCCGGTCTCGGGGTGAAAGATGGAGATTTTGGCTGGCTTGGCCGACAACGGGCTTATTTTGAAGCCCAGCAAGACAAACGGTGGCAGCTGCTGCCGGGGTTTTCAGCGCGGCCAAACACTGAGCCTTTTGTGCCCGGACGGGGTCCGCCGGTCCTCGAGGCTGGTCCATTAACCTCGTTTTCCTTCCCCGAGGAGGCAAATGGCTTTGTACAACGAGGGCGCCCGCTCCGTAGCAATTAGCCGCTCGGAAGCGGTGCGTTATGATTTTGGCTTCAATTCCAGAGGGTTTGGGGCAGCCCCACAAGGCTCTGCCCGCTGCAAACGAGCGGCCGTGGGGTGAGAATTAACGCCCGGGAACGGTGCGCGGGGAGGGGAAGGCGGGGATTGTGCCGGGGCTGCCCCCCGAGCACCGGGGGGGACGTTTTGTGCCCGGAGCTGCCCATTCCCAGCTGTCCGTGTGCTCATCCTCGCTCCTTTTGCTCTCCAGGGCTGAGCACCGAAGGCATCTATCGCGTGAGCGGCAACAAGTCCGAGATGGAGAGCCTGCAGCGGCAGTTCGACCAGGGTAACGTCCGCGCCGGGGACGGGATGTGGCGGGGCTGGCTCCGAGCACTGGAAACGGAGCGGTCGCAAACCTTTGCTTTGGAAACCCCGGCTCCCTCCCCGGGGTGTAACCGAGCAGCCCTTTCCTTGCAGATCACGGCCTGGACCTGGCAGAGAAGGATTTCACCGTGAACACTGTGGCCGGGGCCATGAAGAGTTTCTTCTCGGAGCTGCCCGACCCCCTGGTCCCGTACAGCATGCAGATCGAGCTGGTGGAGGCTCACAGTGAGTAGCAGCGGGGCCGGCCCCCACTGTGCATCACGGCAGCACCCCAGATTCCTCGGAGCGCCAGCAGAGGGACGTTTTGTGCCCCGAAACCTGCTGGTGCTTGGCCCTCGCTGCCATCGCGTTCCCAGCGCCGTCTGCCCAGGGTTTTTATAAAACCTGGCCAAAAAACCCCACAGCGGAGGCACGGCCGGCGGCGGCACGGGGAAACGCGCTGAGCATCTGCGTGGTGGCGGAGGAGCCTTCGGGGTGGCTGCCGCCGGCGTCATTTTGATTTTAATTACTGCCTTTTGGCATGATAATTACTTTATCAGCCTACCTCGCAGCGCTAATGAATGGTTCATTAGTGTCGCTTGTTACTAGGGAGTGTTTCTAACGCCTGCTGCTGCTTTCTGAGCCAAATCCCCTCGTTCAGGAGGGGTCTCGGGGCGAGCCGAGCTGGGGCAGCCCCCGCCGCTGCCACCCCCGCGTCCTTCCCCGCTTTCCCTCCCTGCATCCGGCCCCTCTCTCTCGGCAGAAATCAACGACCGGGAGCAGAAGCTCCACGCGCTGAAGGAGGTGCTGAGGAAGTTCCCCAAGGAGAACTACGAGGTCTTCAAATACGTCATCGGCCACTTGAACAAGTACGTACCGGGGCTCCGAGGCGCGGGGGGCCTGCGGGGCCGGCGGCGGGAACGTCCCCGCCACGGTCTCGTTCCCCTCTCGCAGGGTCAGCCACAACCACCGGGTGAACCTGATGACGAGCGAGAACCTCTCCATCTGCTTCTGGCCCACGCTGATGAGACCCGACTTCAGCACCATGGACGCCCTGACGGCCACCCGCACCTACCAGACAATCATCGAACTCTTCATCCAGCAGTGCCCCTTCTTTTTCTACAACCGGCCCATCCTCGACACCCCCAGCGCCGCCCCCGGCTCGCCATCCGCCGCCCCCCCCGGCGCCCCCTTCCTCCCCGCTGCGCCGGGCACGGCCCAGCCTTCGCCCCCCCCAGACCCCTCCGCCGTCGCCGCAGTCGCCCGTCCAGCCTCTCCTCCCGGCCCCGCTCCACGCGGAGCAGCACTCGCTGTGAGCCGGAGAGAGACGGAGGGAGGGGGGGGGGGAAGAAAACTTAAAAGAAGAAAAAAAGAAAAGAAAAAAAAAAATCTCTCGGTCTGGTCTCAGGCGCCGCGTGGAGACGGGCGGCGGGCGCTGGGCTTGTGCTCGCCCTCTCCTGACCCGCCGCAGACTTGGGAGCGCGCCGGGGCGCCCGGACTGGCCCTGGGAGGATTTTTCCCACCTTTCGTTGCAGTCGGGGGGCGAGGAGAGGGTGGGGGCCGAGCCCCGGCTTCGGGCTCGGCTGCGGACGTGAGCGGAGAGCCGCCGGGGCTCAGCGCCGCCGAGCCCCTCGCGTCCCGTGGGCGCAAACAATGGGGCCCGGAGCGCGGCCTGGGGCTCAGCTGGCGTCATCTGGTGCGGCTCGAGGCTCTCCTGTTGTGTCCAGCACCCATCCAGCGTGGTCAAGCACCTATCCAGTGTGGTCCAGCACGGTCCGGGGCTCATCCTACGTGGTCTGGGGTTCATCTGATGTGGCTCAGTGTTCATCCAACGTGGTCCAGCCCAGCCCAGGGTTCATCTGATGTGGTCCAGCGCTCATCCTACGTGGTCCAGCACAGTCCAGTGTTCATCTGATGTGGTCCAGCACCCATCCAGCATGGTCCAGCGCAGTCCAGGGCTCATCCTGTGTGGTCCAGGGTTCATCTGATGTGGCTCAGCGTTCATCCGATGTGGTCCAGCACAGTCCGTGGCTCATCCTTCGTGGCCCAGAACTCACCTGCTATGGTTCAGCACCCATCCTACGTGGTCCAGCGCAGCCCGGGGTTCATCTGCCATGGCCCAACGCTCATCCTACGTGGTCCAGCACAGCCCGAGGCTCCTCCACCATATCCAAGGCTCCTCCAGCGTGATGCAGAGCGGTCCAAGGCTCACCCAGGGCGGTCTAACGTGGCCCAAGGCTCACCCAATGTGGTCCGGTGCGGCCCGCACTCACCCGCCGTGGTTCAGCACAACCCAAGGCTTGTCCATCACAGCCTGGGCCTCATCCTGTGCGGTCCCGCGAGGCCCGAGGCTCATCCAACACGGCCCAAGTTGGGCCAGTGCAGCCCCAAACCAACCGAGGCTCCATGAGATGGCCCAAAGCTCCCGTGAGGTGGCCCAAGGCTCATCCAGCATGGCCCAAACCAACTCCAGGCTCATCCAGCGTGGCCCAAAGCTCATCCAACATGGCCCGAGGCCCATCCAGCATGGCCCAAACCACCTCGAGGCCCATCCAACATGGCCCAAGACTCATCCAACGTGGCCCAAGCAATCCCAAGGCTCATGGAGCACAGCCCAAGCCATTGCCCAACGCATTCTGAACCACCCCAAGGCTCCCACGAGGTGGCCCAAGGCTCACCCAACGCATTCCAAACCATTCCAAGGCTTCGCCCACCCGGGCCCGATGCGTCCCAGGACCCGTCCCGCGCCCCGAGGCCCCTCCAGCAGCACCCAGCCCTTGTGCGACCTCCCCGGGACCGACCCTAAATCGGGGCCGTTTCCCTCAAATCGCGCCGCGAGCGAGCACCGGAGCAGCAAAACCTTTGAGGGCGCCCGGCCGCCCGCTCGGCGTTGCCTTTTTGCTGGGAACCCCCAAATTTCTCCCCGTTTCCAGGAATTCTGGCATTAAGCACTTACCGGAGGGGAGCTGGGGGGACCCCGCCTCGTTTTGTCTGGATTTATTTTTATTTTTTTCCCATTTTTTTTCCTTTTCCTCCCGAAACGCCGGTGCTGATTTTTAAGGGGAGGCTGGGTGGGTTTCGTTTTGGGGAAGGAAACCCGGAATTTGGCTGCCGTGACCGCGGCGAGGACGCCCGAGCCTTCCCCCGCCGCCGCCGTCGGCCTCCCCCAGTCCGGGGGCGGCTTTAAACTGGATTTTCATGGTACCACTGGGAGAGCACGGGGAAGGCTCCTCCCGCCCCTCCCGGGTCTCTTCGCACTTTAACGCCGCCGTTTCCCCAGGATTTCCCTCGTTTCCCCCAGGATTTCCCTCGCCGCTCGCAGGAACGCCCCCGACGCCCCCCCAGCAAGGAAAACAGCCGGACCCCCCCCAAAAAACCCGGAACGGGCGGGGAGGCGCGGGCGGCTTCGTTACGGACCGCGAAAACCCTCAAAAGGGCTTTTTCCCCCCGGTTCTCCAGATTTTATATTCTCATGCTTTAAAAGAAAAGTGTTGGTGTAAATAGCGGCCGCTGGGTTTTTGGTTTGATTTTTTTTTTTTTTTCCTGTTTTTATTTTATTTTTTCTTTTTAAAAACTGGCAAAACACAAAACCCCGAGTCTCACCCGAGGGAGGTCTTGCGTCAGGGCCGGGCGGACGGAGGTGGCATTTTTCCTGTTAAAAAGTGGGATTTTGGTGCCTTTTTGCTCAGCTGGAGGGGGCGGGGGGATCAAATTCGTCACTTTTCGGTGCTGGCAAACGGCTGGAAAAAAGGCAAAAATAGGCAAAAACAAACAAACAACAACTCAGAGCCCCCGGAGCCAAGTCCTCGGGCACTTCGGGAGCCGTCTCCGCGCGGCTTTGCTGCTGCTGCTCCCCTTTCCCTCCCCACGCCCCAAAATGGGGCAAAACACTGCGTTTTAACCATTTCCCCCTTCCCCGCCGTCCCCCGGGAGAGCGTCGGCCCCGGGGCCGGATCCTGCTCCCTCCTCATCCCCTGCGCCCGGCCCAGGTTTGGGGCAGAACGCCCAGTTTTGGGGATTATTTTTTTTAAATTTTTTTTGTCCCGCTCCCTGTGTAATAGGTTTTCCTGTTAGGCTGAAATCCCTTTTTTTTTTGTAACCCCCCCACGACCACGATAGGAACGTTGTATTTGAAATGTAGCTTTGGAGCAAGACGTAAGTTATTGTTTAAATAAAAACTTCCATTTTTTTTTCCTCCGGTGTACATTAAAAAAAAAATCAGGACAAAAAAAAAAAAATCCCCCTCAGAAAAAAAAAAAAATCTTCGATCACTACGGGAATAAATTTCTCCAAAAAAGTTGGATTTTGGGCCACCCCGGCTGATTTTTTTCGTCCTTTTTGGGTGTTTTCCGCTGGCGAAGGCGCCAGGAGCCGCTCCTGCAGGGCCGTTCCCCAAAACCGCGGGATTTCGCAGGAAAAAAGCGCCGGCTGCGTGTCAAGAGAAAAACGTAACGGTTCTTCCTTTGTGTGTTAGGGCCTAACAACCTCCATCCCGTAGTTCTTGGTGATAGACTTTGCCTTTTATGCTTCTTTTAAGGACGTTTTTAACAATTTGTGGTATTTTCCAGGGCCGATGCGATTAGTGCATGAAAATGTTTAACGCTCGGGGCCAGACGAGCCCTTTTACTGCTGAATTTAAAGAGAAAAGAACAAAAAAAAAAAAACAAAAAAAAAAAAAACAACAACACAAGAAATGGTGTATTTGCTGCGGCGACCTGGTGCGGGGCGGTGGGCATGGCCAACTGGGACCAGTTCCCCGCCGGGCTTCACAAACTGGGAACCCGCGGCACGCTGGGAGCTGACGCCGTCGGCGGGTGCTTCGAATTTCCGCAGGGAAATTTGGGGCTGGGGGAGGTTTTTGAGCTTTTTCAAGGCCGGCAAAACCCTGGGAGCCCCCAAATGGCTCGGCTTGGCCCCACCAAATCGGGCATTTATGGGCAAAAATGGTACAAAATCCAAATTTTCGAGCAGCTTTTCTAATTTCTCCAATTTTTAACCCAACTGGGCCAAAATTGGGCAAATTGGTGCAGGAAGGGAAGCGGCGGCCACCAGCGGGGTTTTTGCTTGACCCCCAGGAAAAAAAAAATCCCATTCTGAGCCCCACGGCGCCTCCGCTCCAACCCCCCCCCGTGAGCAAATTGGGCCAAAACGGGGCTTTTTCACCAATTTTATTGCCCAGCCCAGCCCAGCAGGGTCGGGGCTGCAAAGAATCGAGTCCAACACCGCCCGGTTCCAGTACGGAGCCCGACCCGCGTGCGAGCAGACCTCCGCGCGCCGCAACACCGGGGGTCCCCCCCCCTTTTTTTACTTTTTTTTTTTTCCTTTTTTTTAACACAAAACCTGACAGCGGAGCCACGCAGGATTTGGGAGAGCCTTGGGTGGATTCCACTCAAACCCCCACACTTCTTGCGCATGGGGCTGCGGGCGCACAACCCCCACCCAGCGAGGGAATAAATCCAAATTAACCAAAACGGGGCGTTTTGGCACCAAACCTGGCCCCAGCACGGCAGGGAGCGGGGTGAGGCGAGCAAACCCGACCCGGGGGGTTTAATCCATGCGGGTTTGGGGTGGTGGGGGGGATATTTTAGGATTTCTATGATATTTTGGGACTTCTGCGACATTTTGGGGCTTATGCGACATTCCGGGGTTTATGCAGTATTTTGGGGTTTCTGTGGTATTTTGGGGTTTACGCGCCGTTTCACCATTCCCGGCGATTTTTGGCGTGGTTTTTGGCAGCGGGGGGGTCCTCCCGTCCCCGTTACTTCTCGGGGGGCCGTCGGTGCTCGGGGGGGGGGCTCCTCAGGGACGATCTCGACCTCGAGGCGCCCGACGTAGAGGGACAGGGCGCAGAGCCACAGCAGGGCGAGCAGCGCGGCGGCGGCGGCGTTGGCGGCGGCCGTGGGCGCCGGCAGCATCATGGGGCGCCGCAGCAGCACCAGGTTCAGCAGGTACGAGCCCGCCCCGTAGGACACGCACAGGCCCCCCAGGATGAAAAACCCTAAAAACGGGGAGGAAAAGAAAAAACTGGGGTTAGGGCGGCGAGGGGGGGATGAAGGAAATGGGACAAACGGCCCCAAAATGGGGAAGGTGAGGGCTGGGGGTGGGGTTATGGGGTGATGCCCCCCCCCC
>CM021795.1:6343-28691 GCA_011076525.1 Nettapus auritus | reverse complement strand
CCCTATGGCCCCCTGCTATCAAAACCTTGCCACGTAAACCCACTACAAGCACCCTTCAAACTCATTCCCATCCCTGCACCTTATGGTGGCAGTTTTATACTCGGTGGTGCCTCCAGCGGTGAACCCCCTCATTTACAGCATGAAGAACTAGGAACTGAAGGATGTTACTAGCAAACAATATACACATGTTTCTTAAAGCCTCAGTAAAGGTCTCATCAATTTCTCCCTTTTCCTAGCATACGGGAAAAGAGTTCACAGAATTTTTTAATATTAATATCCGTTACTATTCTTTTAACAAATATTTGATAATATTTTGAGTTAAATATTAATCTTAGCAGCCTGCCTGTTAATTATTTTATTTACTTTGATCAGATAATCTAATTTACCTATAGAACTAGGCTTGTTCAGTAGGTATAGACAATAAAAAATCCGTGAGAAACTCATTGGTCTCAGATGCTGTCTCTTCCCCACCTCTGCAGGTGGGGAAGCAGCCCCAGCATGCAGGGTGGGCTCAGGGCCAAGAGCCCAGCTGCCACATGGAGGAGCAGCCCCAGTGGTCATCGGGGCTGCCCCTCACTGCCCTCTGGGTGCTGACTCTCTGCTACCTTCAGGTCAGGGCTGCTGTTTCCCTGGAGCCATGGCCATGACCAGCAGCAGGATGTGGCCTTTTCACTGCTGCTCTCTTTTCGCTTCTTGTATTTGGATAAGCCCTGATATCTCATGTACCTTGGTGACAGTCCTGTTGTCTCTGCATTGACATCCCTGTCCCAGCAGGCAGCAGCAAGCACTGTGCAGTTCTGAGTCACATCTGGCCTCCCTGCTAGCACCACAGTAACAGAAGAGACTGGTAATGGCAAGCCCAGAATTCTGGACACCTCTTCCAAATGTGCTATCAGGAATACAGCCAAGGAGTTGCTCCCTGCTCTTGTGTTTTCTGGGCTTCTTCGTGGAGTGAAGGACACAGACTGAAAGTCTGTGAGGGACACAGTCTGTGAGGGTGGTCTATGAGGGACCAAGGGCGGGACTAAGAGCTCCCACTATGGTGGCTCTTGCCTAAGGCGATGACAACTGGTCTTGGACTCATCTGCATGGGACTGTGCCCCCTGCAGTGGGTCAAATGGCCGATGCCAGCCTGGAGAGGAATCTGGAGCTGCCAGGAGATGTCAGGGGATCTCCAGGGACAAGGTGCCCAGTGGGTAGTGATTAAAACCTCATAAAATGACCGTGCAAGGTCGTGTCTGGTAATAAATAAGGTGAATCTAAGGGGTGCATGGGCTCCTCAGATTGGTCAGGCTGGGTCAGCTGTCACAGCAGGTTCCCCTCCCAACCTCTTGCCCACCTGCAGCCAACTCACTCCTGGGGCAGAATGAGAAGCAGAGAAGGCCTTGATGCTGTGCAAGCCCTGCTCAGAAACAGTGATCAGAACCATGGGTGACCAACACTGCTCCCGTCACATGTAGAAAACACAACACCACAGGGGCTGTTCTGCAGAGAGTAACTCTCTCCCAGCCAGAGACAAGAGAGGGCCCCATGCTGGACAAGAAGACTCTCTCTTAGCTCTGGAAGGAGCCAGGAAGGTGCTAATAAACACCAGGACAATTGAGGAAGCCCAAAGGTCCTTCTGAAGGGTCACTGAGTGCCACCTGAGAGGCACTGCAGGGCAGTGGGGAGGGCCGGGAAAAAGATTTCTGTGAAGGCTGTGAGAAACAAGGACATTCAGGGCTTTAGCAGATGTCTGTGGGTGGTGGAGGAGGAGGAGGTCAGTCCTGGGACTGGGGCATGACTGAAGGGCCCGGTGTGAAGCTGAACTGATGGAGAAGTGTCCATCTTGCATGTGTGCCTAAGCCTGGGAGAAGGGGCCTGCCCATGGTGCGGGATGGCTGGGCTGTGCTTAGCCATGCCCCAGGAGCTGACCTTGCTCTCTTCCTCCCCACCACTCCCCACACGGGGCAGGCCCTCAGGAAACACCCCTGAGCCCAGAGATGCACCAACCTGCTGCAGTGAGGTGCCACTACTGCAGGGGAAGAGGGGAGAGTTGGATAGGCATGTGGGGCCTGTGGGCAAGAGTGGTGTGGCCTGGGAAAGTGAGGGTCTGGGAAAAATTACACTGGATTCATAGGAGCGTTTCTGGAAACAAAACTTGTATGCCAGAACCACACTTCTGTGGCAGTTCAGAGCTGCTGGGCACATTGTGTAGGGTGTTCCAAATGACCTTTCTGTCATTTTCTATCATGTCTTAAGTGCCACTTTTCTCAGAAATAGAGTAGCCAACAGATCTGTGACATAAACTCTGAGATCATGAAAGCCATCATAAACATGCCCCTAAAAACATGACTGATATGGGGAGGTCAGGAGAAACTCTGGAAAGGAGAAATGTGAGATTTGGAGGAGGGAATAGTGGCTTATCCAGCAGAAATTAAGGATTTTGTAGAGGTAAGAAGGTTCAGGTTATGCTGATGCTGCTGTAACGGTAACTTAAAACCATTATATGAGGCCCTTCCCTGGCTTCAAACAGTAACATTAATTCCTAAATTTAAATGCTCCCCCACACTTTGACAGAAATCTACTACTCTTGTGCCTGACCTCAAAGTATACACTGAAGCCAAAACTCAGCCCAAAGCCTCTTTCCCTTACCTTTAGTCTCTTGCTTACCTTATACCCTGCCCTTAACACTAGCTTGTAATTGCTCTATTTAACCCTAGGCTTCTAGGTAAACCTAAACAAAACACTAAACCACAAAGCCTCCCCATCCCCTAACCACAGACCTGACACCCCAAGCAGAACATCAAACCTGGCCACAAAATCTTTGCTTAATCTCTAACCCAGAAAGGTGAGCTCTAGTCCCTAATCCCAAACTTAAAAACCGACCAGACAAAGCCCTCATTCCTGTGCATTAACCTCCTCACATTCAGACCCTCTCCTAAGCCTTAACTTTAGGAGTTTAACCCCTTGAGTCACAGCAATAACTGTGAGGTTTCTGTGCAGTCAAATAGCATTCACAGATGAATGTGGGGGGCCATGGATCTGATCAGCTTGTGGGCCACAAGGAAGTGATGGGTGGGAATGCTCTGATGAGCTCAGCTCTGCCTCAGGATCTCCTGCACCAGCAGGAGGAATGTGACTGTGGAAGGGAATGTGACTGTGAGATCACTTGTGTCTGAAGTACCTGACAGGTCACCCTTGACTTCGACCTGGGATCTGTATTTTTGGGCTGACATCTGCCAGTGGCTCCGGTAGGCCAGCAGAAGGCACCTGGTTGGCATGCTGACTGTGGGATCCCCTCTACATACCCAGGAGGACCCAGACAAAAGAAGTCCCGCATATGGGTTGTCCTGTCTTGAAGAGATGCAAGACATGGACTCCGGATGGCTCTTGAAAAGAAGGCCTTTATTGCTATTTTTCACTCCTACCTATATTTTCCCCATAGCCCTACATGCTTTCCACACGCCCGAATCTGTTTTTGTTTTTTTGCTGCTTGATTCCTCATTATCTCTAATTCAGGGACGTGTGAAACAGCATGAAGCCACCTGCAAATTCTTTTCCCACAGTGTCCCTTCTGCTTGAGTACGTTAGTTGGCAGCAGGAGGCACAAGGCTTGGCTGTGTCTGGCCATGAAGCTGCAAGGCCAAGAGCTGGCCCATGGCTTGGAAGATGCTGGTGAGGTGACTTCTGTCTAGTTGGCTGACAAGCCACAAGGGGGCTGATGGGTTGGGATGTCTACTTTAGGAGTGGTTTTCACTCTGATGGAGCTTTCTTCTGTAGTAGGAAAGAGCAGGAGAGAAAAACTGCCACAAAGTGCACCTTGGAAGGTTGGCAGTGACCATGAGGAGGAAGAAATGTCCCTCAAAGGGTCGTGGTATGTTGCCAGAGGTCACCCAAAGAGTGTCTGTGATCAGACTATGGCTTTGAGTTTCAAGGAACAGCTGGTGACTGTTGACAAGACATCGGTGAAATCATGTAAATGCCAGGATGAGAGCAAGGTGGTGAACAAATGGGTGTCTGCAGACTTCAAGGAAATAGGGGTAATTGTGGGACGGCATAGGAAAGTGTGCAGAGAATGCAGAGGGTGCTCACAACAATGGAAGGCCTCAACAGCCCTAACATTTTTGTCCCCTTGGCTAGAGCTCATGAGGGCATGTTATACTCATTTCAATGGGGCATCACTGATTCCTTGCAATCCTGTGTGGAAGCTGGGACCTGTCATAAAATTCTTCTTCTCATGGCTTCACACTGCCCACCACAACCCGCAGACCTCAGGAAGAGCCCTGAGCCAGACATACGGGTGTAGAATCTCCCCTCTCAGTGGCTGGGGTCAGACCTTGGCCCTTCATCTTCACTAAAATAAACCAAAACTTTTCTAAGCACACTGCCTTTGCCTATCTGTAATCATGGCCTCCAATTATCTGCCCTAACAAGGCCCTGGGGAGGCTTTGTTTCTTAGGTCCTGTAGTGGGACCCATTAATACTCCAAGTCACTTCAGATTTTCCTTCTGACTTTACCTTCACACACTGTTTCATTAATCTCCTCTCAGTACCCAACGTTCGTAGACTCATCACCAAAATACATCAGGGAACTCATTAAAATGCAGAAACTCCTAAGGAGCCAAATCTCCTGTAGTTTTCTTGTAGAGCTAATTGGAGATCTTTGTGTAGTTAAGGAGGAAGATTTCAAAGTGCATAGAATAAAAATATTTTATCGTTTTAGAGGATGAATTTTGCTGTGTTTCAGTTTGGAGCTTCATTCTCTGATTGATATTGATTCTGGGTGACTTCATTGGAGACATGCATAGGGAGGAAATGCAGAGACGTCTGACTGTGTGGTCAGCCTTGCTCCTCAACACCCCAGCCATGCCATTTCTCTCATTGGCCCCCTGGTGCTTGCATCACTTTTCCTAACACCAGATTTCTTCACCAAAAGAGAGCAGCCCTGCAGAGAGGGATCTGGGGGTTGTGGTTGACAGCAAGTTGAATATGAGCCAGCTGTGTGTCCTGGCAGCAAGGAGGGCCAACCGTATCCTGGGGTGCATCAAGCACGGCATTGCTAGTCGGTCGAGGAAAGTGATCGTCCTGCTGTACTCTGCGCTGGTGCAGCCTCACCTCGAGTACTGTGTGCAGTTCTGGGCACCACAGTATAAAAAGGATGTAAAACTGTTGGAGAGTGTCCAGAGAAGGGCGATGAAGATGGTGAAGGGCCCGGAGGGGATGACATATGAGGAGCAGCTGAGGTGACTTGGCCTGCTCAGCCTGGAGTAGAGGAGGCTCAGGGGAGACCTCATTGCGGTCTACAAATTCCCGGTAAGGGGGAGTGGAGAGGCGGGTGACCTATTCTCCATAATCACCTGTTGTGGTTTAACCTGGCCGGCAGCTAAACACCACACAGCCGTTTGCTCACCCTCCACCCTCCCTTTCTGGGATGGGGGAGGGAAACGGAAAAGTGAAATGAGAGTTGAGATAAAGACAGTTCATTAAGATAGAAAACAATAATAATAATAATAATGATAATAATAGTGTGTATGAAACAAGTGATGCACAATGCAATTGCTCACCACCCACTGACCGATGCTCAGTCTATCCCGAGCAGCTGGCCCCCCCACCCCGGCTAGCCACCATTATATATTGTTTAGCATGCCGTCAGATGGTATGGAATATTCCTTTGGCCAGTTTGGGTCAGCTGTCCTGGCTCTGTCCCATCCCAGCTCCTGCTGCACCCCCAGCTTGCCCGCTGGCAGGACAGAGCGAGGAGCTGAAAATCCCTTGGCTTGGTGCAAGCACTGCTCTGCCACAACCAAAACATTGGTATGTTATCAGCACTCTTGTCATCCTAATCCAAAATACAGCACTCTACCAGCTACTAGGAGGAAAATTAACCCCGTCCTAACTGAAACGAGGACATCACCTGTGATACGACCTAGGGTAGCAGGGTTAAGCTGAGGCAGGGGAAGTTTAGACTAGACATCAGGAGAAGGTTCTTCACCGAGAGGGTGGTTGCACACTGGAACAGGCTCCCCAGGGAAGTAGTGACTGCACCAAGCCTATCTGAATTTAAGAGGTGATTGGACTGTGCACTTAGTCACATGGTCTAAACTTTTGGGTAGACCTCTGTGGTGCGAGGAGTTGGACTTGACGATCCTTATGGGTCCCTTCCAACTTGGGATATTCTATGATTCTATGATAAGTCTACAGCTGGATGTTACAGCTCCTTTGCACCAGCTCTCAAATGCTTTCCTTAGAGACCTGGCTGCACTCAGGCACAAAAGGCTTTTTTCGTATTTCCAACCAAACTACAGTAAGACATGATGCAATTAAAAAAAATAAATAAATTAAATAAATAAATAAAAAAAAGCAAGCTCCTCACCCTCTATGCCTCTAGTGAGGTTTACCTTCTCATGAGGATTATTTTATAAGTGTTTTATACTGATTTATAGGAAATTGTAAGTATTTAGATAAATATTAATCAGTATGATATTGATTCAATGATAAATGATGAGAAGTTCCATAAGGACACAGAGCGTTCCACTCCACTCACAAGAACAATTCATCTACCGGCTGCCTACCTATAGGTAAACCGCCATCGTCATCACTAGGTGGAGAGCTCTTTTTAGAAAGTCTGTAGCCACCCAGACTGAGTGCCCACTCAAAAATGCAGCAGTTCAGGTCTCTGGATGCACAGAGTGTCTGAAGCTGTTGCTGCCCTCCAAGGGCAGCAGAGACACCGTGTGTGTGAGGTGTGAGTAGGTGGATGACCTGCTCAGCCTGGTGGCAGAGCTCAAGGAGGAGGTGGAGATGTTGAGGGCCATCAGGGAGTGCAAGCGGGAGATAGAGCTGTTGGGCAACTCCTTGCAAGGCCTGAAGGAAGGGCACTGGGGTGAGACACCCCAAACAGTGGTGGACCCCCTGCCCTCACGAGCAGAGGGAGAGGACCTAGGAGATGAGGAGGAATGGAAACAAGTCCCTGCTTGATGTCACACGCAACCCCCCTCCCTACCGGCCCTGCCTCCCCAGGTGTCCATACACAACAGGTTTGAGGCCCTGGAGCTTGAGAGACCAGTGGGTAAGAAAGTGGTGAACAGTCTACTCAGGAGGCTGCCTGGGGTGAAGAAGTTGACTCCACACCTCAGGACTGCGTTGAAGCCCTGCTTCAAGGACGTGGTCAGGCATCGCTCATTTGCGGGAAGTAGAGAATAATTTCTTTCCTCTTCACTTCCACATAGCCTTTTCTTGTTTTGTTTTGCTGTTCCTTAATATAATATATTTCCTTATATATATGTATATTTCCCTTTAATTAAATTATCCTTATCTCAGCCCGTGAGTTGTTCTTTCCTTTACTTCTTCCCCTCCTCATCTGAGGAGGGGGAGTGAGAGAGCGGTTGTAGTGTTCAGCTGCCCAGCACGGTGAAACCACCACAGTCCTTTTTGGTGCCCAACATGGGGCTCAAAGGGTTGAGATAACAATAAAATTGTTTTAATCAAAACTCTTACAACTAACATATTTACTTGCTAGTCACCATGTTCAGTGTCATGTTAATATTGGTTGGTTTGATCACGTCATGCAATCCGTGTCATATTCTCTTTTCTCCTCTGTAGTCGATCCGAGAATGTGCTACAATGTGTTCGTTTTTTTAAACTTGCTGTGCTGCCAAGCACTGGCCTTGAGTTTAATCTGGCATTCAGGCTCTGCCCTGTTATCATTTGGGTCTCATGGAAACTATCTTTTAGAGAATATTCAGAATTACACTGCCTTCTTTTCCTCATCTGGAAGTCAGTTCATGAATGATATCAGGAATGGTACAGTCTCCTTCTTTCACAGTGGGCTAATTACAACAGTTTTTGAGTATTTTGAATATCCATGTGTAACCCGTATATTGCTATTTCTAATTCTGCATAATGGGGCTCCTCTTCTATCTAAGATGAGCCGATTGTTCAGAAGGCTTACCTGGCAATCTGTCCTGAAACAGTCTTGTGGTGAGTGGCAAGGTGTGGGAGGATATAGGCAGGTACCTGTCACGGGTGTCTCCCCCAATAGTTTTGAACTTCACCCCTGAACAAGTGCAAAATCTGGAAAACCTGATAAAATGTTTGAGAGTTGTATGCCCTGACCCTGACAATGCTGGAGAACAACAGCTTGCAGCATTGTGCTGGGTCCTGGCTTACTCCTATCAAACACTGTTTAACATCATCCAGCACTCTGAAGAGAGGGAGGAAGTCTCTGAATCTGAGGACCAGATAACACGTGCTGTGGCTGACCCAAAGGACCGACCGACTATGGTATCAGTCGCCCCCGTAGTCAAGTCAAAACAATGGAAACGGAAGTCAGCTCGCTTAGTAAGGGAAGAAGCCTCTCCTAAGAAGGAGGGAGAAGGGGAAAAGGCAGGCACCTCTAAAGCAGGGCCATCACAAGAACAGCAGGCAGAAGAGATGGAAATCATAAATGAATCAGAAACTACTCGATCCCTATCCCTGAGTGAGTTGCGAGAAATACAAAAGGACTACGGTCGACACCCAGGTGAACACATCCTCACCTGGCTGCTTCGATGCTGGGACACTGGGGCCAATAACCTACAATTATAAGGCAGTGAAGCCAAGTAGCTGGGATCCCTCTCTAGAGAAATGGTAATTGACAAAGGAATTGGAAGAGGGACACAGGTTCTTAGCCTTAGGAGGCGACTCCTTGGCAGCTGTGAAAGAAAGGTATCCCCATAAGGAAGATATTGTATATCAAGTCAACAAGTGGGCCACTGTGGATAAAGGTCTCCAGCAACTGAGGGAATTAGCTGTGCTGGAGATTATTTATAGCAATTTGGACACTGTCCAGACACCTAGAGATCCCGATGAAGTCCAGTGTACAACATCCATGTGGCGTAAATTGGTGCAGAGTGCACCACCATCACATGTCAGTACACTGGCAACGTTTAATTGGGATGAGGGGATGGGACCAACAGTGTATGATGTGTCCTGCCAACTTAAGAAATATGAAGACAATCTCTCTGCTCGAGTACAGGCCTGTGTCTCAGTTGTGGAGAAACTGTCCAAAAGACGAGCACCTCACAGAATGAGCATATCCCTCCTCATCCAGACAGAGTGATATCTCAGCCACTAAGAAGCAGTATTTTCCTGCTCAAGAGAGAGGGTACCAAGATGCACACCACGTGGCACCTTGTGGTTTTACCTGCATAACCACGGGGAAGATATGAGGAAGTGTGATGGTGTACCTACTTCAGCCCTAGCTGCTTGGGTATGTGAACTGAAAGAAAAAACAGCAGCAAGAAGAGGGGCTCCTAAGAAAAATGCTGCTTCAATTTCTGTTGGGCCGTTCTCCACGGGCAGTAGAAGAGCTGATGTTATTTTTGACCCTGATGAAGGGACCTCTGCTTCTCATGTGCAAGAATTAAGTGGCAGACGCTCCAACCAGGACTAGAGGGGCCCTGCCTCTGGCCAGGTAGAGGAGAGGGATAACTGGATTTATTGGACTGTGTGGATCCGATGGCCTGGCACAATGGAGCCACAAGAATACAAAGCTCTAGTGGACACTGGTGCACAATGTACCTTAATGCCGTCAGGCTACCAAGGGCCAGAACCCATCTGTATCTCTGGAGTGACAGGAGGATCCCAACAGCTAACTGTATTGGAAGCTGAAGTGAGTCTAAGTGGGAATGAGTGGCAAAAGCATCCCATTGTGACTGGCCCAGAGGCTCCATGCATCCTTGGCATAGACTACCTCAAGAGAGGCTACTTCAAGGATCCCAAAGGGTACCGGTGGGCTTTTGGCATAGCTGCTTTGAGCACAGAGAAGATTAGGCAGCTGTCTACCCTGCCTGGCCTTTCACAAGACCCTTCTGTTGTAGGATTGCTGAAAGTTGAAGAACAGCAAGTACCAATCGCTACCACAACGGTGCACCGGCAGCAATATCGCACAAACCGAGACTCCCTGATTCCCATCCATGAGTTGGTTCATCAGCTGGAAAGTCAAGGAGTGATCAGCAAGACTCATTCACCTTTTAACAATCCCATATGGCCAGTGCGAAAGTCTAATGGTGAGTGGAGACTAACAGTGGAATATCGTGGCCTGAATGAAGTGACGTCACCACTGAGCGCTGCAGTGCCGGGCATGCTAGAACTTCAGTATGAACTAGAGTCAAAGGCAGCCAAGTGGTATGCCACAATTGATATCGCTAATGCATGTTTCTCCATCCCTTTGGCAGCAGCATGCAGGCCACAGTTTGCCTTCACTTGGAGGGGCATCCAATACACCTGGAATCGACTGCCCCAGGGCTGGAAACACAGCCCTACCATTTGCCATGGACTGATCCAGTCTGCACTGGAACAAAGGGGAGCTCCTGAACACCTGCAGTACATAGATGACATCATTGTGTGGGGTGACACAGCAGAAGAAGTTTTTGAGAAAGGGAAAAAGGTAATCCAAAATCTCCTGAAAGCTGGTTTTGCCATTAAACAGAGTAAGGTCAAGGGAACTGCACAGGAAATTCAGTTCCTGGGGGTAAAATGGCAGGATGGACGTCGCCACATTCCAACGGATGTGATCAACAAAATAACGGCAATGTCTCCGCCAACTAGCAAAAAGGAAATACAAGCTTTCCTAGGCCTTGTGGGATTCTGGAGAATGCATGTTCCAGGCTATAGTCAGCTTGTGAGTCCTCCTTATCAAGTAACTCAAAAGAGAAACTATTTCAAGTGGGGCCCTGAGCAAGAACAGGCCTTTGAACAACTCAAACAAGAAATAGCTCGTGCAGTAGCCCTTGGGCCTGTCCGTACCAGACCAGCTGTACAAAACATACTTTGCACTGCAGCTGGGGAGCATGGCCTCACCTGGAGCCTCTGGCAGAAAACCCCAGAAGAAACTCGAGGTCGACCTCTGGGTTTCTGGAGCCGGGGCTATCGAGGATCAGAAGCCAATTACACCCCAATTGAAAAAGAGATACTAACGGCATATGAGGGTGTTCGAGCTGCTTCAGAAGTTGTGGGTACAGAAGCACAGCTCCTCTTGGCACCACGGCTACCTGTGTTACATTGGATGTTCAAAGGGAAAATCCCCACTACACATCATGCAACTGACGCTACGTGGAGTAAGTGGATAGCATTAATTACAAAGTGGGCTCGAATGGGAAAACCTAATCGCCCAGGAATCCTGGAAGAGATCATGGACTGGCCAGAAGGCAGAGATTTCGGAGTGCTGACAGAAGAGGTAACCCGTGCTGAAGAGGCACCACCATAGAATGAGTTGCCAGAAGACAGAAAGGAGTATGTGTTTTTCACTGACGGATCCTGCCATGTGGTAGGGAGCCATCGGAAATGGAAAGCTGCTGTGTGGAGTCCCACACGACGAGTTGTGGAGGCCATGGAAGGAGAAGGCGAGTCAAGTCAGTATGCAGAAGTAAAAGCCATACAACTGGGCTTGGAGATCGCCGAAAGAGAAAAATGGCCAGTACTGTATCTCTACACTGACTCATGGATGGTGACAAATGCTCTGTGGGGGTGGCTGCAGCAATGGTAACAGAACTGGCAGTGCAGAGGTAAACCTATCTGGGCTGCTACTCTGTGGCAAGATATTGCTGCCCGGGTAGAAAACCTGGATGTAAAAGTACGTCATGTAGTTGCCCACATGCCCAAGAGCCGCACTACTGAAGAACATCAGAACAACAAAGAGGTGGACCAGAATTCAAAAATTGAAGTGGCTCAGGTGGACCTGGACTGGGGATGTAAGGGCGAGCTATTTGTAGCTTGATGGGCCCATGAAACATCAGGACATCTGGGGAAAGATGCCACATACAGATGGGCTCGTGATCGAGGGGTGGACCTGACCACTGAGGCCATCACACAGGTTACCCATGAGTGTGAGACCTGTTGTGCAATCAAGAGAGCCACGAAGGTAAAATCTCCCTGGAACAGGGGGAGGTGGCTAGGGTTTTCATATGGTGAGGCCTGGCAAATTGACTATATCGGACCACTCCCACAAACCCGCCAAGGCAAACGGTACATACTCACCATGATAGAAACAACAACTGGGTGGCTGGAAACATACGCCGTAAACCATGCCACAGCCCGAAACACTATCTTGGGCCTGGAAAGGCAAGTGCTTTGGTGACATGATACACCAGAGAGAATTGAATCTGACAATGGAAGTAATTTCCGAAACAATCTTGTCACCTCCTGGGCCAAAAGACATGGTATTGAGTGGGTGTATCACATCCCTTATCACCCACAAGCCTCTGGGAAGGTTGAAAGGTACAATGGACTGTTAAAGACTATGTTAAGAGCATTGGGTGCTGGGACATGGAAACAATGGGACATAAATCTACCAGGAGCCACTTGGCTAGTTAATAACAGGGGGTCTGACAGCCATACTGGTCCTGCCGAAACAAAACCCCTACACACGGTAAAGGGAGCCAAAGTCCCTGTAGTGCATGTAGGAAAGTGGATGGGGAAGGCGGTGTGGGTTACTCCTGTCTTGGGAAAAGGCAAACCCATTCGTGGGATTGTCTTTGCCCAAGGACCAGGGTATACCTGGTGGGTAATGCAGAAGGATGGGGATATCAGGTGTGTGCCCCAAGGAGATCTGACTTTGGCAGAAAACTAATCTATAATCTAAGTTATATGTTGTAGGAAGATGCTGCAAGATCAACGACAGGTCAACTTTACAAGGAACTGGGCAAGTGCAACAGGGTCCTGAGCTAAGCTGGTGTTGGCATCCAGGCATCCAACTCCGCCTGCCCTGAGTGACCACTTCGGCAGATGAAGACTAAATCATCAACAGTTCTTATGGACATTTTCCAAGAAAGACCTATAGAATGTAAAGATGTATAGAATGTACCTATCAATTTGTTAAAGAACAAGGAACAATGGTGATGAGAATATGCCAAAGTATGGGGGACCTGAGAGTGACACAAATGTTATGGAATAAGGGGTGGAACTTGTACTGGGTCTGGTTGGGATGTTAACTTTCCCTGCAGCAGCCCATACAGTGCCATGCTCTGCACTTGGAGCTAGAACAGCAGTGTTATCACACTAGTGTTGTGTCTGCTGCTGACACGTGCTGGCACAGTATCAGGACTTTCTCTAACCCTCCTGGGGGGTGGGCAAAAAGTGAGAAAGAAACATCACCAGGGCAGCTGACCTAAACCAACCACAGAGATATTCCATACCATAGGATGTCACACTCAGAAATAAAAGGTGGAAGAAGGAGGAAGAGGGGAGGGGTGGGCTTTCGTTGCAAAAACATCTGTCCTCCTCGCGATCACCGGCTATGTGCGTTGAGGCCCTGCTTCAAGGACGTGGTCAGGCATCGCTTATTTGTGGGAAGTAGAGAATAATTTCTTTCCTCTGCAGTTCCACATAGCCTTTACTTGTTTTGTTTTGCTGTTCCCTTTCCCCCTCCCTTTACCCTTTCCCCTTTCCCTTTTTCCCTTCAGTTGAATTGTTAATTAACAATATTTCCTTAATATATATATATATACATTTTTCCTTTTAATTAAATTATCCTTATCTCAACCCATGAGTTGTTCTTTCCTTTACTTCTTCCCCTCCTCATTTGAGGAGGGGGAGTGAGAGAGCAGTTGTGGTGTTCAGCTGCCCAGCACGTAAAACCACCACACCTGGTTCACCCCTCAAACTACTACCTTCTTTTGATAGACCAGGCTAGCAGAGATGATATTGAAGAGAGAAGTCTCAAGGCTATCAAACAGGACTTTAGGGGACTGGGCAGGTTAGTGGATGGAACGGGAGTAGAGGTGGTGTTTTCATCCATCCCTACAGTGGCAGGGAGGTTTTCAGAGAGGACACAGAAATCCCACCTTATAAACACGTGTCTCAGAGGCTGGTGCCAACACAGAAATTTTGTTGTTTTGTTTTTGACCACGGGGCACTTTACTCGGCACCCAGCCTGCTAAATGCAGATGGGTCCCTCCTGTCTCAAAAGGGAAAACAGACACTAGCACAGGAGCAGGCAGGGCTCATTGAGAGGGCTTTAAACTAAGTAGGAAGGGGGAAAGGGATGGGGAGGGAATAAGGCTCGTTAGAGGTGTGCCAGGGAGAAAAATATCAGGGCCAGGGGAGCAGGCAATGTCCCAGCTGAAGTGCATCCACACTAATGCATGCAGCATGGGCAACAAACAGGAGGAGCTGGAAGCCATTGTGCAGCAGGCTAGCTATGACTTGGTTGCCGTCACTGAAATGTGGTGGGACCATTCCCATGACTGGAGTGCTGCAATGTCTGGCTATAGGCTCTTCAAAAGGGACAAGCAGCACAAAAGGGGTGGTGGAGTGGCTCTCTATATTACAGAGTGTTTTGATGTTGTGGAACTCAAGGCTGAGACTGGGAATGATAAGGTTGAGTCCTTGTGGGTTAGGATCGGCGGGAAGGCCAACAAGGCAGGCATCCTGGTGGGGGTCTGTTACTGACTGCCAAACCAGGATGAAGAGATCGATGAGGAATTCTACAGGCAGCTGGCAAAAGCTTTGAAATCATCGGCTCTTGTCCTCGTGTGGGACCTCAATGTCCTAGACATATCCTGGACATGCAATACAGCTCAGAGGAAGCACTCCAGGAGGTTTCTGGAGAATGTGGAAGATCATTTCCTGACGCAGCTGGTTAGTGAGCCTACCAGGGGAGGACTCTGAGGAGAAGTGAAACTTGGGATTAGAAATCAGAGAGTGACTGATTACGAATAAATCTGTAGGCAACACTCATTGCTCAATATGTGCTACATTTGTGATGTGCTGTGCCTGTGCTGTGCTTAGGCCTCCAGATGAACCCCCGGGACCCCAAGGACCAGATCAAACCAACCTTATGGATCGAACTGTGACCAAGGGCTCAGAGAGAAGGAGCACTGTTTATAAAAGGCCTTCGAGATAAGGAGGACTGTTTATAAAAGGATAAGATAAAGAATGTCAAACATGCAGGGCCTTGAAAGAACAGGAGCCCCTCGGACCCCAAGGAACTGGACCAAACCAACCTTATGGCCCAGATTGTGACCAAGGGCTCAGAGAGCTTTTGCAGGGAGACAAGGTGAAAAGTTCAGCTCTGATGAAGACATCTTACTTCATCCCAATCACCACCCGGACGACCACCAGAGAGTACTACACAAGCGCAGAAAGACTGATAAGATGATTAGCAAACAAAGTGGGGCTAGGCAGAGCTAGGAAATGAATATGCATAGATGTGTTGTGAAACTTAATGCATATGTAGTATTTTAGGGGATAAAAGAGAATGCAAGCGAGCGAATTGCGCGCACAACTTTGGTGGACTAGCCCCCGTGCTGCCCAGCACTGAATACACATACCTACTTTACAATCTCACTGATTGTGGAGTCAGTTTTTCGCGAGTCAGAAGGACGTGGGGGTCCTGGTGGACAACAGGTTGAACATGAGCCAGCAGTGTGTCCTCATGGCCAAGAGGGCCAATGGGATCCTGGCGTGCATTAAAAGGAGCGTGGCCAGCAGGGCAAGGGAGGTGATCCTCCCCTTCTACTCTGCCCTGGTCAGGCCTCACCTGGAGTACTGTGTCTAGTTCTCGGCTCCCCAGTACAAAAAAGACAGGGATCTCCTGGAGAGAGTCCAGCGGAGGGCCACAAAGATGATACGGGGCCTGGAGCATCTTCCCTATGAAGAAAGGCTGAGAGACCTGGGTCTGTTCAGCCTGGAGAAAAGAAGACTTTGAGGGGATCTCATCAATGTGTGTAAGTACCTGAGGTGTGGGAGACAGAGGGATTTGGCCAACCTCTTTTCAGTGGTTTGTTGGGACAGGACAAGGGGTAATGGCCGCAAGATAGAGCCCAGGAAGTTCCACACCGACATGCAAAAGAACTTCTTCATGGGGAGGGTGAAAGAGCACTGGAACAGTCTGCCCAAGGAGGTTGTGGAGTCTCCTTCTCTGGAGATATTCAAGGCCCATCTGGATGCCTACCTGGGCAAGCTGCTCAAAGGAACCTGCTTTGGCAGGGGGGGTTGGACCCGAAGATCTTTTGAGGTCATTTCCAACCCCTTCAGTTATGAGATTTCTGTGATTCTGTCATCTGGATAGGCTGGACTGATGGGCTGAGGCCAGCTGAATGAAGTTCAAAAAGGCCAAGTGCCGGGTCCTTCACCTGGGGCGCAACAACCCCAAGCACAGATAAAGGCTGGGAGATGAGTGTTTAGAAAGCTGCCTAGCAGAGAAAGACCTGGGAGTTTTGGTTGATAGTTGGCTGAATATGAGCCAGCAGTGTACTTAGGTGGCCAAGAAGGCCAACAGCATCCTGGCTTGCATAAGAAGCAGTGTGGCCAGCAGGTCCAGGGAAGTGATTTTTCCTCTGTACTGAGCTCTGGAGAGGCCACACCTTGAGTACTGTGTTCAGTTTTGGGCCCCTCACTACAAGAAGGACATGGAAGTGCTCAAGTGAGTCCAGAGAAGGGCAATGAAGCTGGTGAGGGGTCTGGAGAACAAGTGGAGTGGCTGAGGGAGCTGTGTTTGTTCAGTTTGAAGGAGGCTCAGGGGCGACGCAATAGCACTCTACAAGTACCTTAAAGGAGGCTGTAGCAAAGTGGGGGTTGGTCTATTCTCCCATGTGCCTGGTAACAGGACGAGGGGGGAATGGGCTAAAGTTGTGCCAGGGGAGGTTTAGGTTGGATATTAGGAAGGATATTAGGTTGGATATTGGATATTTACTGAAAGGGTTATTAGGCACTGGAATGGGCTGCCCAGGGAAGTAGTTGAGTCACCATCCCTGGAGGTCTGTAAAAGACATTTAGATGTAGAGCTTAGTGATATGGTTTACTGGAGAACTTGTTAGTGTTAGGTCAGAGGTTGGACTAGGTGATCTTGTAGTTCTCTTCCAACCTGGATGATTCTGTGAGGAGACCCTTCCAGGACCTGCAGCTGCATGGCCCTGCACACAGAGACTTACCTTGTCAAGAGCTGTGCAGATTCCTCCTGCAGGCAGCTCTCAGCACCCTCCCACTCCCAACTACCTTCGGCTCCTCTCTCCTTCTCTCCTCTCCACGTGCCACCTGCGGTCAGAGCCTCCAGCCCTGCTGCACTGTGCAGAGGAGCTCTTCCTGTGCAGAGCTGTCTCTCTGCACCACGGCCCTCTTCCCAGGAGCTCTCTCTGTCCCAGGAACCCAGCCCAGCTCAGCAGCAGAGGCATTGTAATGACCCCTCTGGTGGCTTTGGTGATGAGTTCATGAGCCTCAGGCACTGAGAGCAAATTGAAGAAATCTCTTAAGAAATCTAAGTCAGAAGTAAGTTTCCTGAAGTGCCCTCCTTTGGGCCAGCACTGATATAGCCTCCCTGTTAGGGCAGAGCAGTGAGGACAAGTAGACAAAGACAATTGAAAATGACACTAATTGTTATAGATTGATTAAGAGCCAATTGCGTAAATTTGCAATTATAAATGTATTAGTAAGCACGACAAGCAAAACAGCGCTGGGCAGCCAGGGAGTCTGTGTTCCACTAACGGCGCGCAACCCCCCCACCCCCCGTAAGAGTCCCAGTTTTATCTTCTTGCAGTTCTGAGATGACGTGTCACATTCCAGCGAGCTCTGGTATCGTCTGCAGCTGTGCATCCTGTTGCTAGGGGGTCTTTTTTCTTCCCTTTGGTGGTCGTAGGGAAGAAGGCCGCAGTCTTCCTCTGCGTTGTGACTGATCCTCTTCCTTATTTGGTCTTTTCCCCACCAGTTTATCAATCTACTCTCTGCACAACGTTCTCTCAAACTCTACCTTGGTACATCCTGTTTTCTCAATAGGATATCTCAACATTTGTTGCTGTCTTGCGAACTTTAATGTATCGGTTGTTCTCTGTATCTAACAACCGTACAGGACTGTTACAGCCTTTGCAAACCTCCTCATTAATTTGTTTAGACAAAAGACAATGAACAAACATTTATCATCTATTACACTAATGTCTTGAAAAACATGCCTTGACCCCCGGCCCCTGGGAAGGGAGATTCTTTCCCCTCACACATTGCTCAGGGCTCTTCCTGGAGCAGTAGGAGATGAGGATGTGCATTGCCAAGTGCAGGAGAATATCGCAACCCCTGCCTGGTTCATGGGTGAGGGTGAGGAGGCAGTGAGGCTCTGGTATTTATAATGATAAGCTGTCTCCTCATGGGTGTCAGTGGCAGAGACAACAGCCAGAGCCACAGACACAAAGACCTCGGTCCTGTTGGCACTTTCAGCCTTTCCAATGTCCTTGCTCCTCTCCACACCAGGCTGTCTGAGGAACTCCCAGACCTGTACCTCTTTCTCTGCTGGCTGTAGACCCCTGTCCATGTGCTATCACACCAGATCTGAGCTGAGTCTGTTAACTCAGATTTTCTTGGTGGCCATGCTCCTTTTAAGGCAGCTCTGTAGGAAACTGGCCTGGTTCCTGGTGAGCAGGCACCATAGCTCATATGGCAACCCTCCCAGGCCCTCCTCCTTCTGGGCACTGCTCACTCAGCAGGGTCCCAATGTGACCTGATGTGTGGGGTTCCTCTTCCTCTCGTGCAGGACTTGGCTCTTCTCCTTGTAAATGTCAAGAGGTTTCTGTAGGAAAAATCTGTGGGAAAAGAATTTGCAGGTGGCTTTGTGCTGTTTCACACGTCCCTGAATTAGAGATAATGAGGAATCAAGCGGCAAAAACCAAAAACTTGAGCAAGGTTGAGATAAAGAAAATTGGCTACAGTGCTAAGGATGAGCTTTGGGTGGTGGCCAATTGCTGGCTGGCTCGAGGTGCATGTCTGAGGGTCTCTAACCAATTGTATGTCAGATTCGGGTGCGTGGACAGTATGTAGGGCTACGGGGAAAGTATATGTAGGAGTGAAAAATAGCGATAAAAGCCTTCTGTTCAAGAGCCATCAGGAGTCCGTGTCTTGCATCCCTTCAAAAATCTTGCAGCTTCTCAAGGTTCTCCTGGACAGATGCCCCATTCTGTCAGCTGTTAATTTCTGCAGGAAGATGGCTCACACTGACTGTGCTGTTTCTCACAAGACAACAGTAACAGGATTTGCAGGACAGTTTGGACAATACAGGAGTAAGCAGTTGAATGGAATTGCAGCACAGACTCAGAGAAGAGCAAGGGATGGAAGGCTGCCAGGTTCCACTTTTTCCTGTGCTTTTTTTCCATCCATTCTTTTATTTTGTGTGGATCTCAGTCCTCCATGTATCGAAGCTGTGCAGGGACAAATTCAGAACGGCCAAATTCTAACTGGAGCTCTCCCTGACTCTTACTATCAAAAAGAGTAATTTTATATTATAGATAGATAGATAGATAGATACACACATAACAAGAGCATTAAGGAGCATCTCCATCCTGTATTGGACGTGGGGGGAAAGACAATGACATAGAAACATAGAAGACATGAGGAAAAGGCTGAGATACTTAATTCCTTCTTTGCCTCATTTTTTAGCAGCAAGACCAGTCGTTCCCCTGGTACTCAGCCTCCAGAGCTGGTAGATAGGTACAGGGAGCAGAATGAAGCCCTCATAATCCATGAGGAAATAGTTAGAGAACTGCTACTCCACTTAGACGTACAAACATCTATGGGGCCAGATGGGATCCACCTGTCACTACTGAGGGAGCTGGCAGAATCACTTGCCAAGCTGCTTTCCATCACTGATTGGCAGTCCTGGCTATCAGGGGAGGTTGCAGTCAACTGGCAACTACCAAATATGACATCTGTTTACAGGAAGGGCTGGAAGGAGGAGTGAGTCAGGGAACTATGGATCTGTTATTCTGTCTACAGTGTTGGAAAAGCTCATGGGTCAGATGATCCTGAGTACCATCACACAACACTTAAAGGACAATCAGGTGATCAGGCCAATCCAGTAGGTGTCTGTCTAAGAGAGGTCCTGCTTGACAAATCTGATCTCCTTCTAAGACAAGGCGATGTGCTCATTGGACGAGGGAACGGCTGTGGATGTGGTTTCTCACAGCATTCTCCCAGAGAAACTGCTCAAGGCTTGGGAGTGTGTATGCTTACCCTCGCGTACCACATGTTCATGGGGAACCCAGTGCTAAATCATTCGTAGATGACCTGATTCTGGGTCAGAGTTTCGTACGTAGCAGAGCAGCTCTCTCACTGCGATCTATTGAGTCAGCCCTCCACAAGCCTGTCGCTTTTCACGGGTAGACCTGGTGACCTTTGGGGAGCAGGAGGGACAGTGAGGCGAGTGCCTAAAACACGGCAGCCAATTGGCCCGTGGCCTAGCAGGATGACCCAACCAGGCATGGCCGGGGGGGGGGGGAGTGGGGAGACCTGGTGGCCGTCGGAGGGAGGCGTCTCTTGGTCTTTGTCTGTGCTGCGTACACAAGTTGGAAGGGAGGCGCATCTGTGTCCTTGTGTGTCCCGTGTACAGATGGCACACGGGCTCGCCCAATCGCCAACGGGCCGTGGCGCTTCATCTCATCAGCTTGATGGCACGCTTGACCTAGCGGCTCGAGGCTTGGGGGGGGGGGAGGGTGACCTGTCGACTTCACGAGGATGAGGCAGGTAGAGCTGGCGGCCGTCAGCCAACAGCAGCTGCCTACACACTTTTCTGTACCCTTTTGCTTTCTCCCCAGCCCTTCTTTGTCATTCCGTTCCATTTTGTCATTCCTTCCTTGATCGACTCACTGGTTGGTTGATTCAATCATTCATTCATTCATTCACAAATTCATTCATTCACAAATTCATCTGTTTTCATTCCCTCCCTTTCCCCCTTCTCACGCTGCTCCTCCCCAGCAGCCGAGGGGCGGGGCAGAGCTGAGGATCGCCCATGACCCCAAGCCAAACTGCAACCCCAAAGCCAACTCCAACCCCAATTTGCCCTGCCGCAGAGCCAGCTGTTGTGGGAGGTGAGGCAACACCCACCTGCCTGCCTGCCCACCCACCTTCTGCATCCCGGACAGGGCCTGAGGTAAAAACACTGGAGCCCGGCGCAAGCTCCTCGCTCTGCTCCCTCCCGCACGATCTAGCTCCCCGCCGGCCGGGAGAGGGGCTCGGCAGGAGCCTGACGACCAGCCAGGTTTAAGCTCTCTCCCCGGAATAATGCGTACCCCTCTCGCCTACATGTGGCGCCAGCTTCCCGCCAACCAGAGCGGCCATTGGCAAACTAGGAGTACTGTCCCTCCCGCCACCCCCCTGCCATTGGCACCCAACTCCTCGGCGGGGCTGAAGTGCAGAGGGCAGGGAGGGGAGCCGGTGCTGTTCAAGAAGGCAAGGGCGCAGCCGCAGCCCCCAGCTGCCTCGGGCCGCCCCTCACTCTGCCGTCAGGGGCTCTTGCTCATCCGCGAACGGCTCACCACCTGTGCAACTCAGTTTGGCTGGCTGCCTGGCCAGTTTGCTTTAGCTGTTTTTGAAGATAAATACCATTTTTATTATTAATGTTGCCTGTTGTCCGCTGTAGCTTTAGGAATCATGTCATTATTTACCATCTTTCGAAACCTCATCCCCCCACCCTCCCCAGGCGAACAGCAGTGGGGCTCACCTGGTGGCTCACCAGGCAGCAGGGGTCATGGAGTAGACTTTGCTGTGTGGCCGACCTCCAAACCCTGGCCTGCCAGCTCCGAAGGGGTGGTTAGCAGGCTGTCGGGAGGACAAATTAGGTGACCTAGAGTTCATCTGTGTGCAAAGGCATCAATCGGCAAAATCACTGGGATGGTCTGCAAAAGAAAGCTAGCACAGCAAAGCAGAGCAGAGCAATGCAGAGGAAAGCAGAGCAAGACAAAGCAAAGCCCTGCTAGGGAGAAGAAAGCGGCATAAGGAAAAACAATGACAAGCCGGGCGAGGAAAAGCAAAGCAAAGCATGGCCGGGAAAGGCAAAGCAGAGCAAGGCAACACAAAGCAGAGCAAAGTACCACAAGTAAAATGACAGCAGTTCTAGAAAAGGCAAAGCAAAGGAAAGCAAAGCAGTTTGACACAAGGGAAAGTACAGCAGGGGTAGGAAAAGCAAAGCACAGCAGAGAAGAATAAGCAAAGCAACGCCAGGAATGCAAAGCAAATCAAAACAAAGGAAAGCATGGGCAGAAAATGCAAAACAAAGCAGGGCCTGGGAAGACAAAGCACAGTGAGGCAAAACAAAGCAAAGCAGCACATGGAAAAACAAACCAGTGTCAGGAAGTGAAGGCAAAGTAAAGCAAACCTGGACCAGAAAAGAAAGAAAAGCAGTAGTAAGAAAAGGAAAGCAGAGTATGGCCGGAAACGCAAATCAGAGAAAGACAAAGCAAAGCAAAGGAAATTAGCACAAGGAAAAGAAAAACATTGTCAGGAAAGAAAAAGCAAACAAATAAAATCAAACAGATTGAGGTAAATCAAAGCAGAGCAGGGGTACGAAAAGCAAACCATAGCAGAGAAGGAAAAGAAAAGTAGTACAAGGAATACAAAACAAAGCAAAACAAAG
>JAACYP010030062.1:0-12848 GCA_011076525.1 Nettapus auritus | reverse complement strand
TTGGACAGATGGAAAAATAATTTTCACACCCTTTTTCCTGTTAAATTACCTGCATGGCTCCGGGCTTCCCAGAAATCTGCAGAAAGGTAAGAGACAGTAGGGTTGTAACATCCTATTAGGCAATTAGAACCTTGTATTGGGTTTACACAGAAAGCTTTTGGTATAGCGGGGCTGCAGGGGTGGCTTCTGTGAGAAGAGTCCAGAAGCTGCCCCACGTTAGATAAGAGACAGTTTCAGGCAGCTCCAAAGGGGACCCACTGCTGGCCAGTGCCAAGCCAATAAGCAATGTTTTTATCACCTCTGTGAGAGAATATCACTCTGTGAGGGTGAGACACCAAGGTCAATTCAGCAGGAGGGCAGGAGGTGCTCCAGGCACGCAGCACAAGTTCTTCTGCAGCAGGTGGAGAGGTCCCTGTTGGAGCAGGCTGTCCCCCTGCACCCATGGGTCCCACATGGAGCAGATCTCCACGCTGCAGCCCATGGAGGAGCCCCCAGTGGAACAGGTGGCTGAGACCTGGAGGAGGCTGCGGCCCATGGAGAGTCCCCACAGGAGTCGGCCCCGGGCTGGAGCTGCAGGCCATGGAGAAGAGCCTACTCAGGAACAGGGGGTCTTGGGGGAGCTGCTGCCTGTGGGGGACCCATGTTGAAGCAGATCTTGAAGAGCTGCTGCCTGTAGGAAGCCCATGTAGGATCAGTTTGGGAAGGATGGCATCCCGGGCGATGCACCCCACATTGGAGCAAGGGAGAGAAAGAGACCATGAAGGAGTGCAGGGACAAAGTGTCATGGACTACTGTAATCCTCATTCTCCACTCCTCTGCACTGCTCAGGGGAAGAGGTAGAAGAGGATGGAATGGAGGAATGTGTTCTTAGGTTTTGTTTGTTTGTTTCTCAGTGCTCCAGCCTCTTAGTAATAGGTATTAAATTTCATTAATCTCCCCATGCTTTGTCTGTTTTGCCTATGGCAATAACTGTTGGACAATCAACCCTTGAGCCCTTTTCATTGTATTTCCTCTTTGGCAAGGGGGAGTGAGAGAGCAGTTGTGTTGAAGAGCAGTTGTGTTTGCGCAGCTGGGTGAAGCCGCCACAATACTTCTCAAACTAAAATACTGAGAAGACTACTCATGTACAATTAATGTCTGATTCTCCATCAGTTTTGACTTTCCTTCTCTTCACTCACAAATTCTTCTGCTTATTGGCAGTTTTTAATGACTTACCCAGCTCAGCTTTCAGTTGACCTGGAAGGGAAAGATATTCCTGTCACTCACATTTTTTCTTTTTCCCTTTCCATAATAGTTTTACTAAATAGGACAACATCGAAATATAGAAAAGGAAATAATTCTGAAACCTAGTGAGGAATATTTTTATTCATGTTATTTCAATACCAGTGTCAGTGGCCCAAGGTGAAGAACACAGAGTTTGTCCTCCAGATTCCATCAGCTCTACATTTACACAGTAGACCTGGGATAAAGCTTGGCATGTCCTTTAGTAGAGCAGCTGGGAGCCAGCTGAAGGACAACATAGATGGGATCATTTCAGGGAAATTCTGATTTAATCTTTGTGTTTCATTGTGCTCTCAGGAAAGTCCATTTCTCTACTCTGCGTTTGACCCCGTATGTACTTGTCTGTCCTAACTGCTCTTACAATAACAGTCTGACTTTTTTAGAACGGAAAAAAAGTCTGGCTCTTTCCTAGAAGGGTCTTCCTACTTTATGCTGAGCTGTCAATTTCTTTTGTGGACATCCTGGACACAGTTGAACCTAAATTCAGCTCTCTACATCAACAGGCTCAGGATTTCATACATTCCTGGAACATATTCTTCCAAATGGAGAAGGTCAAAAGTATAGCAGAGTACGTCGCCTTCTGCCAGAAGCCTCTTTGTGGGAATCATTCACAAAGAATGATTTGGTTTAGATTGTTTGTTTTCTGCTTCACCAGAAGACATTGGAACTGATCTCTCTTGCTCTCTAGAAAAAGGATTAGCCCCACAGCAGTGAAAATTACTCCAGCTGCTTGTGCTTTATAAGTCTTCTAGAGCACATTCAAGTAGAGGGTTGTTTTAGATGACTGGGAGGAATTGTGGTCCATTTTCTCTAGGATAAAACCCATTAGTTACTTGTGTTAGTTATAGCTTTGTTGTGAAGTTGGGCAAGGAAATCTTGTGACCAAGAAAGTGAGGCCTAGTCTAGTCATAGTGTAAAGCAGCAGCAGAAGAACCCAGGGGAGAAGGAACAGAATCTCATAGGTGGGTGTTTCACCCTATTTCTTCAGCTTCACATTCAGAGATGGCATAGACACACTCACCTGAAGACCTGGATTATTGTTTCTAAGCTTGACAGGAATGTAACATTTACATAAGATGTGTTGTCTTACCAAATTGTTCTTTGAGTTTTGATTTTGCTAAAAGAGAAGAGCATAAATGACTGATGTAAAAATTCAATGAAAGAACAGCAAATGTTTGTAAGAAAGACAGTAGAGTTATATCCCGAGCTGTTCATTCTGGGAACAGTGCATATAATTACATGAGAGACTTCTGTCATTAAAGTTAGAATCATAGAATCACTGAATGGTTTAAGTTGGAAGAGACCTGAAAGATCATCTAACTACAACTTCCCTGCCATAGGCAGGGACACCTCCCACTAGACCAAGTTGCTCAAAGCCACATCCTACCCGGCCTTAAACACTTCCAGGGATGGGGAACCCACAGCTTCTCTGGGCAACCTCTTCCAGTGCCTAACCACCCTTACAGGAAATAATTTCTTCCTAACATCTAATCTAAACCTATCCTCTTTTAGTTTAAAACCATTAATTGTTGTCCTGTCACTACATTCCCTGATAAAAAGTCCCTCTCCAGGGGACTTGCAGGGTACAAGTAATTACTTTTTTTTTTTTTTTTTTCCATAACATGAGAAGAGGAGAAGGATAGAATAAGAAATCTGAACAGACATTTGTAATTGTTTCCAGGTGAAACCATAGGGAAGAGAAATAACCTTAGAGGGAGGTAAGTGGACCATGAGCAGAGCAATAGCACTGGTGCAACAGTTCCTGCACATAGAGGTAGAGAGGTAAATACCATCTGTCCTTTTGCCATGTAATCCCCTCTGAAAAGATTTCTGAGAAGCTATTCAAACTAAAACCAAGCTAACTATATAAAGCAGCTTATTTCATTGTGGCTTGACTGCATCAATTCTCAATGAATTTTTTAAGAAAATGAGATTTACCTCTTCGATTTGTGGCTTTCTCTTGTTCTAAACAGTTCAGCACATAGAATAAAAGAAATAACAAATTGAGTAGTACTTGGATGTAAACTAGAAGTTAAAAGTTACTAAGAGAACTTTTATACTTCATATGTATGGACTTTGCATAATGCTTCACTATTAAATTTGTGTCACTTCTGTGAAAAACACTCTTTCTTTTCAAGTATTTTACAGGTTAGCACACATCATTGAGTTTCTTAATAAATAAATAAATAAATAAATAAATAAAAATAAAAAGTAAAGTAAATGTGTCAGATTGTGCCTGGAGATTTTCACATGAAAATAATTCATTTCAGTTGAGTCTTGTGTCTAATTTTAAAAGCACATTAAATTAATTAAAGAGTACTATCAAGCCCAATAATCAGACCAAAATTAACCAATAAGCAAAAAAAAGAAGCAGAAAACCCCCCAAAAAGGCATGTCTTCAATACATAGGTTTTACATGCAATGAACATCAGTGACAACAAAAAAATCTTACCTAACATTGACTTCAGTTGTTCATTTTCTAGAAAAGACAGATATCAGTGTAATCTCTGTGACAGAGTGGTTTAATGAGTTCAAAAATATAAATACACAAACTGTAAAAACCTATAGTATGTGTATCCTTAAAGCTTGGCTGCTTTCATTGCACTGTCAACTGCTTTAAGTAGATGTAAGGACAGAGAGAATCCAACAATATAACCCATGAATATAGCACTAAATTCTAACTTTATTTTATTTAGATAACTCATTTTTTTAAACAGGGTGGAAACAAGATATATTTGTGCTGCTGGTAGATGTCTTCCTTCAAAACCTGTTTAGCTTATGCCTTAATTGGCCAATTAAAGAGGGGTATTCAGATGCATAGGCACATATTTGAGATGCCCTGGGGTATCCCAAGTGGCATGTAGGTGTCTCTCTAAAAGAGCTCTGGTCTCCTGTAGGTGAATATATGCTCCCTGCAGATATCCATTGAAACATTAAAATTGGATATAACATTGAAAGGGGCTGTTACTCCACAATTACTGTTTCGAAAATCAACATGCATTCAAATATTGTTTCCCTGAATTTATGTCTTTCAGACTTCTGAACAGCCTAACATCATTTCAAAACAAAGAGTTTTTACCTTCTTCCATATTTGTCTTCATTTTTACTGAAAAACAAAAGAAATTGGATCATAATGGTAGGTATTAATGTAAAATTCACTTACCATACAACAGTGAAATTTATGTATGAACAGAAGTAACAGGTTCAAACTGGAATTTAGTTTAACCTAATAAATTTCCCTAGGCTTCTTGTTCTTTTTTCTTGTTCTTTTTTTTTTTTTTTTTTTTTTTTTTTTTTTTTTTTTTAACCAAGGCATGCTTCATTTCTAATGGAGTTCAACAACAAATAAGATAACATCTTGAGACACTTAGTCCTTCTTAGGAGTCATTTGTCACAACCACAGGCCAACTAAAGTTCATAGACCAGGAATAAATATTTTCTGATCCAGTGGATATGTCTAGCCTCAATTGCTAACTATGTCAGAGAGCAGGACCACAAGTACTTCAGGATAAAATTGTTCATTCAATCTGTTTGTTGGAATAGACCCTGGTATGTTTATGGCATGAGTCTATTAGTTCTCTCCCAGACAATAAGCAGTTTTTTTCTGTGTGACAGCATGAGCATGGGGCTATTGCCAACAGGTAGTTTGACTGTGGATACTCAAGTATACTTTTAAGTACAGATATAGCTCATGAACACCGTCTAGACTTATTCAAAGAAAACTTGCTTCTTGCATGTAAAGTCTTCTGGAAGGCCTTGGTTTGGATCCTTGAATTGCTGTTAGTTTGGGGTTTCATTATTTAGTTTTTTGTTTGTTTGTTTGTTTGTTTTTTAATCTTTTAAAGATGTGGAGGAATTATCTTATCCATTAATTAACTCTTGAAGGATTAAACAGTAATCTTCTATATGAATGAGATGGCAGGGAATGCCAGTCAGCTCCTTTGAAGCAGACAGTTTATAAAGCACAGATGAAAAAGCTTGTGCAGGGTATTATTGCAGTGTGGTGCAAAAGTAAGCTGGAAAGCCGTAAAACACTTGGCTATAACTAGGATTTCTAATTAGTCCCTTAACATTTCTTCTAGTTAAGTTCTAATAACATGTATACTGTACAAAGTATCATAATTGTGATAATCGTCATCTTTATTTCTTACCTGATTTAATTGTTTTCTTGTGGTTACCTGGTTGACAAAACAAACAGACAAATAAACAAAATTCCATTATTTTTGTAGAGTAATGCTGAGGGTAAACAGTTCCCTGTTTTGTCTCTCATGTCATCAGTAACTCTCTGAATTTATGTCCCCAATAATTACAGAAAGGGGCCTGCAAGTAGTTTAGCTCACAGAACTACTCTTGTCAGACCTGACACTGTCTGACTTAAGGACATACAACTTGCATTCCTCCTTGTTAAGCCCATGTGCTTTCCCACACCTTTTTTGTTCCATTTCCTGAATACACTCATTGAATAATCATTAGTGATTTTGATTGTGTGCTTTTGTTGCAATCATAGATTTGAATATGAACTGTTGTGATATTTCTATACATTGACTGAGAAAACATATGAAGAAATACTTACTTCTCAGCTTACAAAACACAGTGGACATTAGGACCGTGATAAAACATAAAATTACCAGGTAGACAATCAGCCATTTTGAAATGGAGGGAAAGAAAATCTCTGTAAAAATGACCAAAATGAGTTAAATGAGTAAAATATAAAGATATTATTGAGTAATAATGAGTAAAATATAAATGAGTAAAATATAAAGACAATTATGAGTAAAATATAAAGATAATTGTAACTCAGGATGTAGCCAATACATCTGAGGAAATGATGAATTTGTATTTTGCTTGAATTTTCCTTGTAATGTTGCTGAAGAACAAAATTCAGGAAGAATTAAATTCAAATTCAAACTCTCCCTCAGAAGTAAACTGGGGATATTCTTTCTGTGGGTACCAGATTTGAAAATATGAAGGAGATGTCTGAGATAGGTAGACAGGTTTGCACAGTTCGTGAAAGACAATAAAGACAAGAAAAACAGCTATACTGTCTCTCATTTTCTATTTTTATTTTTATTTTTCCATGAGTGTGTTTCACTTCATAATAAATTGAGTATAAAGCAGGTGATGGAAAGAAGGAAGAAACCATCACCCCGGGCAAGAGAGACACATTCACTCTGAATATATTTGTGAAATTAATATCTTACCCATCCTGCAAACTAAGATGCATAAGTCTGGAAGAATAACATTTAAGACTCTAATTATGTTGATTTTATTGTCTCATTACAGGTATCTCCACATTCAGTGTTATAGGATTTCTGAATGCGCTCTAGTTCCTTTTCCAGCCTACACATTGGCTTTGTGGTGGTAAAGTTCTTTTGGGGTTCCAGCTCTATGAGGCTTGCTTAAGATTACCTGATGCCTCTCTATATACCCAGGAAAAAGAGAAGTATTAAGTGCTACAGAGTACAGGGAAGCACAATATTATATCCACCCTATAATGATTACACAGTAATGTACATGTTTAACACAGCAAAGATAAACACATCAAATAAAATATTTGTGAGGTGTTGAAACTATCACATTAATTCTTCTGACTGTACATTTTTATTATTTATTTTATTTTATTTTATTTTCCAGCTATGGGCTGTGAAACCCACATGTACACACCTTGTTAAATTGCCAGGTAACATATTTCTGGATAATGAAATCTTGTGTTCAGTCATAGCTAAGGAAATATATATTTTTCAAATGTGCGTACAGTTGGATTTTTAATTAATTTTAATTCAGCTCCAGTAGTTGACTTCCCTAAATCTGAAGAAGGGAACATAGAAAGTATCTAGGCCCTTCTTTGAAGAATAAAATTATTTATTGAGTACAGTTGATGGTTGTGCAATAAACTAGAAATAAAGGTGTAGGAAGACTGCAGGTCTCATGAACTTCTTCCAGTACTCATTCTGGGACTACACTTTCGGGCTAGCTCACAACATAAAAATGGGACCTATATCATTTTGTCTATCTTTTTAATCTTACAAGCAGGTGACTATTGCGCTCACTCACCTGAAATCAGAATTCTGGATTCGCTCGTTGTCTTTAGCAGATTATTAACTATCCTGCAGGAGACTTCCATGTCAGATCCAGGCTGTAGGCTCATGGAAGTTATGACTCTGTAAAGACCTGAAGGCATCATCATCATCTTTGTGGTCGATTGTTCCTTCCGGACCTGTCCTTGGCCATCCAGCCAAATCACCTCGGGTTTAGGAAACCATCCATCTGCATGGCAGGTGAGGCCAATGCTCTGTTTCATGTAACTTCTCAGGGAAATGGAAGGCACACCACCTTTAGCTAAGGAAAAAAACATAAGTATTCTCTATTTCAAACACTACCAAGAATGGGAAATTGTCTGTTTTATAACAACATCACTCATATTCAACACTTATATATGTGTGTGAGTATATATATATATATGTATATATATTTGTATGGAAGCACATGGAAAGACTTCTGAATTTGAACTCTGACAGAAACCTGGGCCCTGAAGTTACTTTCTTAATGGTTAGCAATTCAGTGACATTCAGACTACGAATAAGAAATGACTTAATGGAGATTATGGTAGACCCAGCTCGCTAGGTACTACTATTCCTGAATGATGTTGCCAGTGGAACATATTGGAGGATTAGGCTAGTTATTTCAAATAAAATTCTACTGACATAGTGCTGATGAAATCTGCATTAAAAATAAATAAATAAATAAATAAATGTCATATTGTTTACAATCAGGAACTCAGATGACTAATGTGCAGTGTTACTTAGATGTTAAACCTTTGTTTCCTCTAGAATTAGCTAAGAAGACATCTTCTGAAAAATTTGGCTGCAATGTGAAATGCCACTACAGCTATTTAGTAGAAATTGGCTCCTGTATAACACGGAGAAATGTGTCCAATTCGAAGCAAACCACATTAACTGACGCTACCAGTGAAGATGGTGTCTATCAATGTACTGAAATGGAAATATGAACAGTGAAGACTTACTCACTACTTTATTTTCCTGCTGTGTGCAAACAGCAAGGGAAGCTGTGACATACTGGGATGGAACCAATTGATTATACTGAACATAGAGAGCAATAAGATCATAAATGGTCAATTGCATGGTAGAAAAAAATTTATCTGGGTGTACTGGGTCTGGCTGGGATGTTAACTTTCCCTGCAGCAGTCCATACAGTGCCACGCTCTGCACTTGGAGCTAGAACAGCAGCGTTATCACACCAGTGTTGTGTCTGCTGCTGAGAAGTGCTGGCACAGTATCAGGACTTTCTCTAACCCTTCTGGGGGGTGGGCAAAAAGTGAGAAAGAAACATCACCAGGGCAGCTGACCTAAACCAACCAAAGAGATATTCCATAACATATGATGTCACGCTCAGCAATAAAAGGTGGAAGAAGGAGGAAGAGAGGGGGGGTGGGCTTTCGTTGCGAAAACATCTGTCCTCCTCGCGAACACTGGCTACGTGCGTTGAGGCCCTGCTTCAAGGACGTGGTCAGGCATCGCTCATTTGTGGGAAGTAGAAAATCATTTATTTCCTCTGCACTTCCATATAGCCTTTACTTGTTTTGTTTTGTTTTGCTGTTCCCTCTCCCCCTCCCTTTCCCCTTTCCTTTTTCCCTTTTTCCCTTTAGTTGAATTGTTAATTAATAATATTTCCTTAATATATATATATATATTTTTTTTCCTTCCTCTTTAATTAAATTATCCTTATCTCAACCCGTGAGTTGTTCTTTCCTTTACTTCTTCCCCTCCTCCTCTGAGGAGGGGGAGTGAGAGAGCGGTTGTGGTGTTCAGCTGCCTAGCACGGTAAAACCACCACACTGGGTAACTGCAGAGTTCCCTGAACTCTAGGCTTCCACTGAGTTTGAAGGGAGGTTGTACTCCCAAATCCCATACAGATGCAAGTGTTTGGCTACCTAAATGCAGGTATCTCAAGCTGGAGCTAAATCTTACCTCAAATAATCTGATGTAGGCGTTAATTGAGAGAAAGTTAAATCAAACACATTCTTACAAGAGGACAGTTTATCAGTCAAATTACATTAAAATTATATTTCCCTTAGTGACAGATATATATGCCTCTGTTCAGTGCTTCATCTTTGAATAAAATGAGAGATAGAATTGCCACTGACCTGCTACTTTCAGTTCAATCAACACATCATGGTACTCATCGTTGAAAGAGACCACGCAAGTATATGATCCTTTGTCAGAATTCCTGATGTTCTTCAAGAGCAGAGACATGTTTCCAGCCCCAAATTCACTATGAAAGAATTCTGTTCTGCCTTGATATCTCTCATCTTGCTTTTCCTTTTGAGTTTTTCCATCATATGTGCTCACAAGTACTTTTTGAGATTGTTCATTAAATATCCACTGGACAGAGAATATCTCAGGAATGTTCTCTGCTACCACATAGCAAGGCAGAACCACTCCTTCTCCAATGACTCCAATGACAGAACTATTAGGAGGATAGCTAATAAAATGATCTGTGTAGAGATAAAATAGCAGTTGTTTTTGTTTGTCCATATCACATTTTACATGGCAGTAGCTCAGACAATGAATAGAACTAATATTATCAAAAGGAGAGGAATCCAGAAGAAAAGTAAAAAATAATGTGGCGGAGAACTTAGATGAATAATGTTCATATTATCTGAGGCTCATTGAGTTTCAGTACTTTGAACATGACCTTAAGTAAGTTCATGGCTATTAAGCAATGGCTATTGAGAAGTCATGGAAAAAAGGTGAAAACTGAAAAAAAAAGAAGACTGTAAAAAGTCTAACAGAGGATGCGGGATCTATCTAAAAAAAATACAAAAGTGGGATTCATTTGCCCAGACTATGGTAGCTTGTATAATTTGAAATGTCATAATGTCATAACACATCCACATGGTGTTACGGTGCTGGCAGATGTGACCTGCAACAGATCTTCATTCATGTGAAGCAGTAGCTAGAGGAGAGACAAAGTGCCTAGAATGATGCTGTACATTTCTATGTTGGCACCTGAAACGTGTGATAATTTAAGTCTTCTAGGACTTATAATTTCCCTTTGCAATGAATGGGCAGAAACAGGCAACTTCAGAGATCAGATAATCACAGACTTCATTAAAAGACCAGTGGCTCGTTGGTTCTGACATTTTCTTTGAATGTCAAATTCTAGGGTCTGTATAATGAACTTAGATGTGTAATTTTCATATGTCTAAAAATATAAAAGATGAATCTCTCACACACACAAAATATATATATATCTTTGAAAGGGAGGAAAAGGAAAGAAACAGGAAACTTTATAGCAGTCATCCTCATTTCAGTTCCAAGGAAGACACCAAAATGGAATAAAAAAGCATGCAGAAATAACAGAATATAAAGCAACCAACATGGATTTAAAACAATTGTCTCACAGCAACTTGACTCCATTCTAAGTCAGGTTAAAAATGTACCACAAAATACTGAGGAAATATTTCCATTACCTTTTCATAAACATACGTTACTTCGTGTGCTGTATGGTTTGCATCTGATTAGTCCTGAGAAGCAAAAATCTATGCTGATTTTCTATCACATTTGTCATCTCCTTTTAAAAGGACATCTCAGATACACTAGAACATTTTTGATGGCACTAGATGTCCATGTTTAGCTCCCTAAAAAACTCACAGGGAGTTAGATTAAGGTCCAGAACTGGGCACTTAAAAACAGACACCCAGCCTTCCTAATCATCAACAGAACCAAAAGCAAAGCTTCCATCTTTGAATAAACTGAAAGAATTGCAACTGACCTGACACTCCAGTTCAGTTATTTAATTGACTACATTCTTACCATAGTCAGTGGAGATCTAGCCAATAGTCTGTTCCATCCATCCTACAGTAGACAGTGAATCTGTTCATTGGCTGTCATAGAGTTTCTTAACACCCGTACCTGATGCCCTGAGGTACCCTAGACACAGTACTGGTAGATGTGACTCAGAGTACATGTCTGGGATTTTTTGGAGCATCAAAAAGCAAGAATAAAACTCTGCACTGTGTAAAATACCAGTAGATCCCATTGCATGGGCAATGAATTGTGTCCTAGATGCTGAGCTTGCATGCAACCACTTGCTTGTTGAGAACTAAGCGTAAGCAGCTAAATCTATGAGCTAAACTGAAAATCTTGGGCATAATTTATTTGGCTACACCTGGTTTTCTAGTACTGGAACATCTCACCTGGCCTCCATTCAGCTGTCTTGAGGGTTATAAGTCTCCTTCTGCCTGATCTTGTCTTCCAGCCTACACAGAGGTCTCAGACCTTAAGGTCTCAACTTTGACACAAACCAGACTGTACCAAGGTCATACTTCTGTGTTTTAAGTCTCTGATGTCATCCAAGTTAAAAGGAAATAGAAGATGTAGACATATTCTTTTTTACTTTTACAGTTCTACGAACTGAGGAAAAAAAATAAGCTGTTTGATTAAATATATTTGAAGTTGAACTATTTTTACCTGTAATTAGGCATGATATGTGTTGAAAAGTCAGTATATGAATAGCCGTCAACCACTGAAGAATGGAACCCATCACCATGCTGGTTTCCTAATCATCAACAGGACCAAAAGTAAAGCTTCCAGATGAAACTCCTGTGTGACTCCTTTGGTCTCTTCACATGTTCAATGCAAAATAACAAGCATCAATGCAGATGTAACACAATAGGAAAATACATGAATAAAGATTCAGACAATGCACTGGATGATGTCAAAGGCAAAGAGGACTGCAGGGCATCTTTGCTTTAGACTTCTCCCTATTAAATTTAGCTACCTACAGTAAGTGGTTCAAAAGAAATATACTCCTTGCCTGCTCTGTTCAGCTGTCCATACTTACCTTTTTCTTCCAGAAACTCTATTACCTTCAACAACGTATCTTTTTTCTTCCTTTCAGTTAGGTGTTAAAAGTATTTCATTTTTGTCTTTTGATACTAGTAAAATGCTCTTTCTTTTAATCTCTTTCTTAATGAAAAACAAAACAAAACAAAACAAAATAAAACTACCCCCGTGGAAAAAAAAAAAAAATGTTACTATAGAAAGTTTACTAGGGAAAAAAAAAAATGTTACTATACTAATTTCCCTGTTGAATTCCATCAGCATTTTAAAGAGAAACTTGTGGTTTAATACATGTGGCTTTTTACAACTTCCTCTAAAGACCTTGATTTTCTAAGTCACCACTGAACTAATCAATACTCAGCATGCTTACAGCATGCTGCAACAGGCAGGTTCATTCCTGTCAGTGCAACCTGTTAAATCCACAGTAGTTAATTCAAGTATCATTGTAAATGCAGGGTACTTTTCTTTATGGATTTAGTGAAAATATAATCTCTTACCTGAATAGTAAGAACCTTAAGACTTCTGCAGGGGGGTTGACTGTGGTGAACCTTTGTCCTCATATCTTTATTACCGCTGAAACTTGTGATTGCATTTTAAACATCCAATAGGGCTAGAGAGGCTTGACCAGCCTGACTGGGGAAAAGGTAAATGTCAAAATTCATGCTGAAACACCAAAATAGCTTAATGCTTCCCAACTGATCT
>CM021794.1:439032-466114 GCA_011076525.1 Nettapus auritus | reverse complement strand
GCTGAGGGTAACCTCTGCCCAGGCATCCTCAGATTAATGCAGCTGTTGAATGGAACTGGACCGGATTTGGATCCTTGGAGTACACCACTAATTAGCAGCCTTCAATTATGCTTTACAGCACTGATAACCTTGCTTCAGTTTCCTCTATTCCATCAGTTTTCTGCCCACCCCACCCTCTGTTCATTTAGCTCAGACATCAATATCTTTATGAGAATGTTAGGGTAGACACTGTCAGAGGCCTTCCATGCCATGATGCATTCTCTCTCCTCATATATCAGGACAGTCATAGAGGGTTTTTGGGTCGGCCAAGCATGGCCTCCCCTTGCTGAACTCCTGCTGGCTACTCCTTTATTTATTTATTTATTTATTTTGTTTGTTTGCTTGTTTGTTTTGTTTGTTTTGTTTCGTTGTGTCCTCCAATTGCCTGGAAATGTTTTTCTGGATGAGCTACTCCATCACCTTCCAGGGATGGAGGTGGCCTGACTGGTGGAAGGACAGTGATGTTTGCCTTCCAGCTCAGAGCAAAGCAGACACCTGAAGCAGACACTGCTCCCCAAAAGCAGCACCCCAAAAGATGCTGGGGCAGACACCATGGACAACGCTGTCTCCTTCTGGCCATGCTGTCCTGCTGCTGGTGCTATGTTAGTTGGGTCATTGGTGGACATGCGGTCTGAGTGCTGGAAGGCTGCTGGTGGGGGCAGGACAGGCCTCTGGTGAGAACAGGGGTGGATGGGGACAGCATATGCAAGGCAGGTGTGTAGCACGGCTGGACAGAGTTGCTTTGGGGAAGGCAGGATGGGGATTGCTTCCTCCAGCTATGATACTGGTCTGAGCAAGTGGCACACTTCTCTAGTACTAATTGTTTGTCTGGAGCCTTTGTGTGAGACTTCCAGGATGCTGGATGCCTTAGAGATCCTTAGAACTCCAAATGGAACATAAAACACACTGAGACCAGACATAGCATGGTGCGAAGTGTGGACGTGAAACAAATCCCAATTGGATATGTGTGGGTGGGAAGTCCCCTGTTCAGGCAGGAATGAGGAATGGGGATGTGAATAGGGACATTGGGGTGAGCCGGGTCACTGCCCCTCTAAGAAAAGCCCTCTCTGCCCCATGCTGCAGGTGCTGGAGTGACCACCCAGGACATCTGCAGTTCCCCAAGAAAGCAGGAGCATGGAGGTGGGTCCTGAAAATTAACATGTCCTGAGGAAGGGGACGGGAAGAGAGAAGGGGATTATTCCCTCACAATTCCCTTTGTAAACCCCAGGAGATCAGACACTTTCAGCCACGCAGTTGGTTTTGTAACACAGCAATCACTGTCCCTGCAGCACTACCACTGCAGTAGAGATGGGACTACACAATGAATATGCATTGTGAAGCAAACGAGGGCATGTCCCTGAAATGTTTAGGATGTTCACCGATAGCATGGTTTCTTCACTTTAATGCCTCTCCTAGGACTAGGACTGGTGCTGGCTGTTGGTGGGGGGATTTGCCCATGGGGCTGTGTGTCCCCTGCCACACACAGATCACAGATGTGCTCAGGGAGTGCTGTTGAGGCACATGTGGGGCTCAGTCTGGGTGCACTGCAGATACACAGCCTGTCCCTTTCTCCTGCTAGGCATTGTTACCAACTCCCCAGCAGGGCCATCACCCCCAGGTGAGTGATTGCCTCCTGCATCCCCAGAGAAAGAAACATTGGGCTCAAGGCAACCAGGCTGCCATCTCCCATGGATGAGCTTCATAAGGCATGACGTGTTCAGGCTGCAGGGGCACATCCTGCTCCCTGCCTCTCCCCATCACACCCCACTGCGCTGTCAGTGGTGGCCGTTGGCTTCGTCCTCCTGGCTGCAGGCAGCTGGTTTGCCATCAGGAAAGGTGAGGGAGTGGGGGCAGGTGGGGGGGAAAGGCTGAGGCCGTGGGGGGTCCTGCTGTGGGGCTGGTGCAGTGGGAAAGGTGCTGGGGGGACCTGGTGGTGTGCAGCTGGGGCAGACAGTGCCTGGAGGTGATGGCTGTGGACAGCACATCTGGGGAGGCTGCTGAGGGAGCTGGGGAGCTTCAGTCTTTGTCCACCAGCCTCGAGATGGGAGCCAGGGCTGGGCAGCACCTTGGCCTGTGCACCTCAGCCCCTGTTCTTTTTGCAGATGCCTGCAGAGGGAGATGCCGAAGGTGAGCAGCAAGGGCTCCTGGCTGTGGGGTTTGCAGGAGGGAATCGGGGGCATGGCAGGGCCTGGGGTGTCCCTTCACCAGGGGCAGCATTGTCGTTGTGTGTGGCTGCATTCCCTGTGCTGGAGGCTGGGAGAACAGGGCATATCGTTGTTGGACTCCAGCTCAACACCTGATTTAAGAAAGCACTACCCAAGGGTGTCTCTCATGATGCCCCTTCTCCACAAACACCCACCCCAGAACCATTCCATTCCTCTCCAGACAGCAGCATGTTGAGAACCTGAAGGTAGAAGCCACAGACTATGCTGAAGTCCAGTGTGAGTACTACTTCCTTCCACGGTGGAAGCCACAAGCTCCTCTCACTATGGTGATCCCTGCCCGTACACCCCCTGTCCAAGCCCAACACTTCATTTCCCACTGGGACATACAAAATCCCTGCCCGTTCATGAAGGTCAGGTTTCTCTTCAGTTCTTCGCATGCAGAGTGTGGCTTCTGTCTGCACAAGGGACATGTCAGCATCCCAATGCTCACAGGGACAAAGTCCTTTTGCTTGCGGGGTCCTTCCACAACTGCTCTATCCCCGGGCTGCAGTTCCCCTGTTCCAGCCTCTCCTTTTGTCATTTCTTCAGTTGTCCTTCAGAGGGATTTCTCTTTCCCAAGCAGCCGAAAGCATAGCAGAGCCATGTTCAGAGCCACAATGTGGCTCTGTTTTCTTGAACTGCTGGGGAAAATATTTTATAGCTCACTCTGGAACCACAGGCAGCAACAAAGGGAGGAAGTTGTGGTTGGGCAACAGGCTATAGATACATCCCCACCCTACGTGCACCTCGCTCGACTTGCAGCATGACTTTGTTTTCCCACGCCTGCACAGAGCAGCTCACAAGGTGTGCTGGCTGTAAAAAGAGAGGAGATGCCACAGAATGGTGGAAAAACACCAAAACCTCAGCATCTCTCCTCCACCACTGCTTGCTGCACATCTCATAGCAGGATGAAGGGAGGAGAAAGGCCGGGCATTGAGTGTTGACCTCAGGCAGCTGCTGCACAAAGCCAGTGTTTGATTCAGTCCCCCTCCAACAGGCAGCAAGGGGTCATGATGTGTTTTTTTCCCCCACAGACTCCACCATCACCCACGTTCAACGGAACAGGGTGAGTCATGGCACAGCTGTGCACAGCTCCTTTCTGCACTCCTGCAGCCTGGTGCCTGCTCGTTGTGCAGGGCTCACAGTCAGCAGCTGAAGTAACAGGCTCTCTTTTCCCCTAAAGCCTCCTCCTATGCAGCAGATGAGCAACACCATGACATATGCCACGGTGACCCGCACCCAGACCCGATAGCGCTGCCACAGGGCAAGGGCACAGAAGCCTCTTCCACAGTCCCTTTGCTCTCTTGCAGACGGCTCCTGCAGCTGTAACTTGGGGCTGGGGGTGCACTTTGGGCTTCTTTGCGGTTTGCTGTCAGAGGGAAGGCCCGTGTGTGTCTAGCCAAGAGGATGAAGGACTCACACCTCTATTTAGAATACATTAATAACTCTAATATATATCAGGTATATGAACTCATAGTATGAGTGTATTGATGTTTCTTCACCAAGTGAAAACGTCTCCTTATGCTCAGTGGAAGATGTATGTAACTAAACTACATGATAAAGACACATGGGAGACACATGGGTGCTCTTCTATCAACACACACGGATGCACATTTGGACTGACAGGGACAGATATCTCTGCTCTCATGTGTTGTGTCAACCGTTGTGTGCTGCAGATGCAGTTTTGCTTTGATGACAAATAAACATCTCTGGCTTTGTGTTCCTGATGGCACCTCCATCTCACGCAGCCACATAAGGAATGGGATGGCTGTTCAAGTTAGATTCTGGGGGCTGAAGCTTTTTGCTTCAACTCAGTAAGGATCAGAGCAGTGCTATATATATATATATATAAAGCAAGCGAGATATTTGGGGATGTAAAATACACACATACATTCACTCTTGAACAGTGATAGAAAAGACAGAGAATTTACTAATGAGTTAGTTAAGTACCAGCCCCAGGGTGATGACAATTGTGATGCTTTTCCCAGTCATTGATGTCATAATTAGCCAGGTCATGGCTGGCACCCCGTCAGTGCATTAGGTATCAACGTCTTGCAGGTGTCCCCGCGGAGGCAATGTTGACCTCAGTCAATGTTGCTGCCTCACCAATGCAGAGCAATTTGCCCTGTTTACAGGTTTTCCCCTTGCATGTTCCTGAACCTGGAGCAGTGCACAACTGGTGGCCCCAGCCTCAGGGGAGCACTTGGCAGTCCCTGGCAAGCTGCTGCAATCACTCACAGCCGCATGGCCAGGGTGTGTTGTGCTGATTGCAGCATTGTCTCATGCTGGATGGTTTGCGGCCTGGTGTCATATCGCTGGGCAAATAAAATGTATAATTCCAAGGTCAGAGTTCTGCCTTGTTAGTCTTCCAGCAATGCCTTTTTCACATTGGACCAAACCTAAAAGCTTTTAGTCCTAACACAGGAGGGAATAAGGGAAAGAAATGTGGGGTAAAAACTCTCTACAACCTTCTTGGAAGCAGAGCTGGAGGGGAGGAGGATGTCAGGTTCCTTCCCACAAGAAAATTCCCTCACCTCTCCAACCCCCATTCAGGCACTTGCTCCACAGCTTCCATCAGGCCTATGCATGCGTGTTTCACAGCACAGACCTCCAGGATACTACTCCTGGAAGAGGAGACATGGATTTGGGTTGACAGTGCTACTCCCTCTTCCTCATACAGCCTCCAGGCTTCCTTGGTGAGTGAATCTCCATTGTGGTGTCAGCGGCAAACTTGCTGAGGGTAACCTCTGCCCCTGAATCCTCAGGGTAATGCAGATGTTGAATGGAATTGGACAAAGTTTGGACCCCTGGAGGACACCTCTAATTAGCAGGCTTCAATTAGGCTTTGCACCACTTCTCATCCCCCTCAGAGCTGAGCCATTCTGGCAGTTTTCAGTCCAACACACCATCTACTCATTCAGCCCAGACACCAACATTTTCTCTACTAGGATCTTATGCGAGACAGTGTCAGAGGCCTTCCTGAAGTCCAGACAGGCAAGATACATGCTCTCCCATCATCTACCGGGACAATCATTTCTTCATAGAAGGTTGCTGAGTGTGCCAAGCATGGCCTCCCCTTGCTGAGTTCCTGCTGGCTACTCCTGATTATAATTTTGTCCTCCAAGTACCTGGAAATGCTTTCCTGGATGAGTTACTCCATCACCTTCCAGTGGTGGAGGTTATCTGACAGGCCTCTACTTCCCCACGTCCTCCTTCTTGCCATTCTGGAAGAGCAGTGATGTTTGCTTCCCTCCCATCTTCTGGCCCTTCTCCCACTCACCTTGACCCATCAAGGATGATGGCGAATGGCCTCTCAATGACACCTGCCAGATCCTTCAGCACTCAGGGGTGCTTCCTAACAGGCCCCATGGACTTCTCTTTGCTCAGTTGGTTGATGCATTGCCCCTCCTGATCCTCCTTCACCAAGGGGACACCTTCCTTGCTGCAGCCCTTGTCCCTTCAGTCCCTTCTGGGACATGGCGTTCCTGAAGGCTGGTCTTACCAGTACAAACTGAGTCAGAGAAAGCATTTCATACTTATGTTTCTTCTCTCTTCTGGACAGCTGTGGTAGTTTTACACAGCTGGAGAGCGAGCTCAACCACAGCCGATATCTCACTCCACCTCCTGAAAGGGAAGGGGGGAGAAAATATAACGAGAATGACTGAAAGCTTGAGGTAAGGCCAGGGTGATCACTCAGGGTTTATTGTCACGGGCAAGACAAACTTAGCGTAGGGAGATTAATAAAATTCATTACCTATTATTGACAATCTAGATGACAGAGAAAAAACAAACCAACAAATATCTTCCCTAGATACACTTCCTTCCAAATCCTCCCTCCGAGAGGTGCAGTGAAAGGAGGAATGGGGGCTGCGGTCAGTCCGTAATGCTTGGTCTCTGCTGATCCTCCACAGTCACTCTCTGCCCCTGCCCCAGTGGGGGGTCTCTCCCCAGGATGCTGTCCTTCCAAGCTGATCCTGCGTGGGATTCCCACAGGCAGCAGCTCTTGAAGACATGCTCCATCACAGGTCCCCCACAGGCAGCAGCTCCCCCAAGACCCCTGCTCCTGTGTGGACTCCTCTCCACAGGCTGCAGCTCTGGCCCGGGGCCTGCTCCTGCGAGGGCTCTCCATGGGCTGCAGCCTCCTCCAGGCCACATTCCACCTGCTCCACCAGGGGCTCCTCCACAAGCTGCAGGGGAACTTGTGCTGCGTGCCTGGAGCACCTCCAGCCCTTCTGCTGCACTGACCTTGGTGCCTATAAGGCTGGTTCTCACTCCTCCCTCTGCCACCTGTTCTTGTGCAGCAGACTTTTCCCTTTCTTAAATCTGCTCTCACAGGGGCAAAGAACATTGCTTTTTGGCTAGGCTGTGGCCTACAGCAGGTCCCATTTGGAGCAGTCTGAAACTGGCCCTTTTCAAAAAGGGGCAGCTTCTGGACTTCTCAACAAGGCTATCTCTGCAGCCCCCCCACTATCAAACCCTGGCCATGTAAACCCAATACAGCTGCAGAGTGCAGGCCACAGTTTGCTTTCCCTTGGAGGGGCGTCCAGTACACCTGGAATGGACGGTGCCAGGGGTGCAAACACAGCCCTGCTGGTGGTGTCCTGGGGTACTCCTTGGCCAGGGGCAGTGTTGTTTTTGTGCCTGACTGCATACCCCGTGCTGAAGGCAGGGAAGACGGTGTTTGTCAAGAGCTGGCTTCCAGCTCAATACCTCACTTAGGAAAGCACCACCCAAAAGTGACTCTCATGATGCCCCTCCTCTACAAAACACACACCCCTGAACCATTGCATTCCTATCTAGGCAGCAACATGTTGACAGCCCACAGATGGCAGACACCATCAACAGCGACATCCAGTGTGAGTACTACCTCCTCCCTTAGGGGAAGCCACATGCCCCTCTGACCATGGGCATCCCTCCTTGTGCGCAATCCTCTGTGCAATCCCACTAGTTAATTTCCCTCTGGGACATAAAAAATCCCTGCCCATTCATTAAGGCCAGGTTTCTGTCCAGCACCTCATGTCCTGCTTCTTCCTTCCACACAGAGTGTGTGAGGATGCTGCCTGCACAAGGGGCATGGCAGCATCCCAGTGCTCCCAGGGACAAAGCCCATTTGCATGGAGGGTAGTTCCACAACTGCTCCAGCCTCAGGCTGAAATTCCCTTGCTTCAGCCTCTGCTTTTGTCCTTTCTTCACTTTCCCTACAGAGTGATTTCTGTTTCTCAAACAGTCAAAAGTACAGAGCAGCAAAGAAAAATGTGGCACTGTTTCCTTGCGCTTTTGGGGAAAACCTTTTATAGTTTGCTCCGAAACCACAGGCAGCAACAAATTGACAATGCTGTGGTTGGGCAACAGGCTATAGATGTATCTCCAGCCTACGTGCTCCTGGGTCCAGTTGCAGCACGACCTTAGAATCATAGAATCATAGAATATCCCGAGTTGGAAGGGACCCATAAGGATCATCAAGTTCAACTCCTGGCACTGCACAGGCCTACTCAGAAATTTACACCATGTGACTAAGTGCACAGTCCAAACGTTTCTTAAATTCAGACAGGCTTGGTGCAGTGACTACTTCATGGGGGAGACTGTTCCAGTGTATGACCACCCTCTCGGTGAAGAACCTCTTCCTGATGTCTAGCCTAAAACTCCCATGCCTCAGCTTAACACCATTCCCACGGGTCCTATCATTGGTGATTACAGAGAATAGGCCAGCACCTGCACATCCACTGCCCCTCGTGAGGAAGTTGTAGCCTGCGATGAGGTCTCCCCTCAGCCTTCTCTTCTCCAGGCTGAACAGGCCATGGGACCTCAGCTGCTACTAATATGTTTTCCCCTCCAGGCCCTTCACCATCTCCGTCACCCTTCTCTGAACACTCTCCAACAGTTTTACTTCCTTTTAGTACTGTGGTGCCCAGAACTGCACACAGTACTCAAGGTGAGGCTGCACCAGCGCAGAGTTGAGCGGGACAATCACTTCCCTTGACCGAATAGCAATGCCATACTTGATGCACCCCAGGATACGGTTGGCCCTCCTGGCTGCCAGGGCACACTGCTGGCTCATAGTTATGTGGTGGTATTACCGTGCTGGGCAGCTGAACACCACAACCGCTCTCTCACTCTCCCTCCTCAGATGAGGAGGGGAAGAAGTAAAGGAAAGAACAGCTCACGGGTTGAGATAAGGATAATTTAATTAAAGGAGAATATATATATATAAATATATATTAAAGAAATATTATTAATTAACAATTCACCTAAAGGGAGAAAAGGGAAAGGGGAAAAGGGAGGGGGAAAGGGAACAACAACAACAAAAAAGAATTAAAGGCTATGTGGAAGTGCAGAGGAAAGAAATTATTCTCTACTTCCTACAAATGAGCGATGCTTGACCACGTCCTTGAAGCAGGGCCTCAACACACGTAGCCGGTGTTCACAAGGAGGACAGATGTTTTCGCAACGAAAGCCCACCCCTCCCCTCTTCTTCCTTTTCCACCTTTTATTGCTGAGTGTGACATCATATGGTATGGAATATCTCTTTGGTTGGTTTAGATCAGCTGCCCTGGTGATGTTTCTTTCTCACTTTTTGCCCACCCCCCAGAAGGGTTAGAGAAAGTCCTGATACTGTGCCAGCACTTCTCAGCAGCAGACACAACACTGGTGTGATAACGCTGCTGTTCTAGCTCCAAGTGCAGAGCGTGGCACTGTATGGGCTGCTGCAGGGAAAGTTAACATCCCAGCCAGACCCAGTACAATTTAACCTCCAGATCCCTCTCTGCGGGGCTGCTCTCCAGCGTCTCATCACCCAGTCTGTACACATAGCCAGGATTGCCCCTTCCCACATGCAGGACCTGGAAATTTCTTTTGTTAAACTTAATGCAATTGGTGATCACCACCCTCAGCCAAGTCTACAACTCCTCCAAGTTTGGTGTCGTCAGCAAATTTGCTCAAAACATCTTCTAATCTTAATTCCAATTCATTTATAAAAACATTGAAGAGGACTGGCCCTAAAATGGAGCCATGAGGGACCCCACTAGTGACCTTCCACCAGCCTGATATGGCCCCATTTACCACAACCCTTTGAGCCCTGCCCGTCAGCCAATTGCTCACTCATCGGATGATGTTTTTGTTGTGTGCTGGACATTTTGTCCAGTAGGATCCTATGGGAAACAGTTTCAAAAGCCTTGATGAAGTCCAAAAAGATCACATCAGCTGGTTTCCCTTGGTCGACTAGATAGGTAATCTTATCATAAAAGGAAATCAAATTTGTTAGGCAGGACTTCCAACATGAACCCATGCTGGCTGGGACCAATGACTGCATTGTCCCCCAGGAGTGCTTCAATAACTTCGAAGATCATCTTCTCCATAAGTTTACCAGGCACTGATGTGAGACTAACAGGCCTGTAATTGCTAGGATCTTCTTTCTTGCCCTTCTCAAAAATTGGCACAACATTTGCCAGCTTCCAATCTACTGGGACCTCTCCAGATTCCCAAGAGCATTGAAAAGTAATTGAGAGAGGTCCTGCAATGATGTCAGCCAGCTCTTTCAGCACCCTGGGATGAATCCCATTGGGACCCATGGACTCGTATGGATCCAGGTGGAGCAGAAAATCCTGCACACGTTCAGGATCAATTGGGAGTTTGTCATTCCCACTGCCATGGTCCTCCACCTCAGGGCACCTTGGGTCCCTAAGCCCATCATCAATGTTGAAGAGGGAGGCAAAGAAGGCATTAAATGTCTCTCCTTTGCCTATGTCATAGTCTGTGAGACCTTCCCAATCAAGTAGTGGACCTATGTTTTCTCTGGTTCTCCTTTTTCTGTTCACATATCTAAAACCCCCTTTTTTTAAATTTTGTCCCACAGACATGGCCAGCTTCAACTCTAGTTGGCCTTTGGTCACACGAATTTTCTCCCTGCAAACACGAACAGCATCCCTGTATTCCTTCCTCATTGCCTGACCCTCCTTCCAGCAGCTGTACACTTTCTTTTTTTGCCTAGGCTCCAATAGAAGATCCCTGGTCAGCCAGGCCAGCATTCTGCCCCACCTGCCTGACTTCTGATATTTTGGAATTGCCTGATCTTGTGCTTTTAGGAGGCAATGCTTAAAGAGTGACCAGCACTGATGGATGCCGATGCCTTCCAAAGCAGTTTCCCAGGGGGCCTTGCCGACTAGTTCCCTGAGCAGCCTGAAGCCTGCTTTCCCCATATCCAGGGCTGAAGATTTGGTGGCAGTTTTCCTTCTGTCACCAAAAATTTTAAACTCAACCACCTCATGGTGACTATGGCTGAGATGACCACCAATTGCCACATCCCCCACAAGACCCTCTCTATTCTCCAGCAACAGATCTAGGAGAGCACCTTTCCTAGTTGGCTCCCTTAGCACCTGCACCAAGAAGTTATCATCTAGGTGCTTTATGAACCTCCTGGACTTGCTCGTGTCAGCTGTGTGGTGATCCCAGTTGACGTCTGACAAGTTGAAATCCCCCGTAAAGACAAGGGGAGTTGATATTGAGGCATCTCTTAGTTCTGCAAAGAACAATTCATCAGCGTTGTTGTCCTGGCCAGGTGGTCCATAATGGACTCCTACAATGACATCCCCTTTATTTGTTTGTCCCTTAATCCTTACCCAGAGGCTCTCAACTTTGCCATCACCAACCTGAAGTTCCACACAGTCCAGCCCATGCTTCACATACATTACCCCTTCCCCCCCCCCAACTTGCCTACCCTGCCTGTCCCTCCTGAAGAGCCTGTAACCATCTATTGCAACACACCAGCCACAGCACTCATTGAACCGGGTTTCGCTTATGCCAATGATGTCATAGCTGTGGGACTGGGCCAAGACTTCTAGCAGAACCCAAAGTTTTGCTGGTTGCACCTGTCCCAAAGCCATGTATTAATGTGATGAGTCTTCTTGTTGACATTGATCCCCCCTATTGGAAAGACAGAGGCAAACGCAACCTGTGCCCCTGAACCTTTAACTAGTCACCCTAAAGCCCCAAAGTCCATTTGATCGCTCTTGGACTTCTCCTTGCAACCTCTTCATTACTAGGCTGAAAGACCAAGAGCAGGTGGTAGTAGATGGGCTGTACCAGGCATGTGACTTTCTTAGAAAAGTCTCTAACCTGAGCCCCAGGGAGGCAACAGACTTCTCTGTGGGTAGGGTCCAATTGGCATATTGGGCTCTCTGTCCCTTTCAGAAGGTAGCCCCCCATGACAATAACCCTTCTTTCTTTCTTGACAGAAGATGTAGCAATGCGGGAAGTAGGTTGCCTTGCCTTGGGCACCCTCTTCAACTGTTTCATCTACATCATTGTTCTAACCTTGTTTTCCCATGCCTGCACAGAGCAGCTCACAAGGTGTGCTGGCTGTGCAAAGAGAAGAGATGCCACAGAATGGTGGATATACACCAAAACCTCAGCATCTCCCTTCCACCATTTCTTGCTGAGCATCCCAGATCAGGGTGATGGGAGGGCAAATGGGTCTGGGCAAGGAATGCCGACCCCAGGCAGCTGATGCTCAAGGTCAGGGTGTGTTTCAGCCCCTCTCCAACAGGCAGCAAGGACTCATGGTATGTCTTTTTCCCCCCCAGACTCCACCATTGCCCACGTTCAACGGGACAGGGTGAGTCATGGCACAGCTGTGCACAGCTCCTTTCTGCACTCCTGCAGCCTGGTGCCTGCTCGTTGTGCAGGGCTCACACTCAGCAGCTGAAGTAACTGGGCTTTCTATTCCCCCTAAAGCCTTTTCCCATGCAGCAGATATGCAACAATACGATGTATGCCATGGTGACCATCACCCAACACCAATAGTGCTGCCACAGGGCAAGGGCACGGAAGCCCTGCCCACGGCTGCCTTTGCTCTCTTGCAGAGGGCTCCTGCAGCCATAATGTGGGACTGGGGGGTGTACTTTGGGCTTCTTTGGGGTTTGCTGTCACAGGGAAGGGCTGTGTGTGTCTAGCCAAGGGGATGTAGGATTCACACCTCTGTCTACAATATATTAAAACCTCTAAAAAATATAATGTATACAAAATCATAGCCTGAGTTTATCGACGTCTTTTCCTCTAGTGAAAATATATCCCTGTGCTCAGTGGAAGATGTAGGCTCTAGGGCTCACACCTCTACTTAGAATACCTTAATACCAGGTATGCCAATTCACTGTGGTCAGGGATGTTCTTACCAATCAGCATGGGTATTGTAGAGGAGGTTTTGCATTGATGACAAATAAAAATCAAATGTCACTACAGGGATGTGCTCATATGTGTATGCCAATCGGTGTGTGCACTGCAGGTGGTTTTGTTTTGATGACAAATAAACATCTCTGATTTTGTGTCCCTGATGACACCTCTGTCTCATGCAGCCACATCAGGAATGGGACGGAGCAGACAGACAGACACCGAGGCACAAAGGGATAGCAGTGTTGATCTGAAGGGATGTGAAGTGCACTGCAGACAGGCCTTGCCGAGAAGAACTAAATCAGCTCCTTCTTGTTTGGGGTGGTTTACTGACAGCTGGCAGCTCAGTCGGGCTTTTCCCAGTGCTCTGCCTCTCTCAGAGAACCAGCTGCATCACCTCTCACATGCTCAGCTTTTGGCATCCAGAGGGTGTTGAGGGCAGTTGGATTGAGAGAGCTGCAAAACACAATGCAGAACAAGGAGCAGTATTGCTCTCCTGGTCACCACCATGTTGAAATGCTGGGAAGATGGAAGGAGGGGGATTCAGCCAGAGCACAGCCATGGGAAGCTCCCAGGCTCCTGCCATCAGATGCACTTTTGGCTTGCATTTGCTCTCCAACAGCCTGCCCTCTTGCAGCCATCACGGGCACGCTCAGCCTGCAAGGCTGGGCTTGGGCTAAACTCACCTTCACTCTGCCCATCTCATCCACATTGGCATCTGGAGGGAGAACCTGAGTTAGTGTCCAGCCACACACTGCAGGTAGGGCTTCCCCCCCACCCCTCACCACAGTTTCCCCCATGGCCACAGCTTGCCATGGCAAAGGCATCAGCACTTCACACAGCGCGTAGAGGAGAAGGGTGAAGAAGGGACTGGCACGTACAGTAATGGCTGGGGTCAGCTGAAGAGTCCTCATCACTACCAGCACCATGGAGAGGCCTAGAGAGAACAAAGAGAAAGGGCACTGAGAGTCTGCAGCACGACTGCCACAAAGGAACCCGGCACCACGCGGGCCATTCCCATGGCTGATGCTATAATCCATCTGGCCTTGAGCTGGAGTCAAGCCCACAGCAAGCCCCTTCTTCCTTGCCAGCAGCACAGGGAATGCAGCCACACACACACAGAAAACACTGCCCCTGGCCAAGGAGCACCTCAGGGCTCTGCCATTCCCCTGACTTCGTCCTGCAAACCCCACAGCCAGGATCCTTTGGTGCTCACCTTGGACATCTCCCTCTGCAGGCACCTGCAAGAAGAATAGGGACTGGGGTGCGGAGTCTCTGCTGGACTCTTTCCAGGAGATCCCTGTCTTTTTCTACTGTGGAGCCCAGAACTGGACACAGCACTCCAGCTGAGGCCTGACCAGGACAGAGTAGAGGGGGGAGGATCATCTCCCTTGACCTGCTGGCACACTCCTTTTACTGCATGCCAGGATCCCATTGGCCTTCTTGGCCACCAGGGCACTGCTGGCTCGTGGCTAACCTGTCGTCCAGCAGGACCCCCAGGTCCTTCTCCACAGAGCTCCTCTCCAGCAGGTCATCTCCCTGCTGGTACTGATACATGCAGTTGTTCCTTCCCAAGCACAGGACTCTACACGTCCTCTTGTTAAACTTCATTTGGTTTCTTCCTGCCCATCTCTCCAACCCTTCCAGGTCTTGCTGAATGGAAGCAAGGCCTTCCTGCATGTCAGCCACCCCTCACAGCTTGGCATCATCGGTGTACTTGCTGAGGGTGGACACTATTCCTTCACCAAGGTCATCGATGGAGATGTTGAACAAGACCGGACCCAGCACCAATCCCTGGGGAACACTGCTAGTCACAGGTCTCCAGCTAGACTCTGTGCTGCCAATCACCACCCTCTGAGCTTGGCTGGTCCACCAGTTCTCAACACACCTCACTGCCCACTCGTCTATCACACACTTTCTCAGCTTTGCTATCAGGATGTTGTGGGAGACAGTATTAAAAGCCTTGCTAAAGTCAAGGTAGATGACATCCAGTGATCTCCCTCCATCTACCCAGCTTGTGATGCCAGAGTGACATGGTCAGAAGAAGGCAAAGCAGTGAGCAGTGTTGGGACAAAAAGCAGGAGGGCTTTACAGGGAAAATGCTGCCCCTGAGATACAAGTAAAAGCCACGTGTGCTGCGGTGTGTGAGAGGACAGAAATAACAGTGAGGGCTCTCAAAATACAACGGATACAGCAGGGGCTGAGGCTGGGCCCCCGCTGATGAGAGCTTCTGCTGTGGGCTAGGCTCAAGCGGCCACAGAAAGCCCACAGCACAGGTCCCAGCTGCATTGCCAGCCTCTGTCCCACTGTCCCCAGCTCACAACAAAGCAGACACCTGAAGCAGACGCTGCTCCCCAAAAGCAGCACCCCAAAAGATGCTGGGGCAGGCGCCATGGGCAAGGTTGTCTCCTTCTGGCCCTGTCATCCTACTGCTGGCACTCTGTGAGTTGGGGCATTGTTGGGCATGGGGTCTGAGGGCTGGAGGCCTGCTGGTGGGGGCAGGAAAGGCCAGTGGTGGGAACAGGGGAGGATGGGGACAGTGTGTCTGTTTTCTCTGGAGTCTTAGTATGAGAACTTAGGATTTCTGGATGCCTTAGGGAGCTATTGTATTAACGTGGAACAGGAAACATAACCAGAACAAATTGGAATGTTGTCAAGTGTGTAGACGAAGTTCATCCTGGATGGAGACAAGCGGGCAGGAAGGTGCCTGGTCAACTAGGACCCAGCACTTGGGATGTGAGTAGGGAAATATGGGGGAGCCGGGTCACTTCCACTCTAAACAAAAACCCTCTGTGCCCCAGGTGCTGTCTTGGCCACCCAGGACATTTGCAGCTCCCCAGGTGAGGAGGATCATGGGGATGGGTGGCAGAGGGGAGGTGTGTGTGGGTGTGGTGATAGATATGAGAAGGCAAAGGGAGTTTGTGCTCTGTGTGTTAATCCCTTGATAGGAGAGCCTTTTCATCTTTGGGATGAGGTCACTTTGCATCTCTGCTGTCACTAACGCTGCCCAGGGAATCTCTGCACTGTCTCCCCAGGTGACCTCCCAGCTCCAGCACTATTCCTGAACACCTCCATCGCTCAGGAGGGGGAATTGGTTTTGCTTCGCTGCACCACTGATGGTCATTCAGCCCCTACCCGAATTGTATTCTGCAAGGACAGGATGGAGGCACACAGCCTGAAAGGACAACCATGGCAGCTGAGCTACACCATCAGTCTAGACGTCACCCAGGAGAGCAAGGGGACATACATGTGTGGGTACCAGGTCAACAATGGCAGCAACCGAGTGAGGAGCTCTGCCCTCAGTGCTGGCCGCATCCTGGATGTCCCCGGTGAGACACACCTCTGGGCTGGAGGATCAGAAGGGATGCAGGCACGTGCCAGCACCTGGCTGTGCTGAGGCTGGAGCTGTGTGCTGCAGCAGGCAGGGCATGGCTCTGGGGTAGTTCCCCCTCGGGAGTGTTCCCTCTCCTCCAAGGCAGTCCTTAGAGAGAGAGCTGCTCTCAAGGGTTCCCCTGTTCCTGCTGCATCACATTTATTACAGATATTGACACTCTTCAGGGCCCATGCACAGAGAGCAAGGGCTGGCTGGGGATGTTGATGGATGCTGGGCTGAGCCAGGGATGCTCCAAGATCTGCCCTGTACATTGATGTGCCTATGGTAGGGGAAGTGGGATGATTGTCATTAGCTGGGCAGTTACCTATGTGTGAAGAAGGAGACTACATTTATGGCTCTAAAATGGGGGCTGGAGTCATATTGTGAGAACAGAAAGATGTTTGAGTGCTTGGGATCCAGGGACCCCTACCTGGAAGAGCAAACCAACAGAAAAAGGCTTGGGACAGCCACAGGGTGGAAACCACAGAGGTGCTGGTCAAGACACAGGGGTTGGAAGGTGCCTTCCCAGCAAGGACCCAGCAGCAGGGGCACGGGCAGTGGCGTGGAAGTGTGCCACGTCTCATTCCCTCTAACCAAAGCCCTCTGTGCCCCATGGTGCAGGTGCTGGCATGACCATCCAGGACATCAGCAGTTCCCCAGGTCATGGTGAGCATGGGGATGGGTGGCAAAAGGAAAGTATGTGTGTGGTGTAGATGGGAAGGGAGAGGGGGTTTGTCCTCTTCTGCTAACAACTGGGAAGGAATGTCTTCCTTTTGTGCAACACAAAGCATTTTGCAGCCCCGATGCTACTCCCATTTCAATGAGGAGAATCCCTGCCCCAATTCTGCAGGAGACCTCCTAGCTCCAGCCCCCATCTTGAACACCTTCAGTACCCAGGAGGGACAAGTGTTTTTTGTTCAGTGAGCCGTTAACGTGCATTGTTCCATTACCCAAACAACCCACTGCAAAGATGGTGTGGAGATGTCCAGCCAGAAGGGGTATTCCATATGTGTGAGAAAGAACCCTATTTTTCTGGTTGTAAGCAGGGTCTGGGGGCACAGTGTGTTAGTGCAGGATGATGTTGGAGTCCTTAGGGATGCAGGTACCTCTATCGGGAACAGGAAAACAACACTGTACAGCAGCCTTGTGTTCATCTGCATCCAGCATTACTGAAAGAAGAGAGGTGTTGCCAGACCAACTCTGCCATTCCATTCTAAATCCCTCATGAAAGCATTTACACATTAGATCCTTGGGGGCCCATGTTGCCACAGCAGTCTTAGGCACTTGCATATCTGCCCTGGGGATGGAGCTGGCTGTCATTACCCTGAAGACACTCATCCTGTCCCTTTCTCCTTCCAGGCAATGCCTCCAAGTCCCCGGCAGGGACAATATACCCAGGTGAGTGATTCCCTCCTTCACAACCCAGAATCCCCAGCATGGGGCTCAGGGCCACCAGGCTGCTCTCCCCAGCGCAAGGGGTCATGCAGAAGCTTCATCAGGAAGGAGGTGTGCCAGCAGCAGAAGCATGTCCTGCTCCCTGCCTCTCCCCGTCACACCCCACTGCCCTCACTATCTCAGTTCCCTTGCTCCCCCTGCCCTGTTCATGCATGCCCTCCCCACAGGAACGGTGCTGGCAGTGGTGGCTGTAGGCCTCCTGGCTGCAGGCAGTTGGTTTGCCATCAGGAAAGGTGAGAGAGTGGGGGAAGGTGGGGGGAAAGGCTGAGGCTCTGGGTGTCCTGGGGGTGCCCAGCTGGGGCAACAGTGCCTGGGGGTGATGGCTGGGGGCAGCACATCTGGGGAGGCTGCTGAGGGAGCTGGGGAGCTTCAGCCTCCATCCCCCAGCCTCGAGATGGGAGCCAGGGCTTGGCAGCACCTTGGCCTGTGTACGTCAACCCCTGTTCTTCTTGCAGGTGCCTGCAGAGGGAGATGCAGAAGGTGAGTAGCAAGGGCTCCTGGCTCTGGGGTTTGCAGGAGGGAATGCCAGATGTAGTCCAATGCCAGATGTAGGAAAGGAACACCAAAATGCATAAGCCTCATGACCCCTCCTCCACACATGCACACCCCGGGTCCATTCCATTCCTCTCCAGGCAGCAGCACGTTGACAGCCCACAGATGGAAACCACTGACTCCGGAGAAGTCCAGTGTGAGTACTACCTCCTTCTACAGAGGAAACCACAAGCTCCTCTGACCATGGGCATCCCATGGAACTCCCCATGCAGTCCCATTAGTTAATTTCCCACTGGGACATACAAAATCCCTGCCCATTCATCAAGGCCAGGTTTCTCTCCAGCACTTCATGTCCTGCTTCTTCCTTGCATGCAGAGCACAGTTGTTGCCTGCACAAGGGATATGGCAACATCCCAGTGCTCACCGGGAGAAAGTCCTTTTGCATGAGGGGGTCCTTCCACAACTGCTCTGTCCCCAAGCTGCAACTCCCCTTCTCCAGCCTCTGCTTTTGTCCTTTCTTCAGTTTCTCTTCAGAGGCATTTCTGCTTCAAGAGCAGACCAATGCACAGCATAGCAATTAAGGCTGTGACAGTTTCCTTGAGCTGCTGGGGAAAATATCTTACAGCTCACTCTGAGACCACAGGCAGCAGCCAAGAGAGGATGTTGTGGTTGGGTCACAGGCTATAGATATATCCCCACCCTATGTGCACCTTGCTCATCTTGCAGCATGACCTTGTTTTCCCACGCCTGCACAGAGCAGCTCACAAGGTTTGCAGGCTGTGCAAACAGAGGTGATGCCACAGAATGGTGGAAATGCACCAAAACCTCAGCATCTCCCCTCCACCACTGCTTGCTGAGCATCCCATATCAGGGTGATGGGAGGGGAAATGTGGCCAGGCATTGAGTGCTGACCCCAGGCAGCTGATGCTCAAGGTCAGGGTGAGTTTCAGCCCTCCACTGACAGGCAACAAGGGCTCATGGTGTGTTTTTTTCCCCCACAGACTCCACCATTGCCCACGTTCGACGGGACAGGGTGAGTCGTGTCACAGCTGTGCACAGCTCCTTTCTGCACTCCTGCAGCCTGGTGCCTGCTCGTTGTGCAGGGCTCACACTCAGCAGCTGAAGTAACTGGGCTTTCTTTTCCCCCTAAAGCCTCCTCCCGTGCAGCAGATGAGCGACACCACGACGTATGCCACGGTGACCCGCACCCAGACCCGATAGCACTGCCACAGGGCAAGGGCACAGAAGCCTGTTCCACGGTTCCTTTCCTCCCTTGCAGAGGGCCTCCTGCAGACAAAACGTGGGGCTGCGGTATGCACTTTGGACTTCTTTGGGGTTTGCTGTCACAGCAAAAGCCTGTGTGTGCCTAACCAAAAGGATGTAGGACGCACACCCCTGTCTACAATACATTAATACCTCTAATATATATTGGGTATACAAAATCATAGTGTGAGTGTATCGATGTTTCTTCACCAAGTGAAAACATCTCCCTGTGCTCAGTGGAAGACATGTATCCCTAAATTGCATGATAAATACAAAGGGGTACTTTTCTATGCACCCACGCAGATGCACACATGGACCTACAGGGACAAATATCACTACAGGGATGTGCTCATATGTGTATGCCAATCAGTGCGTGCACTGCAGATGTGGTTTTGTTTTGATGACAATAAACATCTCTTACTTTGTGTCCCTGATGACATCTCCGTCTCATGCAGCCACATCAGGAATGGGATGGAGCAGACAGACAGACACCGAGATACAAAGGGGTGGCAATGACGATCTGAAGGGATGTGAAATGCCATTGTAGACAGACCTTGCCAAGAACTACACCAGCTCCTTCTTGTTTGGGGTGGCTTTATTGACAGCTGGCAGCTCAGTCAGGCTTTCCCCAGTGCTCTCTGCCTCTCTCAGAGAACCAGCTGCATCGCCTCTCACGTGCTCAGCTTTTGGCATCCAGAGGGTGTTGAGGGCAGTTGGATTGAGAGAGCTGCAAAACACAAGCCAGAACAAGGAGCAGTCTTGCTCTCCCAGTACCCATCATGGTGAAATGCTGGGGGCATGGAAGGAGGGGGATTGAGCCAGAGCACAGCCACGGGAAGTTCCCAGGCTCCTGCCATCGGATTCATTTTTGGCTTGCATTTGCTCTCCAACAGCCTGCCCTCTTGCAGCCATCACGGGCATGCTCAGCCTGTAAGGCTGGGCTTGGGCTGAACTCACCTTCACTCTGCCCATCTCATCCACATTGGCATCTGGAGGGAGAACCTGAGTTAGTGTCCAGCCACACACTGCAGGTAGGGCTTCCCCCCCACCCCTCACCACAGTTTCCCCCATGGCCACAGCTTGCCGTGGCAAAGGCATCACCACTTCACACAGTGCGTAGAGGAGAAGGGTGAAGAAGGGACTGGCACGTACAGTAATGGCTGGGGTCAGCTGAAGAGTCCTCATCACTACCAGCACCATGGAGAGGCCTAGAGAGAGCAAAGAGAAAGGGCACTGAGAGTCTGCAGCACAACTGCCACAAATGAACATGGGCCATGTGGGCCATTCCCATGGCTGATGCTATAATCCATCTGGCCTTGAGTTGGAATCAAGTGCACAGCAAGCCCCTTCTTCCTTGCCAGCAGCACAGGGAATGCAGCCACACACACACAGAAAACACTGCCCCTGGCCAAGGAGCACCTCAGGGCTCTGCCATTCCCCTGACTTCCTCCTGCAAACCCCACAGCTAGGATCTTTTGTTGCTCACCTTGGACATCTCCCTCTGCAGGCACCTGTAAAAAGAACAGGGGTTGAGGTACAAAGGCCAAGGTGCTGCCCAGCCCTGGCTCCCATCTCGGGGCTGGGAGACAAAGGCTGAAGCTCCCCAGCTCCCTCAGCAGCCTCCCCAGATGTGCTGCCCCCAGCCATCACCCCCAGGCACTGCCTGCCCCAGCTGTGCATTCCCAGGGTCCCCCCGAATGCCTTTCCCACTGCACCAGCCCCACAGCAGGACCCCCACGGCCTCAGCCTTTCCCCCCACCTTCCCCCACTCCCTCACCTTTTCTGATGGCAATCCAGCTGCCTGCAGCCAGGAGGACGAGGGCTACGGCTGCCACTGTCAGTGCTATGCCTGTGGGGAGGGCGTGCAAGAGCTGGGCATGGGGAGCTGGGTGACAGAGTGAGAGGCAGTGAGCAGGAATGTGTCCCTATAGCCGGCACACCTTCAGGCTTGTCCTCACCTTGGGAGCTGTGTATATCCGGGGTGGTCTTGCCGGCACCTGCACCGTGGGGCAGAGAGGGTTTTGCTTGGAGGGCTCAAGACCTCTTAAGCCTCCCAAGCCCATGTCCCTGGGCTTCTGTTGGTCCATGCCCCAGCCTCTGTTGGTCCATGCCAGGCAGGCACTTTCCAAGCACTCTGTCTCAAACCAGCACCTCTCTGGTCTCCTTCCTGGGGCCATCCCAAGCCCATTTTTTTTTTTTTTTTCGTTTTTTTTTTGCTGTTCCATGTAGAAGTCTCTGGATCCCTAAACACTCCAACACCTGCCTGTCCTCACACGATCTCTCCAGACCCCATTTAAGAGCCATAAATACAGCCTCATTCTTCACATATAGGTAACAGCCGAGCTCATGACAATCATCCCACTTTGCCTGCCACAAGCTCATCAATGTACACAGCAGACCTTGGAGCATCCCTGGCTCAGCCCAGCATCCATCAACATCCCCAACCCTTGCTCTCTGTGCATGGGCCCTGCACAGCCACATGTCTCAGGAGAGGTGGTGCTGCAAGGACAGGGGAACCCTTGAGAGCAGCTCTCTCTCTAAGGACTGCCTTGGAGGAGAGGGAACACTCCGAGGGGGAGTCATGCCCTGCCTGCTGCAGCACACAGCTCCAGCCTCAGCACAGCCAGGTGCTGGCACGTGCCTGCGTCCCTTCTGATCCTCCAGCCCAGAGGTGTGTCTCACCGGGGACATCCAGGATGCGGCCAGCACTGAGGGCAGAGCTCCTCACTCGGTTGCTGCCATCGTTGACCTGGTATCCACACATGTATGTCCCCTTGCTGTCCTGGGTGACGTCTAGACTGATGGTGTAGCTCAGCTGCCATGGTTGTCCTTTCAGGCTGTGTGCCTCCATCCTGTCCTTGCAGAATACAATTCGGGTAGGGGCTGAATGACCATCAGTGGTGCAGCGAAGTGAAACCAATTCCCCCTCTTGAGCGATGGAGGTGTTCAGGAATAGTGCTGGAGCTGGGAGGTCACCTGGGGAGACAGTGCAGAGATTCCCTGGGCAGCGTTAGTGACAGCAGAGATGCAAAGTGACCTGGATCCCAAATGTTGAAAAGGCTCTTGTCCAGGGCTTCAGACATGGAGAACAAACTCCCTCTCCTTTCCCATCTCCACCCCGACACATCTCCCTTCTGCCACCCATCCCCACTCTCACCTTTATCTGGGAAGTTGCAAATGTCCTGGGTGGTCAAGACTGCACCTGCAGCATGGGGCAGAGAGGGCTTTGCTTAGAGGGGCAGTGACCTGGCTCACCCCCACCTCGCTGCCCACATCCCCACTGCTAGATCCTAGCAGTCACCAGCATGTCTCCATCCAGAAACTACTTCATCTCCACCCCTGGCAGCCATTCCAATTTGCTCTGGATGTGTTTCCTGTTCCACATTAAGTCCCATATCTCCCTAAATCATCCAGCATTCTGAAAGTCTCGCTCTAAGACTACAGACAACTTTTTAGTGCTGGAGAAATGGGCCCCTTGCAAGACCTGTGTCATAGCTGGAGGAAGCAATCCTCGTCCTGCTTTCCCCAAAATTACTCTGCCCCACAATGCTGCATGCCTGCCCCACACAAGCTGTCCCACATCCTCCCCTGTGCCCAACACTGGCCTGTCCTGCCTCCACCAGCAGCCCTCCAGCCCTCAGACCCCATGCCCAACAATGATCCAACTCACAGAGTGCCAGCAATAGGACGGCAGGGCCAGAAGGAGACAGCCTTGCCCATGGTGCCTGCCCCAGCATCTTCTGGGGTGCTGCTGTTGGGGAGCAGTGTCTGCCTCAGGTGTCTGCTTTGTTGTGAGCTGGGGACGGTGGGACACAGGCTTGCAGCACAGCTGGGACCTGTGCTGTGGGCTTTCTGTGGCCGCCTGAGCCTAGCCCACAGCAGAAGCTCTCATCAGTGGGGGCCCAGCCTCAGCCCCTGCTGTATCCTTTGTATTTTGAGAGCCCCCGCTGTTATTTCTGTCCTCTCACACGCCGCAGCACGCGTGGTTTTTTTCCTGTATCTCAGGAGCATCATCCTTGCAAAGCCCTCCTTCTCTTTGTCCCAACACTGCTCACTGCTTTGCCTTCTTCTGACCACGTCACTTACCTTCTCTTCAATGTCTACACAAATGATGCTGCCAGGGGATTCCTGCACAAATTCCAAAGTGATATCAGAGATTTGGGACATTTATCAAGGCTGCAGGCAGTGTTGCCCTTCATCCTGATGGGGAGGGCAAGGGGTATGAGGAGGTGAAGCACTGGGAGTAGAAGTCAACAACTGGCTGTGGAGCAGCTGTTGAGAGCAGGGTCTGGGGTTCTCTTACTAGGGGGTAGTTGGGTCTTCGGGGGTTGAGATAACAGCAGATTTATCCTGTAAATTTGTGGAAGACTGCTCTCTGTTCTGTTTGTACAGCAGGTCCTTTTTGGGATGTTGATGTATTTTTTTTTTTCTATGTTGTTTTATGTGATCTGTGCCTTGGATGATATTTATGGCTCTTAAATGGGGTCTGGAGCCATAGTATGAGGACCTGGAGGTGTTGGAGTGCTTTGGGATCCAGGGACCACTACCTGGAACAGCAAACCAACAAAAAGGGTCTTGGAATGGCCCCAGGGAGGAGACCACAGTGGTGCTGTTCAAGACACAGTGGTGGGAAGGTGGCTTGCCTAGCAATTACCCAGGAGCAAAGGCATGCGCTAGGGCCTGGGGGTGCAGCAGGTTTTGTCCCCCCTAAGCAAAACCCTTTGTGCGCTATGGTGCAGGTGTTGGCATGAACACATGGGACCTCTGCAGATCCCTAGGTGAGTGTGAGCATGGGGATGAGTGGCAAAAGGGAGGGGTGTGTGTGCTGAAGACGGGAAGGGAGAGTAGGTTTGTTTTCTGGTTGTGAACACCCCAAAAGATATCTCTTTCCTGTGAGGCACACAAAACATTTTGCAGCTCCACTGCTGCTCCTGCTTCAAAGAGAGGAATCGCTGTTCTCTCTCCAGGTGGCATCCTGGTTCGTGCTTTTGTGTTGAACACTGTCAGGGCCCAGGATGAATATGTAATTTTGGTTCAGTGCTCCTCCTGAGCTGCACTTAAGGGGTTCCCCTGTCTCTACAGTATCACCTCTGCAGACATGGGGCTCTGCAGGGCCCGTGCACAGAAAGCAAGGGCTGGGGACATTGATGGACCCTGGGCTGTGCCAGTACTGCTCCAAGCTGTACCTGTACCCTTTAGAAACCTTTGTTTGGGAATTTACATGAGCTGGCTTGCTCATGGGGATGAGGACTCAGCATGGCTGGCCCCTACATCAACCACCCATCCCCAGCCTTACACAGTGGGGTTTTAGCTATCCCACACCAATGCCTGCAAGGAACTGGAAGGAGCCAAGGTGTTCCCACTGTGCGGCTCCCAGTGCTGGCATGTGGGGCCTTGTGTGCAGTGGGGAACTTTGGGGCAAGTTTGAGAGGACCCTTTCAGCTGAGAGGCATGAGGCTACTTGACTGCATGGAGGGAATAAGGGAAAAGAACATGTGGTGAAAACTCAGCAAAAGCTGCTTGGAGGCAGAGCTGGAGGGGAGGTGGGAATCAGGCTCCTTCCTGAAAGGACAGTCACTCATCTCTCAAACCCCCACCAATGCACTTGCTCCACAACTTCCTTCAGGCCCATGTATGCATGTTTGACATCACAGACCTCCAGGATAGTTTTCCTGGAAGAGAAGACACGGAGTTGGGTGCAAATAGATGCTCCCTCATTCCCATACAGCCTCCAATCCTCCCTGCTCAGTGAATCCCCATTGTGGTGTCAGCTGCAGACTTGCTGAGGGTAACCTCTGCCCCAGCATCCTGAGAATAATGCTAATGTTGAAAAAAAGTATTATACCTGGGCTATGATCAGAGCTATCTGGCACTCCTATGATATCCTTCCTGTGTGTCTATAGTACCTCCTGTGGGGTGCAGCAGACTGGGAATGGTAGCTGAAAGCCTTGGTACAAGTGAAAATCCAAATAATTTCCCTAGGAGACTGCTTCAGAATGCCTTTATTGTCAGCATTTGCACTTTTGTCTGCATTGTGCTTGTCAAGGCTGGGAGTCAAGGTTCATGATCTGGGGGTGTGCACTTGCATTTGTGCTAAACGTAAGAAGGCACCTCAAAGGAAGAATGGTCACCCTCTGGGGAAGAACATTTATTCAAAAAGCAAGCACCACATTTATTGAGGTATGGGATCTCTAGCAAGACAGCACATTGAATTCCCAATGAGAAGTGCTGGCGATTGCATGACTTCCGCGAGATGTTTATAGAAAAGGCTCATACATCTCTTCATCCTGGGTTCAAGTCTTTTTGGCGAGGACTTTTTGCCGGGTGGAGACCACAGCTGGGTTTGCTGTCTGGTTGGCAGCTGATAGGTGAATGGGTCTCCTGAATGGGGTGGATTTTCCACCCTCTCTGCTCACCCTGCCCACCCAAACTGCCTCACCATGCCCTGACTGCTGCGCCAAAGAATGTTTGTCCATCCTGTTCACCGTGCTCCTGATTGCTTGTGCTCCCTAGAGTCTGCCTTTCTACGATAGAGAGGGGTGCTGCTGGCTCTGCCCAAGCCTCGTCTGCTGCCCTCGCAAGGGCTGCAGGGTCCTGGTGGATTCCTCGGCTGCCTCAAGTGGCCTTGAAGCAGAAAACACCTTGCACACAACAATCCTCTGTGGCCTTGAAGCAGAAAATGCCTTGCACACAACAATCCCCACTCCACTGCAGAATGCATCTGCCCCAGAGCCAACTGCCTTGGTGAGAGGTTTAAAACCATTCCCCCTTATCCTATCATTATCTGCTGGAGCAAAAAGTTTCTCTCCACCTTCTTAATGTGACTCCTTTAAGTACTGAAAGGCTGCAATGGGGTCTCCCCAGAGCCTTCTCTTCTCCAGGCTGAGTATCCCCAGCTCTCTTAGACTTTCTTCAGAGATGTGCTCCAACCATTTCATCATCTTCATGGCCCTCCTCTAACAGGTCCAAATCCTTTTTGGACTCGGAGCCTCAGACCTAGATGCAGGAATCCAAGTGGGGCCTCACAAGGGCAGAACAGAGGGGCACAGTCCGCTCCCTCAACCTGCTGGCCACTCCTCTTGATGCAGTCCAGGATTTGGTTGGCTTTCTGAGCAGCAAGCACACACTGCTGGCTCATGTCAAACTTCTCAAAGCAAAGTATGCTCAATACCCTGCCAGATTTTAGCAGATCTTTGGAAAATAGCTATCTTTTAATGATTTATCTTACCGTAGATCTTCTAATGAGCTTAACATTTAAAATAAAATTTTCCAAAAAGGTACTTTTCTCCAAGGAAGATTTATTTATTTTCTTGTTGTAAAGATGGTGAAATTTCACTTTCCTAACTTTACAGATGGCATTGAACTTAAACACAGAACAGGGAGCACAAGTTATGTTGCCTAGAGGTAGGTGCTGTTTGAGATGCTTCAGGCTGACAGGTATGACAAAAATAAAAATAAAAAAGTGATGCAAATCCTTCTAGAGCAAACTGTAGGAGACAGACTATATAGAACCAGCTAAATTACTACTCTCTTCAATCAACTGAACCTGTTGCTGTACTCATAAGACTTTCATGTCCTGTAAGGGGAGCACAAATAGCTACCCAGAGTTTTCTGAATCTTATCCCAGTCTTGTTTATACTACCTGTTTCTTTTTTCCTTTCTTGATTTTTCTGCCTGTTCTAAACACAAATCTATTCTCTTTTAATTTTACATTACTTAAATATTAGTTCTTAAATTTTCTGTTATACCTTCAACTGAACTGTCTTCCCCTAATCCATTAAATGTGAGAATCCAATTTATAGAGCCTTTAATGGAACAGGAATTTTTTGCTGACGGCAAACAGGTTTGACTGTCCCTTCTTCTTTGGACAGAAGTGGGTAAAATTTTTCTGCATGTTCCTTTCCAAGGCTTATAGGGATTTTCACTATGATATTCATCTGCTCTGCTTCATAAAATTTGACTTGTGCTTCCTCCAAGTCCAGAAGCACACCAATCACTGAGCAACTCATATTCTTCTTCTCAATCTTGCTGTTTTCCTTGCTAGAGAGTAACTGTCCCTGGGATCTGTGCAGAGCCCAGAAGTCCTCCTCAGCAT
>CM021794.1:372297-404032 GCA_011076525.1 Nettapus auritus | reverse complement strand
ATGCTGAGGAGGACTTCTGGGCTCTGCACAGATCCCAGGGACAGTTATTCTCTAGCAAAGGAAACAGAAGGATTGAGAAGAAGAATATGAGTTGCTCAGTGATTGGTGTGCTTCTGGACTTGGAGGAAGCACAAGTCAAATTTTATGAAGCAGAGCAGATGAATATCATAGTGAAAATCCCTATAAGCCTTGGAAAGGAACCTGCAGAAAGGTTTTACCCATTTTTACCTAAAAGAGAAGAAGGGGTAGTCACACCTGTTATCTGCCCAGTTTTAATCCCTGTCCCTTTGGAGACACTGTAGAAGGAAGATTTGAATCAAATGGCTTGTAGAGTCAAGGTTCTCTTTCAATGTGTCAGAGTGGACTAGAGGAGAGACAACAATGTCTTAGGACATCAGTAATTATCAAATCCAGAGAGTAGTATGGTGGAACAAAACAGGAAAACCAGGAAAAAAAAAAAAAAGGAGTAAGTAATGAGACAAAGATGCATTGTCTAAAAGTAGGGAACAAAGGTGAAGTTTGAAGCAAAATATATTTTAATATTATTTGTTTTCAACTAAGAGAACATGAGAAGCCTGTAATGATCACATTTTGGTGGAGCATATGTCAGCGCTGTGTTTGAATTCCAAAGCATGCACAAAGAATCACAGAAAAGTATACCATGGCAAGTCCAGGACAAACAAAAAAAATGCTTAATTTTTCTTTCTAATTGTTGTAAGAAGAATGAGTATGAAGAAAAACAATGTTTGAATTATAAAAAAAGCATCAGAAATATTGGATTATTCAGTTAATCCTTTTAAATGAGTATGATTATTAGAGGATTATTGCCTCCTGCTCTTGTAGAGGCCCTGTTATTTTCTGTCTTTTCTTGATCTGGGGCATGTTGGGGTAATGTTTTTTTTTTTTTTTTTTTTTTTTTTTTTTTTTTTTTTTTTGTTTGTTTGTTTGTTTGTTTGTTTGTTTTGTTTTGTTTTGTTTTGTTTGTTTTTCCATATCAATGTGTTTTTACTACGCATCCATGCAAGCTTGAGTATTTGTGACAAGTGGATGGAGATAACAATGCCCTGGCCAGTAGCTGCCTCACCAAAGAGGGATTATCCACTCTTACTAGTGCAGTTGAAGAAGGAGTTAGTGTTCCCCCATCTAAGCCCTTTTTACATGGAAGCACTGTTTGCCAGTTTCTCCAAGCTCCTGAAAGTGTAGTATAACTCGGCATCTGTCAGTTGGTAATGAAAAATTGCATTTTACAGCACTATATTTTGTATTGCATTGCTTTTTTTTTTTTTTTTTTTTTTTTGATTGTTTATCTTAGCCCATGAATTTTCTAACTTCTGCCCTTCAAATTCCTACGTACCGCTTGTGGAGAGTGAGCTGAGTGATGTGTGAGCTGTGTTGTGCCTAGCACAACATGCATGCAACTTGTTGTAAAAGAAACCACAATGCGTTATTGGAGCTTCACGTTTGACAAATAATGTCCAGCTGTTTTAGAGATGTGATGAGACAAAAAGGGGGGGAAATTAATGGTCTGTAGAAGAAATCTGCCAAGAAAATGGACAAAAAGCATGGGATTAAATGCCTGAAGGTCTCATGGAACATGGAAATTTTGCCCTAAACCTTAAGAATATATTTTATGTAAACTGATCTCTGTAGTATCTCCACTTGTTTTTTATTTGATTTCACCTTTTTGCTCCTTTTTGGTTTCATTTTGATGGGGTGAGGGGTGTCATATTAAAAGGACACTTATCAGAGTCCAGTATTTGCCTGTTTCAGAGCCCTACTAAGAGCTTTCACTGAGACAGTCTCAGAAAGACAAAAGTATTTGCAGTCCAACGTTTGCCAAGGACTTTCACTGAGGCAGTTACACAAAGTTGAAACCTCTTCTAGGTTTCCACTGAATCCATGTCACTCCAAGTTGGAGACAAGGATATAATGGAGAACAGTGTCAGATGCTTTGAAGTTGCTCTTCCCCTTTCCACCAGTGCTGTAACCCCATGGTAGAAAGCCACTAGATTTGTCAGGCATGATCTGCCCTTTGTGGAGCCACGTGGGCTGTCACCAATCTCCTCATTATTTCCCATGTGCCTCAGCATAGTTTCCAGGATTATCTGCTTTATCGTCTTGCCAGGCGCAGAGGTGAGACTGAAGGGCCTGAAGTTCCCCAGGTCTTCCTTTTTTTACCTTTTTTAAAATGTGGGTTATATTTCCACACTTCTGGTCAATGAGAACTTCACTGCACTGCCACAACATCTCAAACATGATGGACAGTGGTTTAGCAACCACATCTGCCAGTTCCTTCAGGACCCGTAGATGTATCTCATCAGGTCCCATGGACTTGTGCAGATTCAGGTTCTTTCGATGGTCTCAAACCTGATCTCCTACACTGGGCAGTTCTTTTTTTCTCACAATCCCTGCTTTTGCCTTCTGGGGCCCAGGACACATGTCTTGAGCCATGCCTTGTTAGTGAGGACTGAGGCGAAACAGTAATTAAGAACCTCAGCGTTCTGCATATCCTAGGTGACCAGGTCTCCTGTTTCCTTCCAGACAGTGCCCACGAATTCGCTAGTTTTCCTTTTGTCACTGATGTACCTGTAGAACCCTTCTTGTAGCAGTTGATGTCCCTAGACAAATTTAATTCTATGAATGCTTTGGCTTTCCTAACCTGATCCCTGGCTGCTCAGACAATGTTGCTGTATCCCTCCCAGGTTATCCTTCCTTGCTCCTACTTGTTCACCCACGCAGGCCTCCAGGGGTTTTTGCCTGACTTCCTCTTTGCTGGGATGCATTGCTCCTGAGCTTGGGGGAAGTGATCCTTAAACAATAATCAACTTTCTTGGGCCCCTCGTCCCTCCAGGGATTAGTCCCATGGCACTCTACCAGCCAGACCCCCAAAGAGGGCAAAGTCTGCTCTCCCAAAATCCAGGGTAGCAAGCTTATCATGCTCCCTGAGACTGAGGCGATTGGCTCTGGGGCAGACGCGTTCTGCAGCGGAGCGGGGGATCAGGACAGGCAGGGCTATTTTCCCGGCATCGAGGCCACTCGAGGCAGCCGAGGGAGCAGCCACGAGCCAGCAGCTCTCGTGAGGGACGCTGATGAGGCGTAGGCGGAGCCAACAGAGCCCCCTCCTCGGCTGTTCAAAAGCAGCCCCTAGGGAGCGCGAGCGACCAGGAGTGCGGCGACCAGGATGGACAAACAGGGCGGGGCGTGTTGGAAGGGCAGGTCGCGGCAGTTTGCGTGGCAGTTTGCACAGGGAGGGCGAGCGGGGAGGGCGTAGCGACCATAGAAGGTTAGCAGGGTAGTAGAGCATGATCTGTGCTTCGTAAATCCATGCTGACTGTTCATAAGCACATTCTTGTCTTCTATGTGTTTGGAAATGGTTTCCAGGAGGGATTTCTCCATCAAATTTCCAGGGACTGCAGTGAGGCTGCCTGGACCATAGTCACCCATGTCTTCTTCCTATTGCCCTTAAAGTTAGGGGTAACATTTGTTCTCTTTCAGACTTCAAGAGCTTCTCCCAGTTGCCATGACCTTTCAAAGATAATGGAGAGTGGTATTTCAGTGACATCAGCCAGATCCCTCAGAACTTGAGGGTGCAATCCATCAAGCTCCATGGACTTTTGTATGCCACATTTCTTTTAAGTGCTCCCTAACCTGGTCCTCCTCCACCAAGGGAAACACCTTCTTTCCTCCTTTCTGCCTTCACTCCTCCCTAAAGAAAATCCAGCTTTGTTTCTCAGGCAACTAGAAATACTTCCTGCATTGTATTTTCAGGAAGAAACTGCTGTGAGAAATAGTATTAAGTGGAAAATCCTCTGAAAATCCGTGAATAGTTAGATTCAAAGACATTACCTTCTCCAAAGGGAAAGTTACACCCTTTTCAAGCTGATTTCTTTTAGTGGTATCTGCCAAATCCCTAGGACAACATGCTTCCATTACCATTGTAACTTGACAGTAAAGCATCAGTCTTAGAAGAAAACATGTGATCTTCAGAGAGGCACCCTGAGTTAATCTTTAATATTTCATTCTTCATTTCAGTTCCACTGTTCAGAGTTCAGTCTCTTTGATCTGAGACAGAAGATGGAGAGACCTTTCCTACCTTGCAACAGGTGAAATACACTTTTTATTCTGAAATAAGGTTCACTTCTGATGCTGGGCAGTGGGCATTCAGCTGTATGTGTGATTATCTTAAACCTCTTCCTAACACCAAAGTTCCTTTTGCATCTGATCATTCACAACACAACAATGCATCCCTCATATGAAAGATGAGGTGTGATCTTCAGGCAGAGAAATGTCAGATTTAGACTTCAGTACCTGATTCTTTCTTTCATTTTCCTTTCCTTCTGCAGGGAGATGGTGCATAACCCATTGTCATCCTGCATGAGTTAAGCCTTAAGTTCACTTTCTCCTGCAAGAAGGAAAAGCAGCTATCTGATATAATTGTTCACCTTCATACATCAAGACAGGTAAGTGTTTCTCTTTTAACTCTTTCACTTTTGAACAAGCCAAGAATGTCGGACTTCCATAGCAATGAATGGAACTGCTCTATTCCCTTCACCAAAGCTATGCACACAGGGGCCAGCAGTCTTCTTTTCTCCACCCATGTCTCCTTAAGTGTAGTCAGGGAGGAAGTGTAGGCATCGGCAGCATGTTTGTTCCTGCTAGCTCCTGCAGAGAAAAATGAAAGTGACAGGGAATGATCATCAGGGGGAGAAAGCTGAGGTACTAGCCAGCTGGGTTAGGTTTTGCTTCACCAAGGATGTTTTTGTCTTTGGTGTATGGAAATATCAGTTATCTTCCAGCATAACTCTCAAGCGGAGGCTGCAGAGCAGGAGAAAAGTTCTATACTCCCTTTCTGAAGGGGACTGTTGGGTTCAGGGAAGCCACCCACACCACTCCCAACTGGCACAGTGTCTCAGGGTGAAATAAATTGACAAAGGCTCTCACCTATTGAATGCTGTGAAGGTGAAACTATCATGATGTTGTTGTAGCTCAGCATGAGAGGATAACTACCAGAGCACCCGGTGGGATAGCTGCTTTGCAGAGATGTTAACAACCTCAAACTTTTCTGATTACTTCAAATAATTAAGGTTGTCATCTTCTATGCAGTGAATATCAGGCCTTCATGAAATTGTCTTTTTTTCTTATTAAATTTCTATTGCATTCAATGAATTTTGTGCATTTGATACAAGTTGCAGTGTCAAAGTTAACTCCATTTTCTATCCTTCTAGTAGAATAATGATTATTTACCTTACTTAAAATATGTCACACTATGTCTATTTAGCAATGCACATGAAGCCCATGGGAATTAAGGAAAACTGTTTTGTGTGTGTGTGTGTGTGTGTGTGTTTCTTGTTGTTTGTTTGTTTTAAAATGGCATATAAGCATTCAGCTGGTTTTGTTCTTTGAAGTCATAAATGTTGGTCTGCTAGTCAGTGAGGTTTCTTTTGGTCCCTCCTCATATAACACAATATATTATTTACAGTCAGAGAAAAGAAAAAAAATAACATTTGTTAGCAAAAATACCTTTGCTAAACAAAGTATCAGGTCTCAGCATTTGCTGGCTGGAAGCCCTTTGTCCAAATGCTCCCATATGTGTCTGATCCTACTTTCTGCTCTCTGATGTATCCAGTCTCATCAGTACAATTCGTCTCAGTTGGATTTGGGCTGGATGTATGGGGTTTCACTGAATTTCAAAAGAAATTGCAATATTCAAATGGCAATGAATACAGCTAGGAGAGAGGCTGCTTTTGTCTAAGCACAAACATCTTGTGACATTTTGTATTTATAATATAGCCATTTGGTATAAATAAGCCATTTGGTATTTATAATCCAGATGGGAACAGGTTTCTACAGGTTGCCAACCCAAATGCCTGTTCTAGTATTCTAGCCAGAATAATAAAATATGAAACAGCCTTTTAAGCAACTGAAGAGCAATGTTCTCATCTCTAAGCAAGGTTAAACCCTTTCCCATATTAGGTCTTTAAAGTCTTCAATAACATTTTCTAGTTTCTTGTGTGCCAATTATCTGGAAAGAACCAATTTAGTTTATCTCAAATCCCATGAAAACTCCTGGAGAGTGGCAAGAGCAAGATTCAGCGTCGATGAAGTTGACGAACATTTATGAAATTTAGTGCCAGTTGCAGTGTCACATTCAATGGCCTGACCTACCTGTGAAGTTCATGGGGATGTGGACAATACACTCAACAGTGTCATCTCATTCTGTGGTGCAAGCATGATCTTTGGCTTCCTGGATGACCTGGGACCCAGAAGGGACTATTTCCCTCCATGTACCTCAAACAGAGCTAAGGGCTACCCACAGATTATTGAACTATAGTAAAGTAGTAAAGATATCATACCAAAAATGTTGCTGTGGGGACTGAGACAGGGACAGGCAACCATGTACTGGAAATGTCAAACTCCACAAAGAGGCCAGAGACTAGAGAAGGGGCACAGGGCACCAGAGCTGACCCTGGTGCAGCCCTAAATAATCTCAGGTTTGTATCAGAGCTGAATGTGGTTGGCTGTGTTAATTAGTTATGTGAAATCTTGTGTGAAGTTGAAAGAGAGGTTATGATTGCACTCTGAAGTCTGATTGTTTCAGGGAGCAGTGTCTTCATGATAGCAAAGAGGATAGTTTCCCCTTCCTGTAAACCCACGTACAGAAGCTGATAAACAACATTTATTCCCTCTTTCTTTACCCATATCATATCATGGACAAAGAAACTTGTGAAAGTCAGACCAGAGATTTAAACTGGTGTGTTAATTCATATGTTCATCAAATTTTGCAGAAAACAGTGTGGACTGGGTTGAATTTTTTTATTTCTTGCATACACCTTGGAACTTTCTGGGAGCACGGTAGGCTGCAAGAAATTCTCAGAAGCTGAAATTTAAATTGAAACATCTGGACAGGCATAGATTTTCTTGGCATTTAAACTCAACTGCTTGAGTGGTTTGGAAGGCATGTTAGTGGAATTCAAGAGATGTCCTATGTTTAGGACAGATTTCCCTTCTAGTATACTTCCCTTCTTTTTCTCTTTCAGGTCAGCTGAATGATCATTCTACACATGCAACTGCAGTCATGGAGCAGAAGAAATGGCTTTTGTTCACTGTGGCACTGCTAGCAGCCATCCCCATCTCATCAGGTAACATATAAACTCTTCTAATTCCTGAGGGATTAAAGTCTGCAGGTGATAAGAAGTGCACAAACTGAAGGTCATGGTCTCCTGAGAAGACTTCCTCTTAACTCCAAAAGAGCCAGATCTGCCCTGTCACTTTGATGTTTGGGAATCTGCCTCTTTCCAGCCTGCGTTTATATTCCTTGTTGGAGATTGGGTAGCCCTAACCCAACCCAGCTCTGCCACATCAGCCCTTGCCAAAGCAGCAAGAGCATTTCCAAGTCTACATGGGCAGTTTGCATTGATACAGCTGCCTCACTGCTGGTGACATAGATTGGAAAGGACCAAGGCAGGCAAGAAAGTTGGACCAAATGTTTCTGTATATTTTTTTCTGTATATTCTTTTTCTGTATATTCTTTTAAGCAATTTTGTTGTTATTGTTGTTGTTATTATTATTTTCCCTCCAAATAATCCTGTCTTATTCCACTTTTAAGAGCCTATTTTTTCCATACTTTTCACCACTTTGGGCTTCCACTTTTCCAGTTCCCATTTTGCTCCAGAAAAAATAAAAAAGAAAAAGAAAAAAAAAAAAAAAAAGAGAGAGAACAAATGAATAAATATTACAAAAATTGAAATGAAATGAAATAAAATAAAATAAATAAAATATATTTCATTTAATCTATAAATAAAAGCAAACATGCTAACAGTTTTCCTCATATCATTAAAAATGCTTTGCAAATGTTATTCCAATGGACAACAGTCATTTCTCCAAAAGATCCCCTAGGTTCTTTTTCTTCTTCTTCTTTTTCTTCTTCTTCTTTTTCTTCTTCTTCTTCATCTCATTGTTTTAGACATTTCTTTCTGATGTGTTACTTCCTGGCCTTCAGATTTAACTGAAAAGAGAATACTCTCTAATGAATATTTCCAACTTGCAAGTGTTATCCATTCTCTGGGGCAGGCACAAGTGTTTGTCCCAGTGCTCTTTGCCTTTCATACTAGTACCTTTTCTGTTGGATTTCAGCCAGATGCTTACTCAAGTTTGGTTCCTACAGAAAATTTTGAGGTCATCTCTCCCCGGAATGTGTTGGGGGTTGTTGGCCTGGACACAGTTCTTCCCTGCAATGTCTCTTCCACGAAGCCACTGTATGACATTGAAGTCCAATGGAAGAAAATCACAGATGGGCATATAGAAGATGTCTACATATGGAGGAACACAGTTGACAAACCAGGGCAGAAATATGTGGGGAGGACTGAACTGCCAAAAGATGGACTTGCCTCTGGGAATGTGTCCCTAACACTGAAGAATGTGCTGCCAGCAGATGAAGGAATGTACAGCTGCACTGTGAATTCCAAGGACTGGAGTGCTGACACAACCACCGTGCTCAGCATTACAGGTTGGAGATTTTGTGGGCTGGACTGTGAAAGGGATAGGTTTTTTTACAGAAGGAAAAAAAGCTATTCAAAAGTACATTGCCCCCAGCTGATCCCCCCTCATATGATCCATCATGTAATCTGACCAGTCATATGATCCAGTGGGCCACATGACACATTACTTTTGATCTGATTTAACTCTTTAATTCAGAGCCATTGAGAGACTGAGAGGTCAGAAAGGGGCTGGGAAGAGTTCAACCCATGTGCCACTCACTGCACAGGAGGCAACTAGGGGCACTAGCAACCTGGCCACCACAAAGAAGGTCTCTTTTAGTTTTAGGCAAGGAAGGAGCTTTAAACTCTCATAGCATAAAGTGCTCCCCTGAGTCTCTTGAGAGATTTTACCATGCATGTTCAAAAGTGGTTGCATTACATGAAGAAGTGGAACATGCGGGGATAGCTTGCTAAGACAGCCAAGAGATCAGGGTGAGTTCCTATACAGGCTTCATCCCCACTCTCAGCTTTATTGTGAAAAGTGTAGGGTTAGCTAGCTGCAGTACTCACTGTTAGTGAGATGTGGGACCACATGATGGACACATAAGTCCCCCACCTATTGTGCTGGTGAGAATGGTTGCTCTGTCTTCATGGACAGCAGGCATAATTTGTGTGTGGGAGAGTAATGTCAGGTGAAACCAGTCAGCCTAGACTTGCTGATGGAAAACATCTCCTCATCCAAAAGTGGCTAGGCAAGCTTTAAGGATAGGTGAGAGAAAGAGGTCCCACCTGGTGCCCATTTCCTACTATCAACCAGGAAATATCCCTATAAAGTTCAGCTTGGACTCAGGGGTCTGACTAAGGTACGCATGTCGGGCATCCCACACCCTCACACTAGAGCAGTTTTGGTGCATTCCCTATACAGTGACCATCAATGCCCACTCCTTCATGCTGGCATGAACTGGGTAGATGCCAGGGAAAGAGCTGTGCATGTTTTACAGTTTTTATGTTTTCTTCTTTCCATTTCCTCAAAATTGGACCAGAGTCATACAGATTCTGTAACAGCAGTACTAAGTAAAGGGTATAAAGATACACATCTTCTCTCTGCTGGGTAGGGAGCTGAGAGGCAGACCCATCCAACATTGTGTCTTTTTCTTAGCCAAGGACAAGCTGGCATACATAGCAGAGAGGATTTGTGATCCCAGAGGAGCATTTCAAGGTCTAGGCTAAGTACTAAGAGAAACTGGCAGGAAATGGGGCCAAACTCTGGGTTAAAGTGTTGAGAATCCCAGGTAGAGTTGCTTTTTGTGAAAACACTCTCCTCTCACTAACAAACTCTTGCTTTTAAGGTACCAGTGAAGTATTCTTTGAAATACTTGGCCCGCAAGGACAAGGTGTTGAGCTTGCTTGCAGATCACATGGATGGTTCCCCAAACCCACTGTTGAATGGGTTGTTCAGAATAAGCGGATGTTGTCTCCAGACACTGAAATACATCAGGACAGCAAGGGGCTCTTCAGTGTGTTGAGTCGAGTCACAGTTACAAGACAGGAAGTGGAAGAAGTCACCTGTCAAATCCAGAACAACCTGACACAGGCTGAGAAAACTACTGTGCGCCTCTCAAGTGAGTTACATCTGTAGTGGTTTTACTCAGCTGGGCAGCTGAGCTCCACCACAACAGCTCTCTCTCACTTCCCCTCAAAGGGAGAGGGGGAGAAAATACGATGAAAAGGCTGAAGGTTTGAGATAAGGGCAGGGAGATCACTCAGTGTCCTGAGAAGCCCTTTCTGTAAAGACATCCTTAGTCCTAGAAGCTCTGTAAGGTGCTTTCCAGTGCCAGGGAAGATAATAGCTCTGCAGTCCAGCTAAATGGATCACAAACCACCATGCCCAACTGCAGGTTGGACAGGCTGTAGTAAGGAATGGGAAGGGTCCTTCTTGGTCTGAATGCTGTAGAAGTCTCTAGAGAAGGCTGGCTCTGCCCCAGAAGGTAGGTTTGTGGCTGTTTCTTACATCAGTTCTAAGGGAACTCTGGGGTAGGTACTCTTTAAAAAGGTTAGAGGCCCAAGGGACTGGTGAAAAACACTCCCAGGAGTCCCAGATCGCTGCTCATCCATCCACACATTTCTGTAACACTTACCACAGCTCAGAGGAAAATCCAGAGGAAAAATTCCTGATGATTTTAGGGTAGAATTCTGAGAATTCTTAGGGTAGAAAGCTGAGATTTTGATCTGAACAGGTCAATTCAGCTCTGTAGTTCCTGGAGAAGAATTGACATGATCCCAAAGTGATTCCTCCTGATTGCACATTGCAAGGTGAAATTCAAAAATTCAAAGATTTTCTTTTCAAAGGTGCTGCTTTTCCACGTACATCTGCATGGATTCATGCATTCTGGATACTATTGTCTTTAACTCTTCTTATAACTGCTGTGAGTGCTCTTCTGTTATTTAGAGGTAAGAAGATTTTTTTTTTTTTTTTTTTTTTTTTTTTTTTTTTTTAATTTGCCTCAATTAAACCTACTCTTGAAAATAAAGTGGTCATTGAACAACACAAAAGATCTTGGCCTTTCATCCATACCATGTTAGACACCTGTGGGCGTAGATACATTTGCACAGAGACACGCCACAAGATGTGCAAGAAGTCTGCACTCAGCTGGTAGTGTGGCCACAGTCTTACTGCTGTGCAAAGTGACCTTTATTCCAGTTGCCCCTGCCTGACCCCATCATACTAGAGGGTTAAAGCCAGTCAGAGTTCAAGGTAGGGAATGGAGATTGTTTATTTATCGTAAGTTGCAAAATTTAAAGAAGCTAAGCCCAATACTCCTGATCTTTACACGGTAACTAAGCTGGAACCTTCAAAGAATACTCAGTGATACAATATGGTCAATAATAGAGTGGAAAAGAATGTAAAAAAATAATTAAAATAAGATAAGATAAAATAAAATAAAATAAAATAAAATAAAGCAAAATAAAATAATAAACCCACCATGATTTCATAAAATATGACATGGTTCAACTAAATACAAGTTTTTGGTTTGTTTTACCCCATACCCAGCATGATGTGTTTATACTACCCCTTGTGATACCCAGCTGCCTATGACCTGTCCCAAGCGATTTCAGATGTTTTTTTCACACACAACCTACATGTGATCTTCAGATATTTCCTCTGTGTTTCAGTATTTAATTTGCTTCTTTGAACATTACAGCAAAACAGAGGGCCTCTAAGAAAAAAAAACAGGAAGAAGCAATTTTTAAAAAGCAAGGTAAGGCAGAGCTCTGTCTCTAAGTACCCACTTCAACAATCAGTTGCAATTACCATCCATCTTCCATGTGGAAGGAGATTTCCTTGCATTCACAAAGGAAAGTTAGGATACTCATGCTCTTATCTCAGATGAAGAGTTTGTGAAAATATGAAAAACATTTACTTTCCTAGGAGCCTTTTAGGCCCACTAGCTTCCACAGGAATATGTCAGTTCCTTTGCCTGGACAATTCCCTGTGATTTGCCTTGAAATCCCTTCTGCTGTCATTCCTTCATCTAGCACAAGCACAGGAACGCGACCCTCTGAACAGCTCAGGGCCCTTTTCCCAAGTGCCCATCTAACCAGAGAAGGATGTCGTAGTTCCCAATACCCGAAAAGACTTAGGGAACCTGCAACCTCCTTGCATTACTGGGTAACAGAAGAGAGAGTGCAGGCATTAGGAGGGGGCTTAAAAACAAACCCATCTCCATCTGTCTACAGGACTGATGGACTGAGTGTTCTGAAGCTGAGCTCTATCAGGACCATGGCCACCTCTGTCGCATTAGTTTCAGTCCTCCAGAGGCTTCTGTGAGGAGTCTTATGGATGTCAAATCACTACTCATTGTCTAACGTGTTTTTTCCCTTGCTTTACAGAATATGAGAAAAAGACTTCAAATGCAGGTACAGTAAAGTTAATCTCTCCATATTGAGAAAGTCCCACTCTGGTTTTCCCAAGTTTATGTAGCCATTATCATTTAACCTTTCTACCAGGCCAGGCATCCACCCTTCCTTACTGTGGACCTCCTCCAATCTGCCCTTTCATTTCACATCCTCTTTTTCATTCTCATGACAAGCTTACACTGAAGAAATTGTGGGCAAGGCATCTGCAGAACAATATCCTTGCCTGCAACCATCACTAGAATTCACCTCACAAAAATGGAGCGGGTGCAGCCTTACCTAGCTCACTCAGGGCACCATGCTCGGAGGGGGAAATCACTCCACTGTCCCTTCAGACCATGCATATCTGATGTAGAAAGATCTGATTTTTTTTCTTCAAATCCTCAACACAGAAAGCAAAGATGTTTTTATCTTCTTTCTCTTGCAGAATATGACATACTGCAGGCTCGATGTGGTAAGAGACCAATTACGGGAGAAAATAAATAGTGTGTTGCCACTATTGTGGAAAACAGATACAGATGCAAACTGTCTGTGTCCTGATGCTCCAGGCAGATGTTAGTGATAGATGAAGTCCAGTTATCTGGCCCTGTGGCCATTATTCTTCTCCCTGGGTAGCTCTCATTACCTAGTAGTGGTAGCTCACTCTCACTGACCAAGCACATAACAGTCTATGTTTCTTTTTCAGATGCAATAAGCAGAGAACTAGGTAAGTCAAGGCACCTTCCTTTTCTCTGTCTCTTTAAACACAAGTCTGTCAGTGGTTGGAAGCCACACCTTCCACTGACCCCATAGTCCTAGCAAAGCACTGTACTCCAGACAGTGAACTCTTTGAGGGCTCAGACGGACTCAATGGGGACTCAAAAAGACAATGAATTATTATACACCATTTCCCACACCAGTCAGCATGCTGCAGGATTAGAGAACTTGTCCCTAAGCTTCCTGATCTATCTGGGGGGCCCTTGGGGCATATAATCCAAGTCCTGCAGGCTAGACCACTACGTACACATGTGAAGGCCATGCTTAGCTCCCATTATCACCAAGGAGCTTCTCCTTTGTCCCATATCACAAGCTTTCCTCAATGGCAGGCCTGGGTCATGCCCTGTCCACATAGCAGAGTACTCCTCCGGTCCTGACTAATGACAGAACAGAAGGTTTATTCCTTTGCTTGTGAGGTACCTCAGGCATGGCAGAGCACTGCTCCATAAATGCAGAAGGGACATGGATCCAGCATGGGCATTTTGGCCTTTGAATACAGCCTCTTTGCTTTTGATTTGTGCTTTCTTTTTCTTTTTCTTCCTTTTTTTTTTTTTTTTAACAGAATTCAGACAGGCTCGAAGCTACATGGGTAAGTTTGTGGACTTGTAACCTGACAGAAGGGCTAGAAGCTAAGTCAAGGTGTCAAAGCTTGGAGCAACTCCCCTTGTTCCTTCTGGAATGAGCTGGCCAAAACATTGCCCTAATGAGCAGTGGCATATGGACAAAGGCTGGCAACTCCCTTGGGTTTAGCTACACCCATGATATGGGTCCCACAGAAATGAGCCATGAGCAGCCAATTTGGGAATGAAGCTGTCATTTCTTGCTTGCCAGGAAATTGGCATCACCCTCAGGCTAGAAGCCAAGTTTGAACTCCAACCTGACCTGGGAGCAGGAGCTCTATTTCCAAAGCTCACTCTAAAAGACAGCAGGTCCTTCTCCTCATAAGGATGTCGGTGTCTGGGATTCTCTGCTATTTGTAAATAATGGCTCCTCCTCTGTCTTCCCAGTGCCCATCACCCTGGATGTAGCATGGAAACACCCTGAACTTGCCCTGTCTCCTGACCACAGAACGGTCCATCATGAGCCTTCTGATCAGGGTTCCATCATCAAGTGCCAGCTTCCCATCGTGGTGGGCAGGGAGGGCTTTGCCTCAGGGCGCCATTACTGGGAGGTGCAGGTGTGGAATGGGCTGGACTGGGAGGTGGGGGTACTGACAGAGACTGTGAGGAACACTCTGGTAGGAGAGAGCCGGGAAGAGTTTCCTGAGGATGGAGTATGGTCACTGAGAAGGGTGAAAGGAAAGTTCTGGCCTGAGGAGGCCAATAATGTGATGCATCAGAATACTGCCCCACTAGCAGTGGTTGGGCTTGACTTGGACTTAGAGCACAGCACACTCTCCTTCTACAATGCTGGGGTTTCAGGACATATCCTGGAAGTCTCCATCGAAACATCTACAAAACTGTACCCTTTCCTCAAACCAGGCCTTGGTAAGGTAGGAGAGAAGGGAAAACCCCTCTCCATCAACCATGACACAGGGTGGGACTACCCACAAAAAATGCAGTATGATATGGTACATGGAAACCTGACCTGAGCTGCAGTGATTCTTTGGTCTTCATGGAGAGGGAGAAAGGACAGAGCAGCAGAGCAGATCATTGACAGCCCTGCTTGGTTCCATCTGACCACTGTCAGTGGCAAAGAAATCTGGACTGGCAAATTCAGAAACACCAGGAAGTATACTTGTCATACTTGTCATACTGAAATGCCATCAACCCCCAGGGAGCGACACCTGGACCTATCAACCTCCACCAAGGAGATGCACTCACACTTTCTGCACCTACCATTTTTTGCTATTCTCTTGTCTTTGCACTCCATGTTCCTCTTTGTTAAACAGAAAATGAAATAAGAAAGAATGATTTTTCCTGTGTTGCTGAGTGCTCTGGTGTTGTTCTGCCTTTCTTCTTACTGATAATCTGGGGATCCAAAGCTCCTCCTGCCCAGATTGTTAGGTTCCCATATAGCAACAATTTTCTGGAAATCCCTTGCACCTAGCTAGTTGATGCCTTTTGATGCAGGAAGCACTCTTACTAGAGATCCCAGACCTCAATAAATGTGGTGTTTCCTTTTTGCCTTGAGGTTCTTCCCCTGAGGGCAGCTATTCTTCCTTTGAAGTGCCTGCTTAAGCTCAGCACAAAAGATAATTTCTTATTGTCTGCAGCACAAATGCAAGTGTACACCCTCAGGTCATGAGATGACTCCCAGCCCTGACAAGCACCATGCAGACACAAGTGCAAATGCTGACAGGAAAGGCACTGCGAAGCAGTATCCTAGGGAAATTATTTGGATTTTCACTTGTCCCAGTTCTTTCAGCAACCATTCCCAGCCTTCTGCGCCCCACAGGAGGTACTGAAGACACACAGGAAGGATGTCATAAGAGTCCCAGACAGCGGTGATCGTAGCCCAGATATAATACTTTTTTTTTCTGTTTCAAGTGCAAAGCCATTATTTTGCAACTAGTATTGACCAGGGTCTTTCCTCTGTCCTCAGTATATAGCTGGCCTCAACAACATCATGGGCAAGGAGAACAATGCAAACAATAAATATAGTGTGGTTTAACCTAAAGCTGAAAAAACTAAGATATTTTAATCCTAACCTTACAATCTGGAATGCTATTGAGATCATGATAAGGACACCACAGACTTGACTAAGCTGCCCACACACAAAGTTCTAGTGACATTAGAGAAGCCCCAGTCTGCCATAGAGTACAACCCTGAAGGGGATGGGTCTCCTCCACATGAGATCTGTCCCACCCAGGTATTTATTTCTGGTACTCTGGAGCTTCTCAAACAACAGTAGGCCTCAAGAAGTTGTGGATGCCCCATCACTGGAGAAGTTCAAGGCCAGTTTGGATGGGGCCTTGTCCCTGCTGCCTACTGGGTGGCATCCTTGCCTGTGGACTATGAACTAGAGGATCTTCAAAGTCACTCTGAACCCAAGCCATTCTATGATTATGATTTTATGATTTATATTGTCCTTCAGAAATTCATAGGGACCATGTACACGAGAAACCGATGTCCTGACAGACTGCAGGAGAGGCAAGAAAATATTGTTTCATAATTATATCTGAAGGGCATTTTAAGTTGTTATAAATGTCCATAACACTCAATTTGAATTTAGCAGTATTTATAAAAGGCAAGTAAACAATGCTTGGTGCATGGGGAGACTACACTCTACCAAAACACACGCACACAATCGTTGAACTTTCTAAATATATAGAACATTGCTTTTACATATACATAAGAAACCCGAGTACACCTATAGATATGTATGACCTATCCCTGCTTCGTATTATAATTAGTATTTTCACAAACTCCTCCTTTTGGTGCCTGCACAGTTTCTCTGTGGGTTCCTGGATCCCATCCAGACCGCAGGAGCAGTTTTGACCAGCGCCCTCTCTTCTGCGCAGGCCCCAGTAACCATATCTCAAACACAAGGCTCCCAAAAGTAACAAAATATGATTGACATCAACCCATGCAAGGCCATCTTCCCCCATGTCTCGTCAACTCTCAGAACCACACTAATAATATGATTATCATATAACATTAAACAACAAATTTTAACAGTTTACTCAGTATTTTTCATTGTTCCATGTAATAGATAATAAATGTTTGTTCATTGTCCTTTGTCTAAAAAAATTAATAAGGAGGTTTGTAAAGGCTGTAACAGTCCTGTACGGTTGTTAGATACAGAGAACAACTGATACATTAAAGTTCTCAAGACAGCAACAAATGTTGCTATATCCTGCTGAGAAAAACAGGCTGTACCAAGGTAGCAGTTGAGAGAATGTTGTGCAGACAGTGGATTGATAAACTGGTAGGAGAAGACCAAATAAGGAAGAGGATCAGTCACAACGCAGAGGAAGACTGCGGCCTTCTTCCCCACGACCACCAGAGGGGATGCGCAGCCGCAGACCGTACCAGAACACACTGGAATGTGACACGTCATCTCAGAACTGCAAGAAGATAAAACTGGGACTCTTATGGGGGGGTTGCACGCCGTTTGCGGAGCCGAGATTCCCTGGCTGCCCAGTGCTGTTTTGCTTGCGTCTGCTTACTTAATTATTCAATTGATAAAACTTTCTCACATAATTGAGAATCTTGATATAGTTTGACTCTGTGAGAAAGTAACTTATAACTTTCCATATGAACATCTTCTTGACACGAGTTGAGGGGACACAGCTTCTCTGGGCTCAAGTAGGAACACAGGTGGATCCCCTGAGTGGTGAAGTGGCAGTCCAGACTGGAGTCTGTCGGGAGCTCTGGAATCTGGATGCCCCCCCAAGCCCTGAGGGAAGAGAGGGCTGTCATGGATGCAGTTGTGCCCTGTTCAAGGAACTGCTTGAGCAGATGGCCAGGCTGCAGTGAGAAATCAGCAGCGTGAAGGGCTGGGGAGTCTCTGAGAGAGATGGATAGGAGGTGTCAACCTGCTGCTACTGCGGCCCAGCAGCCCCCGGCAAAGTCCCTGCAAGGGTTAGTAGCCGATCCAGCTGCTCACCTGCAGGACAGAGGGGTCAACCGCCCATGAGAGGAAAGGGGCTGGACCCTTGTCTCAGTTTGAAGGAGAAGGAGGTGTCTGTCCCCAACACCCATTGTGCCACCAACCTCCATGGTGCTCCTGGGTAATCTTTCCGACAGTAGTTGGAACCTGGGCCCCAAGAAGCATGTCAACATTAAGGGAAGTACCAAGCATAGGGAGTGGAGCTGGACAGGGTGGTACATCCAAACCAGTGCCACAGAAAAAGGGTGGAGACTCTTAGTGATCAGGGACACTGAGACTCCCATTTGCCACCTGGATAACCTGTCCAGAGAGGTGTTCTTTCTTCCTGGAGCACATGTCAGAGACTTTAGGAAGGCTCTGCCACAGCTTATTAAACCAGAGGACTACTATCCTCTTATTATCATTCAGGCTGGGTCTTGGGAAGCTGCAACAAGAAAAATGATTAATGTTAAAAAGGACTTTGTATCCCTGGGAATGATGTTGAAGGGATCAGGGGTGCAGGCAGCATTCTCATCTGTCCTCCTGATGGGTGGCTGGGACCCAGAAAGAAGGAGGAGAACAGGACAGGTAAATGACTGGCTGAGAAGGTGGTGACTGGATCTAGGCTTTGTGTATTTTGATCTTGGGCAGGCCTTTGAGAAGCCAGGTATGTGGACTGCTGACTGACTCCAAATTAGCAAGTGGGGCACATGTGTATTGGGGAGCAAGCTCTCTGGACTGATTACCAGGGCTTTAAATTAGGTTTGATGGGGGAAGGGAAGAGAATTAGAAGTTACAGAGAAGGGCTGGGGGATGTTGTCACTGCTGCCACTGTTGAAGATAGAAGGGAAAAACCTGAGTTGTCACATAAGATCATCTGAAGGCTGCTCAGAGAAGGTAATGATCCCAATACCCCATCCAGAATCATCTTCTTGTGTCCCTCTAGGGGTAACTGTCCCTGCTGCTTCCCTAAAGTGCTTTTATGTGGAGGAATGGTTAACTGAGATAGGACACGTTGACATGAAAAAGCTGGGAATTCACGAGCTAGACAATTATCGTACACAGCTGGTGTGAACTAATTAAAGACAAGGATACGGTTTCCCTATCTGTCTGGGAAAGTACTGAAGGGGGGACTGCAACTGCAGTCTAAGGAATGAGGAACTAGCTGACAAGATAAGGAAGCTGATGGCCAATCATGAGCTTAGCTTTTGCAATATGTATGAGCTGATTACTTCTAGAGTGTATAAAAGGCAACTGAGCTATCCAATAAATCGAAGCATATGAATCACTCATATTGAGTGTCTGTGTCTTCCTTCCGTCGGTTCCTCCCGAAGGATTGCTCCGACACTTTTATACCAATGCACAAAGCATGGGAAATAAACAGGGTGAGCTTGAGACCTATGTACCATTTGTGGGGCCACAATCTCATTGCGATCACCATGGAGCCACGGTGGGACAGCTTGCATGAGTGGAACACTGTCATGGAGGGCTACATCCTTTTTAGGAAAGACAGGCTGGGGAAGCGAGGTGGGGGAGCTGCCCTTTGTGTGAGAGAGCAATTACATTGTACCCAGTTCCACCTGGGGGAGGGAGAAGAATGAGTGGAGAGCTTGTGGGTGAGAATTAAGGGGTGGGCTGGTATGGGGGACACTGTTGTGGGGGTCTACTACAGGTCACCAGATCAGAAGGAGGAGGTGGATGAGGCCTTCTACAAGCAGCTGCTAGTAGCATCATGATCATGGGTGCTGGTCCTCATGGGGGACTTAAATTACCCAGATATCTGGTGGGTAAGCAACTCGGCCAGGCATACACAGTCCAAATGGTTCCTACAGAGTGTTGAAGATAATTTTCTGATGCAGGTGGTGGTGGAGGAGCCAACGAGGCAGGTGTTGCTTCTGGACCTTGTTCTTACCAACAGGGATGGGCTTGTTGGAGATGTGAATCACACAGAATCACACAGAACTGTAGGGGTTGGAAGGGACCTCGAAAGATCATGGTGTCCAACGCCCCTGCCAAAGCAGGTTCCTCAGAGCAGGCTGCCCATGTAGGCGTCCAGACAGGCCTTGAATATCTCCAGAGAAGGAGACTCCACAACCTCTCTAGGCAGCCTGTTCCAGTGCTCTGTCACCCTCACTGTGAAGAAGTTCTTTCGCATGTCGGTGTTCTATCTTGTGGCCATTGCCCCTTGTCCTATCCCCACAGACCACTGAGAAGAGGTTAGCTACATCCTTCTGTCCCTGACCCCTCAGGTATTTATACACATTGATAAGATTCCCTCTCAGTCTTCTCTTCTCCAGGCTGAACAGACCCAGGTCTCTCACCCTTTCCTCATAGGAAAGATGCTCCAGGCCCCGTATCATCTTTGTGGCCCTCCGCTGCACTCTTTCCAGGAGATCCGTGTCTTTTTTCTACCAGGGAGTCCTACCTGGGTCTGGTCTTGTTCAATATCTTCATTGACGACCTTGATAAGGGAATAATGTCTGCCCTCAGCAAGTATGCCGATGACACAAAGCTCTGAGGAGTGGCCAACATGCTAGAAAGCTGTGTTGCCATTCAGCAACACCTGGACATGCTGGAGAGCTGGGCAGGAAGAATGGGATCCTGGCATACATTAAAAGGAGTGTGGCCAGCAGGTTAAGGGAGGTCTTCCTTCCCCTCTACTCTGCCCTGCTCAAGCCTCACCTGGAGTACTGAGTCCAGTTCTGGGCTGTGCGGTACAAAAGAGATATGTATCTCCTGAGAAAGAGTCCAGTGAAGGTCCATAAAAATGATATGGGGCCTGGAGCATCTTCCCTATGAGGAAAGGCTGAGAGACCTGGGTCTGTTCAGCCTGGAGAAGAGAAAACTGAGAGGGGATCTTATTAATGTTTACAAGTATCTTAACAGTGGGAGACAGGGATTTGGCCAACATCTTTTCAGTGATTTGTGGGGACAAGGGGCAATGGCCAGAAAATGGGTCACAGGAAGTTCCGCCAACATGTGAATGAACTTCAGGGTGAGGGTGATGGAGCACTGGAACAGGATGCCTAGGGAGGTTGTGGAATCTCCTTATCTGGAGATATTCAAGGCCCATCTATACACCTGCCGGGCAACTTGCTGTAGGGAACCTGCTTTTGCAGGGGGGTTGGACCCAATGATCTCTTGAGGTCCCTTCCAACCCCTACAATTCTGTGATTCTGTGATTTCTTAGAGAAATTACCCGACCAAGCTCAAATATTCTTGGAAGCACGTGGCAGAGAGTTTTGCCTAGTTAAGATAGTTCATTGCTAAAGGGAGTTTGGCCATAGCTAAACCACTATCATGATTTTCCACTCTCTGTTCTCAGAATCATGCGTTATATGCCTGCCCTTTCCCTAAAGGTACCCTTGTTGCTCCATTTTTTTTTTTTCCAACAAACAGAAAGCAAATGAAAATATCAGTTCTGCTCCACAAACCTTCATCTCCTTAAGCCAGTAACCCCTGGGAAGATGATCGAGGAGCTCATCCAGGAAAGCATTTCCAGGCCCTTAAAGGACAAACCATTCATGAAGAGGAGCCAGCATGAATTCACCAAGGGGAGGCCATGCTTGGCCAACCTGACAATCTTCTATGATGAAATGACTGTCCTGGTAGGCGAGGGAAAAACATGCATCTTGCCTGTCTCTTCCTCAGGAAGACCTCTCACATTATCTCACCTAACATCCTCATAGAGAAGCTCTTGATGTCAGAACTGAATGAGCAGATGGTGGGGTGGACCAAAAACTGCCAGAATGGCAGAGCCCTGATGGCGGTGGTGCAAAGCCTAACTGAAGGTGGCTAACTAGCGCTGGACCCCAAGGGTCCAAACATAGTCCAATTCCATTCATCATCTGCATTACTCACAGGATGCTGGGGCAGAGGTTATCCTCAGCAAGTGTAGCGGGTTTATGTGGAAAGGTTTTGGTAGCAGGGGTGGTGGTGGTGGTGGGGTGTCATAGGGGTCGCTTCTGTGAGAAGAATACAGAAGCTGCCCCATGTTAGATAAGGAACCCGCTGCTGACCAGAGCCGGGCCAATAAGCATTATTTTTTGTGCTTCTGTGAGAGCATATTTAAGAAAGGGGAAAAAAAAAACACTCTACTACACAGCAGCTGGGAGAGAGAAAGGAGTGAGAAACAGCCTTGTAGACACCAAGATCTGTGCAGAAAGAGGGCAGGAGGTGCTCCAGGCACTGGAGCAGAACTTCCTCTGTGGCCTGTTTTGAGGACCATGGTGAAGCAGGTTGTCCCCCTGCAGCTCATGGAATGCCACAGTGGGGCAGGGTTCCATGCTGCAGCCCATGGAGGAGCCCATGGCAGAACAGGCTCTGGGCCAGAGATGTAGCCTGTGGAGAGGAGCCCACGCAGGAGAAGGAGATCTGGGGAGAGCTGCTGCCTGTGGGGGACCCAGGTTGGAGCAGTGTGCTCCTGAGGGATGGACCCCATGGTATGGATCCATATCTGGAGCAGTTCTTGAAGAGCTGCTGCCTGTGGGAAGCCCATGCAGGATCATTTCGGGAAGGATGGCATCCCATGTGACGGACCCCATGTGGAGCAGGGGCAGAGAGTGACTGAGAAGTAGCAGCAGAGACAAAGTGCTATAGACTGAGCACAAACCCCATTCCCCCATTCCCCTGCACGGCTCAGGGGGAAGAGGTAGATAGATGGGGGTAAAGCCTTTTTTGTTTCTTTCCTCTGTTTCTTACTTTTCTAGCTTGTTAGTAATAGGCAATAAATCTTACTATCTCCCTACTCTGATTCTGTTTCTCCCATCATGATAATTGTTGAGTGATCTCCTCATCCTTATCTCAACCCTTAAACCCTTTTTATTTTATTTTCTTACCCTTCCACTTTTAGGAGGGGGAGTAAAAGAACAGCTGAGGTGGAGCCTCAGCTCCACCACAGGCTTTGAGCATGCTGGTCTAGTGGAAGGAGTTCCTGACCTTGACAGGGGGGTTGGAATTAGATGATCTGATTTTAATTTAGTCCTGTGTTACCTGAAATGGAAGCTGTGGCCGTTATTTGGTTTTGAAGTTTCTACAAGCTTTGGCCACAGAAATGACAGATCACAGAAAGGTAAATGTTGGCATGTACTTTGGAGGGTCATCTGATCAAAGCCCACTGCTCAAGCAGGTCCACCTAAAACAGATTGCCCAGGACCATATCTTCGTATGATGATGGTTCAAGGTCAAGTTAGATGGGACCCTGGACAACCTGATCTACTGAGTGTCATCTCTGTTCTTGGTGCAGGGTTTGTAAACAGATGATCTTTAAGACTCCTTCCAACCAAAGCCATTCTATGTTTCTATGTTTCTATAATTCCCTGAGCTGTAACATCACATCTGCCAAAAATACCACAGGTTGCAACTGCCATTAATCTAAAATAAAATTGTTTTTTCCTACTTGCAAAAGACTTTTCAATAAACCTAGCTTTTCTTGACACTGGTTCATATTTATGAGCATTTAACCAGAACTCCTAATCTAGTGCTTCCCATCACCCTCGTTGCAGGTATCTTCAGTTCCTTGCTTGACATTGCTTCCTTGCTTCCAATGTGCATCTTCACTTTGTTCCTGACTGTAAATTTAACTTTTAAAAAAATGGCCATTAACCAGGCTTGGTTTTCAATGTCATGAGAATGGTGGGGTTTTAAATGTTTTGTGAGGTAAGTGATTTCTGGCCACTTTGCCATCACTATCTGCCAAGCGCTAGGGGTGCTCAAAAGGATTCTCACCTTCCTGACATCTGACTGTGTGTGCAGTGCCTCCTGGGTTCATGATGAACTTGCCAGGAGAGGGTGTTCTAGCAGAAGGAATTCCCAACAGAGAGGAAGAGAAAGATATTATCTTTCTGCCAGAAGCTCTTCTGAAAACTGTTCAAGTGAGAATTTGTACAGGCATTGTAAATTCTCTGTGTTCTTGAGGGTGTACTCATTGTCTCTTGAGGAGAGAAAAGGACTAAAAGCATGAATTTAGAAATGGCAGTAAGGACAGGAGAGCTTGAGAGCAAACTCATTGATGTGGAAAGTATGGCTATCTTGATTTTCATGTGTGAATTCTGTCCTTGCTCACTAGAAAAGTAAAGTTATTTTTACTTTGCAAATTCCCCTGAACATTGTTTGGACTTGCTTTTGCTCGACTTGCTTTGGACTTGGTTTTACTCGAGTGGGCAGCTGAGTTCCTCCACAGCCACTCTCTTACTCCCCCTCTTCAAGGAGGAAGGGGGAGAAAATATGACACAAAGAGCCGAAGGTTTGGGATAAGGATGATTTAATTAAAGGGAAAAGGGAGAGGGGAAAACAAAACAAAACAAAACAAAAACAAAACAGCAAAGGCTGTGTGGAAGCAAACAGAAAGAAAAGCAGTCACTTTTTACTTCACATCCATGTGTGATGTTTGGTCACGTACTGGGAAGCAGGGCCTCAATATGTGTAGCGTTTGTTTGGGAGGACAGATGCTTCCAGCACGTGATCCACCCCCCTCCTTCTCCTTTCCCACCTTTTATTGTTGAGTGTGACATCATATGGCATGGAATACCCCTTTGGTCGGTTTAGGTTAGCTGCCCTGGTGATGTCCCCTCCCCATCACTTGTCCACTCCCAGCCTACCGAGCATAACACTGTATGGGCTGCTGCAGGGAAAGTTGACACCATCCCAGACCCAGACCCAGCACAGGACTACATCCCCAAACCAGGAAGGTAGGACTGTGTTTCACACAGCTCCTCAAGAAACACTGGAAACAAGTCAGGCAAGTGGCCTTCAGGGGGCAAGGCATACTTGCAAATGACATAGAAGGATCTACCATTACCGGTGACCATCTAGAACCAGAAGTCAGAGGTGTTTTTAGGAGGGGTTGATTCAGTTCATCAGAAAGCTCTCTCACTCTAAAACAGTAGCCCACATTTGCACAAAGATATCACAAGTATTTCAGTGGCCTGAAGTCCACGTCTTCCTACAGAACTGGCTCACAGAAGGCTTAGCAAGCAGTGGTGGAACTATCTTTTGTGAATTAGCTGTTTTCTTTTAATTTTGGTGGCACAAAACATGGGGTTAAATTCTGTGTAATAAGACCCAATGCTCTGGATTTCAGCCATACATTAGTTGTGCATTCTCAATTCAACCCTTTATTTATCATCATCATCAAAACCCTGTGCTATTTGAAGAATGTCAGTTTCAGCCTTTGTTGTAAAGAAACCTGTTGAGAAGAAAGGAAAGAGCCTCACTTTCTGGCTGTGGTCACTATCAAATGTAAAAGTGTAGAGAGCATTTTTCTGGTGGACATTGTAAAAGAACAACTTCTTGGCTGAGATATCTAGGAAAATCCCAATCTTCCATGGTCTACGACTCACAGACAAATGGGTCCAAGGATCCGTGTAAGCCCAATACTCTCGCCCATCTGCCAACCCTATGGCCCAGAAACCATTCTGAGGAGACAGAACTACTGTCCCTTTGCGTGTCACAGTGTCCTGGGCAATACCCAAGATCCAGTTTCTCCTCTTTCCAACATTCACTTCCCAGTAGTGTCTCCCAGATGCATAACCTTCCTTTGCCAACACAAAAGCGTGGGAATCAAATCTCGCCTTCTTGCTGGGCACCCTTCTGATTGCACCAGTATCAGTCACTTTCTTCCCATCTTCAGACACTTGCAGCCTCGGATGAGCCGTGTCAGCATCAAAGGTGACATCAACTGCAATAATCAAGTCATTTGTTAAGTAGTAAAGGGCAAGAAGGCTAGTACTTTGAAACTTTCTTTTTGTTGACCTTGTGCATTTATTATTTCCCTTCCATGCCTACATCTCCACTCTGATGGGACCTAGTAAGTTTCTTTGACCAGGATCCCAGAGTTTCTATGTCCCTTGTCTCTCATCTATGACACACTGAGAGAGAGATCAACATTCAGCAAATTTAATACAACTCATAGACACACTGCCTTGAAAATGGCCTGTAGCTTCAAAGAGGAATGTAAGTATATGAGAAGCTTTTGCCTTAATCACTGAAAATGTATAGAGGTGACCGGAGGATAAGAGGACACTTTGGCACAGAACTCGTCTTTGAGTAAAACTAGGATCATAAAATCCTCTTGTATGAGAATGGGCAGAAATTCCATTGGCCAAGGCTGACACATACACCATGTTAGTATACTCTTGGCAGTAGAAAAGGTTGAGCTAAACACCCTGAAATGAGCTTCTCCTTCTTTCAAAGTTCAACATACTTTCTTCTGGAGAAGAAATAATGTTGTTTTACATTCCAGAAGCAGTAAACAAAGGCCTTGCAGAGTTTCCAGGACAGCAAATGAATGAGAGAGATTCAGAAACAAATTTTGCTGATTTTTTTTTTCTGCTAGTTTCAGAACTGTTACCTGAGCATGGCAAAAAAATTAAAGAACTGCATTGAAGATCCAAATAGTGGAATTCAGCAGGTTTTGTTTTCATTTCTTACCTTTGTACCGTTGGGCATGCAGCAATTCTGTGGAAAACAAGAAAAGGATGCAAACGGTGTTTTTCAGGAGTCCAATGACTTAAATAAATAACAGTCTATGCCGTTGGTAGAAGAGCATGCTCTTCTATAGTAGTGTCTTTCTACAGGTCAGAAAGCTAATCGGAATGCCATTTAACTTTCCATGGTAAAGTAGAAAAAATCAAGTGAGGAAAACAACTGTTTACATATAAGTCAGCCATGGATAATCAGGAATTAAACAGTTTCTGTCTAGTAGAGTTCTGCAGCACTAAAATGAAAAGGTGAAAGACACTCTACAAGGGGCTAAGGGGCACTGCCTAGGCAAAGCCAAAGCTAAAGAGCACCAGCTGGAACAGTGAGACTGGGGTACTAGCAGGTGCCTGGAAAAGCCGTCCTCAGGATCTCCAAAGACTGTATCACCACAGAGAAAGCTTGTGGAGAAGCTGAAAGACGCTTTATATTCCTTGGACTCTGGGCAGTACAACATCAAGACCCAACACTGGAAAAATCCCACTATCCTCCAGGCTGCTCACTATATCTCAGGGCAATGGCCCTGACTGGCACACATGGCCTGCAACATTGCTGCCTCTAAGGCTATGACAGCCACATGCCTCTGCTAGCAGTTGAGGTGCTGAAGGACCCAGAAGCATTTTTGGCCAGACTGTTGCACATCAGAAGCTGCAGTAGCCCTAACACAACACCACTAGACCTTCTTGCTACCTCCCACTGCAAATGCAACCTGGCAGTTCCCTCCAGCCCAGAGCTTGGCGTTCCCTTTCCTTAGGGCTACTTGCTTTCCTGAGGCACTGCTTTAAGCCTTGACTCAGCATCAAGGTCAACGAGCTTTCACAAGAGAGCCCACTAAGCAACAGGGTCCCAAATGGTATAAGACCACCACAGCACCTGCTCTGATTGCATGCTGGAACAAAAAAAGAGACCAGGAGTGCCTCTTCTCTGATACATTCCTCCCTCCACTTTAGCGATAGTTTTAATCTTTTCAAACACATGCAATCAGTGTCAGTGGAAAATAAAAATAAAAAAATTAAAAAAAAAAAAAAAGAGGATCTAAAAATTAAACATTAAGATTATGGGAGCAAAAAGCTTCCTCCAGGCAAATGTCTCCACTTTGTGCCAGGAATTGCACTCCACCTGAAGGAAATAGGGCTGCTCAGTGGACCAGGCTCTCCACCTCCAGCCACCACTTCTCAGGCTTCCCTCCAAATCCCTTTCCCTCACTCTTGCTCCTGTTCCAGAGACTCCTCCACACGGGACTATACGATGTCCCACATCAGCTGGCGTGCTTGGCCTTCAGGGAGACAGCTACACTCACCATTCTCCTTCTTCAGGAATTCTGCAAGAACAGAATGGGAAGGGAAGACACATTGGTTAGTATCTCGTCCCAAAAAAGGACTGGTGGAAGAGAATGGGAAGCCTTCAGCAAGCCACACTCATCCTCCACCAGCACCTGCACACAGCCACAGCTTCCCCATGCACAGAGGCATGGGGGCAGCACTCTGCATGCACTCACCCATCATGTCCGCATCCCCCTGCATCCTGCCTTGTGCCTGAAGCTCCTCTGCAAATACAAGCGGGGAGAAGGAAGAGAAATGAGGGCTGTGCCAGGCAGGATCTGCTGCCAGCAGGGGGAACAAGGGATCCCTGTGCTCTGGTCAGTATAGCATCCAGCTCCAATATTGGGAGATCCCTACCCCACTCTCCTCTCTGCTGCTCCCCACACTCACCCTCCAGCCACCCCCCTACAGAGGCAGGACTGTCCTGGGCACTGGGGCATGGGACCAGTATCCCCACCTCAACCTCTCTACACTTTCCTTGTCTCACACCTGGAGTGCATCCTGGCTGCTCCCTACATCCCAGGGGACAGTGATCCCCTTCCTTGGTTTTGCTTTTTCTCAGAGTCCCATGCTTATAGTCTTCTCTCAGCCGTACTGCCACTGAGCTTTCACAAGGGAACCCACTCTGAATCAGCATCCTTAATGTTATGAGAACATCCCATCAGTCATGCCAAATGAACAGTGGGGAAAAAGAAAGCCCAGGTGCCCAGGAGAGTGCCAGCCCTAGCACAGTCCTCATTCCACTGTGGAGTTTGCTCCATGGGCATCCATGGACATTATACCCTGAAAAAGCACACTTACCAATCTTCCTCTGAGCATTCAAAAAAATGAAAAATAAAATAAATTAAATAAATTAAATTAAATAAAATGAAATAAAAATAAAGAGTATCTCCAAGTTCCCTTCTTTCCAGATACTGGTGTTCTCTTTCCTTGAGGTTCTTTTCTTACCAGTTGCCCTGCTTCACCAGTTAATTGGGCAATAATTACAATCTATATTCTGAAGTTAACATTTCTCTGATCTGCTTCTGCTGTCTCCTGTCAAAATTCCTACCATCCCTGCTGAATGCATGCTGTAGTAGGAGAACAGCCTTGCCTTCCAGGTGAGGACAACCCTTGTAGAATCACCTCTCCCATTCAGATCTCTCCCTTTGTACATCAATTATATGTCCTATATACTCATCAGTCCTCTCATTCTATCCCATTCTCCCTGCTTTGGTTTGTGGTATCACACCCATCAGGACCATTTCTAGCAAAGGACAGGATATCTTCTGGAAGGGGGAAGGTCTTTGGGAACTGTAAACATGTCTTGCTTATAGTACCACGCTGATATACTGCCACTGCCACCTGTGAGGAATAGACTTGACTTTTATCCTTTTATCTTTTAGAAAGGACCAGGAAGAGACAGTTCTTATTTCAGTGCCACAGCCTTATAGCATATTGTAGCATAGAACATACAGATTGTAACCTTTTTTTTTTTTTTCCCAGGAAAAGGACACTTTGCTGGGTGAGATAGTGTAGGAAGGACAGAATCCACAAATCCACACAAAGACTGATGGGTCACTCCTTATCCAATGGAAAAGAAGCAGAGCTGAGCCCAGGCTCTGTCCCTTTAGCTCTTTTTCTGAGGCTTTCAGCCTCCTGTGGTAATTCCCTCTGTGAATTGTCCACCTCCTCATGGTCCAAAAGGACAGAAGACAGAATAGCATTCAACTTCCCTTGCATTGTCTTGCATGAATTGTGTGCCAGAGGAATGTGGAAAACACAGACACCCTATGATCCAGCCTGATGGGTCTTCTAGGTAAAATGGAGGAAATTTCTCTAAAGAATAATGTTGGCTTTTAGGTAGACAAAAGCCTGCTTGCAAATTATTGTACCTTGTTTACTGTCAGTCTCCAGCAGGTTCTCCTCAGACAAGGACCTCTTTGCTGTCTCCAAACCATTGCTTATTTTGCCCTGCATCTCTGCTCTGAGGATCTCAAGCTCTTGCTTTGTAGATAGCTCCACATTCTCCAAAGATTTCATCAGAGACTCTATTTTTTCAGAGATTGCCTGGAGGGAAGTCTGGGTGTTGGCCAGTTCCTCCCGAGGTGGGGCTGCATGCTGTGAGACTTGCAGTTGGCTCTGCAACGCAGCCAGCTTCTCACTCAGAATCCTCTCCACTTCCTCCAGCTTGGATTTGAGTTCCTTTGTGGTGTGTTGGTCCACGGTCGTTCCTGCAAAGAAAGAGAGGAGCCAGTGGGAAACTGACATTGCTTCCTGAGAAGTGGGTCCGTGTCTTTCTAAAAGGGGAGAGCACTTCCTCTTAGAAAAGTCATAGAAAATGCTCATCTGATTTCTGTGTTAATTGGACTTACTTCCAGAGTACATTGTAGCAGAAACGGTGCCATTCCTTTGATGTGTATTACAGGAGGGGGACACTATTGATAGCCAGATTGTGATGGGAGGAAGGAATCCACACAAGGACTGAGTGGGCACTCCTTGGTCAGTGGAAGTCATGTGGAGCTTACCAAAGGCCTGGAGTCCAGTTCCCTCCCCTTAGATGTCCATCTAGGGCTTTCAGTCTCACATGGCAACTTTCTCCTGTGAGTGACTTCTTCCCCACACTCATAGAATCAATCATACAGAATCTTACCATAACGGGTTTGGAGGGACCTTAAAGATCAAACAGTTCCAAACCTTCTGCCATAGGCAGGGATGCCACCAATTAGACCAAGTTACCTAGGGCCTCATCTAACCTGGCCTTTAACACCTCCAGGGATGGGGCAGCCACAGCTTCTCTGAGCAGCCTGGTCCGGTGCCCCACTATGGCTGCTGTGAAGAATTTCCTCCTAACCTCTCATCTAAATCTCCCCTCTTTTAGTCTGAAGCCATTCCTCCTTGTCCTGACATTGTCTACCTGAGAAAAATCTTAATCTCCATCATTTTTATAAGCCCCCCCTTAAGTACTGAAAAACTGCAAGATTGTCACTTCAGAGCCTTCTCTTCTCCAGGCAAAACAACCACAGCTCTCTCAGCCATTCTTCATAGGAGAGGTGCTCCAGCCCTCTGATAAACTTTGTAGCCCTCTTCTGGACCCGCTTTAACACATCCAAATCCTTTTTGTTCTTGGGGCCCCAAACCTGGGCGCAGTATTCTTAGTCAGGTCTCATGAGGGCAGAGTAGAGAGGGACAATCACCTCTCTTTTCCTGCCACCCACTCCTCTCTTGATGCAGCCCAGGATGCAGTAGGCCTTTTGGCCTGCAAGTGTGCACTGCTGGCTCATGTCAAACTTCTTGTCCACTACAGCTCTCAAGTCCTTCTCTGCAGGGCTGCTCTCAAGGAGTCCTGCTCCCAGCCTGTACTCATGTGTGGGATTGCCCTGACCCAGCTGCAGCACCTTCCACTTAGACTAGATGAACTTCACTAAGTTCACACAGGCCCACTTCTCAGTCTTGTCCAGGTCCCTTTGGATGGCACCCCTTCCTTCTGACGTATGAGATGAACAATTCATCTCAGAGTCATCTGAAAATTTACTGAGGGTCCACTTGATCTGATTGTCTATGCTGTTGATAAAGATAGTAAATAGTTCCAGTTGCTGGACAAACCACTGAGGGACACAACACATCACTGGCCTCCACCTGGACACAAAGACATTGACAACCAGCCTGGGTAATATCTTCCATATCAACATCACAGTCCACCCGTCATATCCATATCTCTCAAATATGGAGATACAGATGTCGTGTGGGACCATGTCAAAGGACTTAAAGAAGTCTAGGTAGATGACATGGGTTGGTCTTCCCTTGACAACTGATGCAGTCACTCCATCAGCTGATGGCAAGTCCATGGCAAGTGGGCTCCGGATGGAGGAGGACAGAATGGAGAAAATCCTTCCCCCTTCCAAGCCTTGGTTTGCATAGATTGAATTCCAGAGGGATGGACAAGAAGAGGCTCCATGATCCTGCCTGAAGGCTTGTCAAAGCCCTGCTGAGTGGCATGGAGGGCAGGAATTGCTCCACTGCATCTCTCCAGGCAGGATTTGTGGTCCGTGGGAGAAATGACTATTTGTTGATGAGCAGTGTGAGTGAGAATGAGAGGGATGGTATCGGAGCCTGCAGGTGGATGTTCCTAAAGCCCCATCTGGAATCCTGACCACTTGCAGGCATCATCAATAGACTACCAAAACAAATCCCTTTAAAAGGAGGGAGAGAATAACTATCCTTCCCACCAGCAGGCACTACCCTGTCATAGGGCTGTGTCAGTGGAGTGGGACA
>CM021794.1:313364-370556 GCA_011076525.1 Nettapus auritus | reverse complement strand
GAGGCAAGAGAAGATCTTGCCTTACAGCCAAGGGAAGAGGGCATTCCACACAGTGCAGGCTGTCCTGCTTCTTCAGACGAGCTCATCATGGGAAAGCCTTCCACTACCAATCACAGCAGTATACTATGCTAGAGTAGGACATGTATGATGGCAAAGACATGTGCTTGATCCAGGACTTTGGTAGGGACTGTGTGGGGGATGGTGCAAGTTCCAGACAAGAACACAGAAAAGGTCCACAGGTATCTCTGCTAAGGCTAGCAACTATTTTGCTCATGGTCTGGAAGCTTCTGCCGCTGTCCAGAGATTTCTGACCCTCGTCTCTCACCTGCTCCGCCTTCAAAAGTTAGAGTTCTTCCTTGCCTTTGTTGTCCGTTTCTCATGGTGGTACACCCCTGAGGGTTAATTAGCCCCCCCACTCCCTTCCACCCCCACCTCCCGCACACCGCCTAAGGGTTCTCGTTAGGGGCTTGAGCATTCCTGACAGGTGCACAGGTAAAGCAGAATACAGAGGGGGGAAGTGCTGTGTGCTCGGGACAGGTGATGGGGAAGGCTTACTGTCCTCTTTCCAAGAGCAGTGGTTTCATGATGCTGGGGAGAGCCTTTAGCATGACAGACCCTCACAGGTTCCTCCTCTCTGGCAGTTTCCCACTCCAGCTGCCAGCCCACAAGAAGCAGCAAGTGCACAAAAGGAGCCGGGAGAGGGCTGACGATGCCCGAGGCCTGTGTGCCAACCCAGCTAGAACTGTCTGCATTGGATATGGGAGACGTGACCTCTCCCAAAGTGTGGCCAGAGAGATGGAAACCACTGGAGAAGCCCTTAGGAAGTTGCCACTTCATAGAAAGTTGGCCTTGCTGTAGACCTTCCCAACAGTGAAGTATGGTCTCTGGAGCAGCACTGGAGATTTTGATGTAGTGTGGGACCCCAGGAGGCAGAGGAAGGGACCCAGCAGTGCCCTTCCCATTCATCCCAAGAGACGTGCACTGCTCCCAGCCTCTCTGCTTCCCTTGGCCTCCAGACAGCATGTATGAAGCCAGGCTCTCACCTGCATGGGGTGTCATCTTCCTTCCGCCCGGGACTGCCTGCTGAGTAGCTGCAGAGCTGGCACCTATAAGAGAGTTTGGGGTTAAAAATGGCCCTTGATTATCTGGAGGCCAATAGGCATTTCTATGACAAATTCAAATGTAGGGAACACCAGCTGGAATTCTGGCCCTGGCACACTGGCTGACTCGAGCATGGTGCAGGTTCAGGGGCAGCTGCCATTGCTGGTGAGGCTGTCCTCACTTGCCACCTCCAAGGCGGGCAATTGGTTTTCTCTCGAGGGACATGACCATTCCTGAGACATGCACAGCTAAAGCTGAATGCAGAGGGTGGGGAAGTCCTGTGTGCTTGGGACAGGCAATGGGGAAGTCTCACTGTGATCTTTCTTTGGTTAGTTCCTTGCCTTGTCCACCAGGACCTGGCTCTCATTTGCAGCTCAGTAGCCTAAGATAAATTCAAAGGAATGTTGTCTTGCCCTACCTGTACATGTGAAGTACCACAAAGTGTTGAAACACTTCTCCTTACTGTACACCAAAGATGGAAATCTCACAATGACCTGTTACCCCTCCCGGTATCTTCCTCTGAGCTCATTCTTTGAAAACTTTCCACTCCTCACCACAACAATACACTCTGCTGGAGTAGGATGTGACTGGCATCAGCGAGGTGTGCCCCTAGCATGACATCCATCCATTCCCAAAAGCAAAGTCCTCTGCTGTGGACTGGAAGGGCTTCTGTGGGTAACTAGCTCAGAGGAATAGACCCAACAGGTGCTCACTTCTCTCCACAGTGATCCATCCCACCCCTGATGTTTCCAAGGATGGCCGTGATCAAGAGGATTGGGATCCTGAATACTTACTTGGAGTCTGAAATCTTTTCCTTAGCTCTTGGACACGTGGTAGCCTGGTCTCAGGTTCTTCGTATAAGGTTCATATGAAAAGATAGAAAAGACAAAATTTAGCCAAGACTTTTCCTGAAGGAAGAACAAGAAAGGATTTGCACAGCTTTTGGGGAAGAACAAGTTATGTCAGCAGTCCAAGAATCCTAGGGTCCTGTGAAACATGGGCGTCATAGCAATGTCTTGGGTTTGGACCAATGTATCCTACCATGGAGCTCCACTCATGCTCTCAGGGCCATGAGGCTCTCTCAGCTGGCCCAGAGCCTAAATGCAGCCTGTCATTGTCTTTGCTGGGAAGGTTTCAGGGGGCTCATGCTGTTCCTTCATTTGAGGACTCAATGAGGAATATTTCCCAGGACGGGTTCCCTGTGGACGAGTTATAGCTTTCAGGGAGTTGTAGGCCTGCTTGGGGATTCCTCTGCTTACCTAGTTCCTTCTCCATCTTTTTGACTATCTTCACAGAACAGGCTCTCTCCACACAAACTTCTGCATCAATTCCTACTGTTTGCCGCCTCTTTCATTTCTGTGAAGAAACAACAATAACCTGTGTTCAAAGATGTCATCTCTGTTCTGATGTAAGCTGATCTCTTCTCATTTTTTATTAGCTGATTATAAAATAAGCTCTTCTCCCAGAACTGCTCATGATGTTTCCTCTCCGTGGCCTTCAGTTTCCATCACCTGTAGCTGGCTGGAACAGGCTTTGTCTGAGAAAAGGCCAACAGTGGTCTCAACCCTCAGAGGCCACCCATGCATTCCCTGCAGGAATGGCCTTCCTTACAATTAATAAACCTCCAAGGATGTGTTTGTGAAATTGAATGTATATGTCTGCATGTAGGCGACTGGTATGGAGCCATCTCAGAAGAACCTTCTCTGTGTCATGTCGGAACTCTGATTTCCTGATATTTGCTTTGTGCAACCTGCAGGAGAGAGAGGAGCTCTGGCATCCATGAGATATTTTCTAAAATACACCACTTATATGTCGTAACATCAATTTTCTAGACAGAACAGGCAGCATCAAATTCCACCCAGTTACAGCATCAGATGGGAAGGCAAATTTGAAAGAAACACAGTCACAGAGGACTGCACAGTCCCAGAGGATGCAGTTTCAGAAACTTCCTTGATCTGAAGAACAAGTGATGAAAATGTACAATGCATGCATATGTGCAAACACATAAGACACAGGGCAGCATCTCACAAGTGTGGATTTATCCAAGGGAGGAAGAGGAACCCTGAAGAGGAGCCTCCAGAATCCTACTGTGCCTACCTCAAGGTCATCTGCACCACACACCTCTGGCTGAGCTAACTAGCTCCTCCAGAATGCAAGCTAAAATGAGAAGCACACATTTAGATCACCCCACCTTTGGGTACTGAAATGTTTGTTTCCAAAATTTATGCCAACGCTGATGTTTAAAGTGGGAACTCCACTGCAACACCTTCCTTGGAGTGAAGGGAACTGAATTCTGGGACTTCATATCGCACTAGCTCAGCTGTTTGGATTTCTGGTGTCTGCGAGTTGTTGGTGATGCCCTTCATCATCTGACCCTGCTTGTCTCCAGCAGCTGCCACAGGAGGGTCTTGGTCTCATGGATTACTGAATCAGACCTGCCAGGCTCCTAAGGAGGTCTCCAGTAACCAAGGGCCTCCTGAAAGATGCCAGCCCTACCCGGTAGAGATATGAACTGCACCCCTGCAGGTAAGTTAGTGGCTCTGCTTGCTCAAGCATAAAAACCCCTGCACAAGGTCCCAAGAAAGACACCCTGAGAAACATGTTCTCCTCATGGAGATGCTTTAAGTCCCAGGCCCAGAGACATAAGTCCTCCTCAGGGCAATTAATGCCCAAAGTAACCATGACAGGAAAGAGCCCCACAGAGATAAGATACTCATTATTTCTGAAAGCAACAGAAATTCCCAAACAGCTGACAAAAAGACCCAAAAATAACTTTGTGGAAACACAGTTTCAAGCACAGTGTCTTATTCTGCAACCAGAGTTCCCACCCTGAGCAACTGAAACTTTTCTGCAAGGTGAACTGACACTTTGAGGGAGAAATGCCCTATGAGACATACAGGAAAGAATTGTTCCCCTCCCTGATTTTGCATTCATGCCTTGCCATGATTTGACTTACTTTTTGGCATTGACAAACAACTTATAGCGTGTGTGTAATTCTGATCATCTTACTTTTCACACTTTTTTTTCATTTTCAAACTTGAAATTGAAAATGTCTTGAAATCCGATATATATAAGCACTAGACAAGCTTTACCACAGCTAGCGAAAGCTGTATTCCTTTAAACTTCTTAATGATTAATCAAGTTATTATCCCAATATTTATTCTTTATATATTTATTAAATATTTTATTTTTTTCATCTTTCATTTCACCCTTTCGTTTTCATTTTCAAACTTGAAATTGAAAATATCTCTAAATCCAATATATATAAACACTAGACATGCATTAACACACCTAGTTTAAGCTGTATTCCTTTAAACTTCTTAATAATTAATCACAGAATCACAGAATCATCTAGGTTGGAAGAGACCTCCAAGATCACCAAGCCCAACCTCTGACCTAACACTAGCAAGTCCTTCACTAAACCATATCACTAAGCTCTACATATAAATGTCTTTTAAAGACCTCCAGGGATGGTGACTCAACCACTACCCTGGGCAGCCTATTCCAATGCCTAACAACCCTTTCAGTAAAGTTCTTCCTAATATCAAGTTATTTATTTATTTTCCCATAGCCAGAAAGGAAGAGCAAAGGTAACCTAACATTTGCTAACTCTACATTTTCAGGGATTTTTTTTTTTTTTTTTTTTTTTTTTTTTTCCCTGGAAAAATTACAACAGAGTGATACATTCTTAAAGAATAACTGTGGATATATACAAAAATGCAATAACGTACCTTCAGAAAATCCTCGTCTCATCTGTGTCTCTCCTGACCTGACTGGCTTTTACTTGCAGCATGATGGCGCAGTTATGGGCAGCCTTCAGTGCCCTTGGACTTTACACAGTTACAGGGAAGAGGGCTCTAAATAAAATGTTGACACTTTGGCACCTGACTGGCAGAAGAGTTTTTATCACCCTTGGAAATCTCACCCTTGGATAAGATTTAGTGTTGTGACTCTCTTTAAGGAATGCCTGCAGGTAATCTGAGGAAGAAAGGTTATAGGAATACATGAGGTATGTGTTTGGAGTTATCTTGAATATGCCTCTGGTACAGATAACATCTGAATGGCTCCTTCCCAAGGAAGACTGGTTGCTAAGAGTAAGATAGTTATACTATCTACCACTAGGAATAGCTTGCCCCTCTGATTTCACAGTAAGAGACAAATTACTTTTTGAAAAGAAACCTCTTTATTGTTCATTGTTAGGGATGCCTCTGTTGGCCAGATAGGGCCATATCTGCCTTTTTCTATTGTTCTCTTTACAGAACATCATAGAACACTCAATGATGACAGGGACCTTCTAGATTCAGAATGATTTGTGAATCAGGACTCAGAAGGTTTTTCTTGCCTATGCAAGCAGTGATTTCCAGTAGTAACATGTCAGCAGCTGTGTTCTAGATGTCTACTCTAAATAACAGTAGATTGTCCTCTTTTGAAACTGACATGAGTTGCCACTTGTAATGTTTTATAGCCCTATCTGAAATCTACTGGTATTTATTGCCATATCATACCTTCTCTTGATGAACTATTTAAAGTACAAAAGTCATTTTTAAGTCTTATCAGGATTTCTAAGATTTTTTTTTTCCTGGACTTTTGATGGTAATTTTATGAAATATTAACTTGTGTCCTGGATTAGTCTGTCAGGCAGCTAAGCAACAGAAAGTCATTTGCTCAGTCCCTCCCTGAAGTAGAACAGGGGAGAGAATCTGGAAAAAGAAATGCAAAACTCACGAGCTGAAATGAAGTTTAACAAGAAATAAAAGAATGAAGGAAAACAAGTGATGCAGAATGTTATTGCTCATTGCCAGCTGACTGATGCTCAGCTAGTCCCTGAGGAACTGCAGCCCCCTTGGACAACTCCCTCCAGATTATATTGTTCAAGATGATGTTGCGGAATATCCCTTTCATTAGTTTGGGTCAGCTGTCCTTGTCTCTATTCCCAGCTTTTGTTCACCCTCATTCTCCTCACAGGCAGGGCAGCAGAGAAGGCAGAAAAATCCTCTACTTAGTGTAAGCACTGCTTTGCATCATTTAAAACCTCAGAGTGTTATGAACAGTATTCTTATGCTAAATCCAAATCACAGCACCATACCAGCTACTAGGAAGAAAAATAACTATCCCAGCTGAGACCAGGACCTTTGGCAGCCTCATACCAACCTGTCTTGCTTCTCCCACAGCCACCCACACCTCTTTCCCCATCCAGGGCACTAGAATTTTCTGTTCAAGATCTATAGATCTTTAGAGAAGTAGGAATAGTTTTACAAGACAAAATCAGTAGCAAGTGTTAGTTAATGAAATTAATGCAACAATACCTCCAGAGGTCCCAAATCCTGGGTCCATTTCCGCCAGCTGGGCTTTCAAGCAATTGTTCCCCCAGTGTGTAGAATTTCATGGGTTTGTTGTGCCTCAGGTGCAGGACCCAGTACTTAGCCTTGCTGAATTTCATACAGTTGACCTTAACCCATCTGTCCAACCTATCCAGATGCCTCTGCAGAGCCCTTCTACCCTCAAGCAGATCAGTACTCTCACGTAACTGGGTTTCATCTGCAGTCTTACTGAGGGTGCTTTTCATCCCCTTGTCCAAATCACTGACAACAATATCGAAGAAAACTGGCTCTTGTGGATACCACTAGTGACTGGCCTCCAACTGGAATGGAACTCCATTCACCATGACATTTTGTGTCTGGCCACCAAGCCAGATTTTAACCCAATGAAGTGTACACTCATCGAAGCCTTGAGCAGCCAGCTCCTCCAGTAGAATGCTGAGGGACATGGTTTCAAGAACCTTACTGAAATCTAGGTAGACCACATTCACAGCCTTTCCCTCATCAACTGGGAGTGTAACCTATGCATAAAAGGAGATCTGGTTCATTGAGCAAGAACTGCCTTTGGAAAACCCATGCTGATTGCACTCTACAGGTACCTTAAAGGAAGCTGTAGCAAGGACGAGGTTGGAATGTTCTCCCACATGACTGGTGACAGGACGAGGGGGAATGGGCTAAAGTTGCTCCAGGGGAGGTTTAGGTTGGATATTAGGAAGAACTTCTTTACTGAAAGTGTTGTTAGGCATTGGAATGAGCTGCCCAGAGAAGTGGTTGAGTCACCAGCCCTGGAGGTCTTTAAAAGACATTTAGATGTAGAGCTTAGTGATGTGGTTTAGTGGAGGACTTGCTAGTGTTAGGTCAGAGATTGGACTTGGTGATCTTGGAGGTCTCTTCCAACCTAGACTATTCTGTGACTCTGTGACTGGGCCTGATCATCTAATTGCCCTGCAAGTGCCGACTGACAGGCCTGTAGTTTCGTGAATCATTTCTCCAGCCCTTCTTGTAGATGGGTGTCACATCTGCTACCTGCCAGTCAAGTGGGACCTAAACCTGATAAGCAGGACTGCTGATAAATGATGAAAAGAGGCTTGTTGAACACTTCAACCAGCTCCTTCTGCACCCTCAGGTGGATCCCATCTGACCCCATAGACTTGCAGACATCTCAGTGAAGTAGCAGGTCACAAAACTTTTCCTGTTGGGTTCATGGGGCTTCATTCTGCTCCGTGTCCCTATTTACCAGGTCAGGAGGCTGAATACCTGGAAAAAAACTGGCCTTGCTGCTATAGACTGAGGCAAAGAAGGCATTAAGTACCTCAGTATTTTTCTCATCTCTTTGCCATTATGTCGTGTCCTGACCTCCTCCTACCCCTCCCAACAGCCTCCTCTCCCCCCCACCCCCCCCACCCCCCACCCCCAATCCAATAAAGGTTTTTGATTCTTTAATCTTTTCTTCAGGAATGGTTGGAGATTCTTCAACAGCCCAATGTAGGAGATCACGTTCTAGATTATCTTAGGAACCTGAAGGTGCACAAGTCCATGGCACCTAAGGAGATGCATCCATGAGTCCTGAGGGAACTGGCAGATGGAGTTGCTAAGCCACTGTCCATCATATCTGAGAAGTTCTGTCAGTCCATTTATGTGCACGCTGACTGGAAGAGGGAAAACAATGCCAAGACCTGAGGAACTGCATGCTTTTCAGTCTCACCTCTGTGCCTGGCAAGATCATGCAGTACATGCTCCTGGAAACTATGCTAAGGCATACAAAAACCAAGGAGGAGATTGGTGACATCCAACATGGCTTCACTACAAGCAGATCCTACCTGACAAATCTGGTGGCCTTCTACCATGGGGTTACAGCATTGGAGGATAGAGGAAAAGCAACTGAGCAACATGAAGTTCAACAATACTGAGTGCAAGGTCTGGGGCAATCCTAAATACAACTATACAAGCTGTGTGAAGAAGGGATTGAAAACAGCCCTGATGAGAAGGACCTGGTGGTGTTGGATTATGAGAAGCTTGGTGTGAGTTGGCTATGTGCATTTGCAGCCCAGAAAACCAACCGTATCTTGGGCTGCATCAAAAGAAGCATAGCCAGCAGGTCATGGAGGGGATTCTCCCCCTCTACTCTGCTCTTGTGAGACCCCACCTAGAGTAGTGTGTTCAGCTCTGGGGCCTCCAACACAGGAAAGACACACAAGTATTAAAATGAGTCCAGAGCAGGTCCATAGAAATGATTAGGGGGTTGGATCATCTCTCCTGTGAAGACAGGCTGGGAGAGTTGGGGTTGTTCAGCCTGCAGAAAAGATTGCACCCAGGTTGGATTGGGTTCTGAGCAATCTGATTTAGTGGTAGAAGTCCCTGCTCATGGTAGGGGGGTTGAAATGAAATTATCTTTAAGGTCTCTTTCAACACAAACCATTCTATAATTCTTTGATTCTATGATTCTCCTTATTCCTCTTTTTTCCTGTTTATGTATTAATAAAAATATTTTTTATTGTCTTTAATGGCAGTAGCCAGATTGAGGTCTAGTTGGGCTTTGCCCCTTCTCATTTTGTACCCGCAAAGCCTCACTACATCTTTATGTTTCTGAGTGGACGTCCCCTTCTTCCAATGGTCACAAAACCTCTTTATTTCTTCCTGGCGTCTATGCACAGTTATCTTCAGCCAAGCTGGTCTTCTTCCATTCCTGCTCATCTTTTGGCATGTGGGGATTTTTTTCCTGGAGTGTGTTCAGCCTTCCTGGTCTCCTTTGCCCTTCAAGACTTCAAGTCCCAAAGGACTCCAACAGCCAGTCTCCCTAACAGGCCAAAGTCTGCCATCCAGAAGTCCAGGGTGACAGTTCTATTAACACTCCCCACCTCACCCCCCCTTATTTTTCCAAGAGTCAAAAACTCCATTACTTATTAATTCATGATTGCTGTGCCCAAGACTACCTCCAACCTTTACATCACCCACAAGTCCTTCCCGATTTATGAGGAAAAGGTCCAAGGGGGGGTATCTACCCTCACTGGCTTACTCACCACTTTGTCCACACACTCTTAAACCTCCTAGACTGGTTTCTCTCTATTTTGTTGTACTTCCAGCAGACATTTGGTAAGTTGAAGACCCCATGAGAAGAAGGGCTAAAAATTTTGAGCCTTCTCACAGCTATTTGTAGAATATTTTGTCTGCCTCTTTGGCCAGCTTAGATGATCTACAGCAGATGCCCACAAGGACATCTGCCTCATTGGACTTCCCCCTAATTCTTACCCATAAACACTCAACGCTGTCATTGCTATTATTAATCTCAAGAAAGTCTAAACACTCCCAAATATACAAGGCCACCGTACTGCCTCTCCTTCCAAACCTATCCCTCCTGAAGTGTTTGTAGCCATCTGTTGCAGTGTTCCATTCAGGCAAGTTGTCCCACCGTGTTTTGGTGGTATCAGCTATGTCATAGCCCTCCTGCTGCACAATGGCTTCCAGCTCCTCCTGTCTGTTGCCTGCATGCATTGATGTAGATACACTTCAGTTGGGCTAGAGATCCTGCCACTTTTTGGAGGCAGAAGCCCTAATTCCTGCCTGACAGTTCCGAGGCACTAATGTGATTTCTAAATTGTCAATGTCCCTTGTGCCTTTGTTGCTGCATGGCTCTCATGGCTGCTGCAGATGGACCTTGTTAGCACACCGTCCCATAAACATTGTTATACAACCCCCAGGCTTTATCTGTCATGATCCCTTAATAAGTTGTCTCAGGGACCTGAAGTCTCTTTTGATTGCCCTCAGAATTCTTCTTGGAGCTTCATCACTGCCTGCTTGAAAAATCAATAACCAATAATAGTCAGAGGGCTGAACCAGGGCAGGGAGCTTTCTCTTCACACCCCTGATCAGGACCCCATGGAGGCAGAAGACTTCCTTATAAAGTGGGTCTGGTCTGTATATTGGTCTTGCAGTTCCCTTCAGAAGGGAGTCTCTCACGACAGCAACCCCTTTTTTTTTTTTTTTTTTTTTTTTTTTTTTCTTGGTGGGAGCTGATTTAATGCAGGGTGCAGGTTGACAGGACCTCGGTGTCACATCCAAGCCAGATGTACCATGTTCCTCAATATTGTCCAGATCAAGCTACAAAGCTTCATGTCTATTGTGCACCGGCACCTAGGAAGGTGGGGAAGTCCCTGAGGGGTCCCATCTGCCACACCACACAGGGACTTGATGCCACTCTCCCTTATCCTTGAGGTCAGAGCTTTCAGCCAGGTGGAGAGAGGATAAGGAGTCCTCCAACTTGTGTTTCCCTTCTGCCTGCTGGGCCTGTCTCAGGGAAGGTAGGGAGTGGCTCCAGTAGTCTCTCTCCCTCTTGGACTCCCTGGTACTCCACAGCTTATTCACCCCTTCCCTGAGTTCTGTCACTAGGTGGAGGAGTGCCTCTACCTGGACGCACCTCCCACAGGTTTGCTTGCTCCTGCTGTCCTGAACTGGTGTGAGAGTTGGGCATACCTTGCAGACTGAACACCTGGTTGGCAGTGTGTTCCCCCCAGAGCTCTGCCTGAGAGGCTGCATTGCTTTGGAGGGGTGTCAAGCTCCAAGATGCTGTGGCTTTCAGAGGGGTAGATAACATTCCTCCTTGAACAAGGTGGCCAAGCATCTGGGCCATGACGTAGCTGACAAGCTACTCAACATCATATGTGAAAAGTCATGGCAATCAGGTGAAATCCCTGGTGACTGGAAGAAGAGAACCATCACTGCCATTTTTAAAAAGGGTAGATAGGAGGACCCAGGTAACTACAAAACAGTGAGCCCCACCTCCATGCCTGGAGAGATCATGGAACAGATCTTCCTGGAAACAATGTCAAGGCACATGTAAGACAAGGAGGTGATCCGAGACAGCCAGTGTGGCTTCACCAGGAGTGGTAATGTCTGACCACTCTTGTGGCCTTTTCTGATGGAGTGACTGCATCAGTTGACAAAGGAAGACTGACCCATGCCATCAACATGTATATCTGTAAGGCCTTTGACATGATTCCTCATAACATCCTGATCTCTAAATTGGAGAGATATGGATCTGAAGGGTGAACCACTTGGTGGATAATGAATTGGATGAAGGGAGATAGGGAGGGAGGGAGGGATCCATATAGTTTTGGTCAATGGCTCTATGTCAAGGTGGAGGTCGGTGATGTGTTGTGTCCCTCAGGGATCTGTCTTGGGACTGGTACAGTTTAATATCCATCAGTGACATAGACAGTGGAATCGAGCACACTCTCAGTAAGTTTACAGATGACACACAGATGAGGGGTGCAGCTGATAGACCAGAAGGAAGGGATGCCATCCAAAGCATCTGGACAAGCTTGAGAAAAGGGCCTGAGTGAACCTGATGAGGTTCAACAAGTCCAAGTGCAGGGTGCTGCACTGAGGTTGGGACAATCCCAGACACGAGGACAGACTGAGTAGAGAACACAATGAGAACAGCCCTGCAGAGATTTGGGGGGTTATGGTGGATGAAAGCTAAACATGAACCAGGAGCATGTGCTTGCAGCATGGTAGGTGGACTGCCGCCTGGGCTGCATCAACAGAGGAATAGCCTGCAAGTCAAGAGAGGTAATTGTCCCCCTCTGCTCAGCATCAGCCAGCAGTGTGTGCTTGCAGCCCAATACATAAATTGCATCCTGGGCTACATCAACAGAGAAGTAGCTTGCAAGTCAAGGGAGGTGATTGTCCCCATCTGCTTTGCCCTTGTAAGGACCCACTTGCAGTACTTCATCTAGGTCTGAGGCCTCCAGCATAAGAAAGATTTGGATCTATTAGAGTGGGTGAACAGGAGAGCCATGAAGATGATCATAGGGCTGGAGCAACTCTTCAGCCTATAGAAATGTAGGCTCTTGTTATGGACTCTCAGGATTTAAATGAGCAGATACTTACAGCAAAAGGGGGAATAGTTTTAAACTGAAAAAGGGGAGATTTAGTTTAGATGTTTGGAGGGAATTAGATGGGAAGACTTTGGAAGAGGTTGCCCAGTGAAGCTATGGATACATCATCCCTGGAAAAGTTCAAGTCATGCTTGGATGGGGCTTTGTGAGAAGTGTCCCTCCTTATCTCAGGGGGGTTGGGTGTAAGTGAACTGTATTTCCTTTAATCCTGCTACCTGTAATGGAAGATGTGCCCAGTATTTGGCTTTGAAGTTTCTACAAGTTTTTGCCACAGAAATGACAGACCACAGAAAGGTTGATATTGGTAGGGATGTCTGGAGGTTGTCTGGTCAAAAGCTGGTGCTCAAGCAGATACATGTAAAGCGGAATGAGGACTATATCTTCATAAAAGGTTTGTTTGAGGTCAGAGATATTTTTAGGAAGGGTGGTTTCAGCTCATCAGAAAGCTCTCCATCTCTAACATAGTAGCCCAATTTTGCACAAAGATGCCACAAGTATTTCCTGTGATGTTCAGTCTGCAGAAAAATATTTCCAAAATATGTCATGTTCACAATGACATAAGGATGTGTAAACAAAGACATATAAAGAGAATAATATTTTAATTTCCTAGGCGGAGAATTCATTTGTTTCTGTAGGTTCTTAGAATACCTGGCGGTTGTCTCTACCAAGTGACTTTGTAGCCTGAAGTCCAGGTCTTCCTACAGAAGTGGCTCACTGAAGGCTTAGCAAGTAGTGGTGAAACCATCTTTTATGAATTAGCTGTTTGGTTTTAATTTGGTGGCAAAAAGCATGGGGTTAAATAAAGTGTAGTCAGACCTAAGGCTCTGGATTTCAGCCATACATTAGCTGCACATTCTCACTTTGTCCCTTCACTTCTCATCATCATCAAACCCCTGTGCTATTTGTAGAGGCTCAGTGTCAACCTTTGTTGCAGCAGGACCTGTCGAGAAGAAAGGAAAGAGCTTCACTTTCTGGCTGCAGTCATTATCAAAGGAAAAAACATACAAAGCATTTTTCTGGTGCACATTGTAAAAGGACAGCTTCTTGGCTGAGATGTCCAGGAAGATCCCAATCTTTCGTGGTCTACCACTCACAGTCAAACGGGTCCAAGGATCCATGTAAGCCCAATACTCTCGCCCATCTGCCAACCCTATGACCCAGAAGCCATTCTGAGGAGACAGAACCACTTTTCCTTTGCGTGTCACAGTCTCCTGGGCAATGCCCAAGATCCAGTTTCTCCTCTTTCCAACATCCACTTCCCAGTAGAGTCTCCCAGATGCATAACCTTCCTTTGCCAACACAAAAGCGTGGGAATCAAATCTCTCCTTCATGTTGGGCACCCTTCTGATTGCACCAGTATCAGTCACTTTCTTCCCATCTTCAGACACTTGCAGCCTCGGATGAGCCGTGTCAGCATCAAAGGTGACATCAACTGCAATAGTCAAGTAATTTGTTAAGTAGTAAAGGGCAAGAAGGCTAGTACTTTGAAACTTTCTTTTTGTTGACCTTGTGCATTTATTATTTCCCTTCCATGCCTACATCTCCACTCTGATGGGCCCTGGTAAGTTTCTTTGACCAGGCTCCCTCCACCTTCTGCCATCCCAGATCTCCTGTGTCCCTTGTCTCTCATCTATGGCATACTGAGAGAGAGGCCAACATTCAGCAAATATAACAAAACTCATAGACACACTGCCTTGAAAATGGCCTGTAGCTTCAAAGAGGAATGTAAGGAGATGATAAGCCTTTACCTTAATCACTGAAACTGTATAGAGGTGACCAGAGGATAAGAGGCACGCTTATGCACAGATCTTGTCTTTGAGTAAAACTAGGATCACAAAATCCTCTTGTGTGAGAATGTACAGAAATTCCATTGGCCAAGACTGGCACCATGGTAGCATACACTTGGCAGTAGAAAAGGTTCAGCTAAACACCCTGAAATGAGCTTGTCCTTCTTCCAGTTTCTTCTGGAGAAGAAATAATGCTGTTTTACATTCCAGAAGCAGTAAACAAAGGCCTTGCAGAGTTTCCAGGACACCCAATGAAAAAGAGAGATTCAGAAACAAATTTTACTTTTTTTTTTTTTTTTTTTTTTTTTTTTTTTTTTCAGAACTGTTACCTGAGAAGGGTAAAATTTTTACACAACTTTACTGAAGATCCATATAGTGGAATTCAGCAGGTTTTGTTTTCTTACCTTTGTACCGTTGTGCATGCAGCAATTCTGTGGAAAACAAGAAAAGGATGCAAAGGGTGTTTTTCAGGATACCAAGTGTCCAGTGACTTAAATAACAGCCCGTGCTGGTAGAAGAGCATGCTCCTCTACAGTAGAGTGATTCATCTACAGGTCAGAAAGTTAATCAGAAGATCATATAACCTTCCGTGGTAAAGAAGAAAAAATCAAGCGAGGAAAACAACTGTTATGTATAAGTCAGCCATAGATAAACAGGAAGTCCACATTATCTGTATAGTGGAGCCCTGCAGCACCAAAAAGAAAAGGTGAAAGAAAACACACAGAAAGCTTGTGGAGAAGCTGAAAGACACTTTTTACTCCTTGGACTCTGGCAGTACAACATCAAGATCCAACACTGGAAGAGCCCCACTATTGTCCAGGCTACTCACCATTTCTCAGGGCAATGGCCCTGACTGGCACACACAGCCTGCAACATTGCTGCCTCTAAGGTTATGACAGCCACATGCCTCTGCTAGCAGTTGAGGTGCTGAAGGACACAGCAGCACTCCTTGGCCAGACCATTACACATCAGAAGCTGCAGTAGCCCTAATAGAGCACCACTAGACCTTCTTGCTGCCTCCCACTGCAAATTCAACCTGTCAGTTCCCTACAGCCTGGAGTTTCACGTTCCCTTTCCTTGGGGCTACTTGCTCTCCTGAGGTGCTGCATTAAGCCTTGACTCAGCATCAAGATCATTGAGCTTTCACATGGGAGCCCACTAAGCAACAGGATCCCAAATGGTATAAGAACATCACTGCACCTGCTCTGATCTCATGCTGGGACAAAAAAGAGACCAGGAGTGCCCCATCCCCAATACATTCCTCCCTCCACTTCAGTGACAGTTTTAATCTTTCCAAACACATGCAATCAGGGTCAATAAAAAATAAAAATAAAAATAAAAGAAGAAGAAAAAAGGATTCAAGAATTAAACATTAAGACTATGGGAGCAAAGAGCTTCCTCAAAGTGTCTCCAGTTCCTGCCAGGAATTGCACTCCACCCAAAGGAAACAGGGCTTCGTTGGACCAGGCTCTCCACCTCCAGCCACCACTTCTCAGAATTCCCTCCACATTCCCCCATTCTTGCTCCTGTTCCAAGGACTCCTCCACAGAGGATCACTGTACTGTGACCCAAAAACCTCCACATCAGCTGGCATGCTTGGCCTCCAGACAGACAGCCACACTCACCATTCTCCTTCTTAAGGGACTCTGCAAGAAGAGAGTGAGAAGGGAAGACACATTACTTAGTATTCCGTCTGAAAGAAGGACTGGTGGAAGAGCAGAGGAAACCTTCAGCAAGGCACACTCATTCTCCACCAGCAAATGCACCCAACCATGGCTTCCCCACACAGAGAGGCATGGGGGCAGTGCTCTGCACACACTCACCCTTCTCCGCATCCCCCTGCACCCTGCCTTGCGCCTGCAGCTCCTCTGCAAAAGACAAATGGGGAGAAGGAAGAGAAATGAGGGCTCTGCCAGGCAGGAGTTGCTGCCAGCAGGGGGAACAAGGACTCCCTGTGCTCTGGGCAGTATGGCATCCAGCCCCAACAGTGGGAGAGTCCCAACCCACTCTCCTCTCTGCTGCTCCCCACACTCACCCTCTACCAAGCCCTGTACAGAGGCAGGACTACCCTGGGCACTGAGGCACGGGACCAGTAGCCCCACAAAAATTCTCTACACTTTCCTTATGTCTCACACCTGGAGTGCATCCTGGGTGCTCCCTACTTCCCAGGGGACAGTGCGTCTCTTCCCTAGTTTTGCTTTCCCTCACAGTCCCATGCTTACAGTCTTGTCTCAGCTGCAATGCCTGTGAGCTTTCACAAGCGCTCACTCTGAATCAGCATCCTTAATGTTACAAGAACATCCCATTAGCCATGTGAAATGTAGTCTGGGGCACAAGAGAGCCCAGGTGTCTAGGAAGAGTCCCAGCCATTGCACTGTCCCTGTTCCACTATGGAGCTTGCTCCATGGGCATCCATGGACTTTATACTCTGAACATGCACACTTACCAATCTTCCTCTGAGCATTAACTGAAATGAAAAAATAAAATAAAATAAAATAACCACCACCACCAAAAATAGTACCTCCAAATTCCCTACTTCCCACGGAATGGTGTTCTCTTTCCCTGAGGTTCTTTTCTCAACAGTTGTCCTGCTTCACCAGTTAATTCAGCATTAATTACAATCTATATTCAGAAGTCAACCCCTCTTTGATCTGAAATTCCTACCATCCCTGCTGAATGTATACTGTGGTAGGAGAACAGCCTTTTGTCACAGGTGAGGACAACCCTTGTGTAGTCACCTCTCCCATTCAGACTTCTCCCTTTGGTCCATCAATTATACATGTGCTATATACTCAGACTTATCAATCCACTTATTCTATCCCACTCTCCCTGCTTTGGTCTGTGGTATCACACTTATCAGGACCATTTCTAGTGAAGGACGGAACATCTTCTGGAAAGAAGGAGTGGATGGTCTGTGGGCAACTGTAAACTTGGCAACTGTAAACTGTGGGCAACTGTAAACTTGCTTATAGTACCACCCCTGTTACTCTGCCTCCTATGAGGAATGGAGCCCACCACCCCATGGTGGACAAGAGGACAAGTCCAAGAGGATAGAAGTCAGAACAATGTTCAACTTCCCTTGCATTGGCTTGTATAAATTATGTGCCAAGGGACTGTGGAAAACACAGACACTATGATCCTGACTGATAAATCTTTTAATTAAAATGGAGAGTAGGAGTTGCCCTAGTCTGCATCTCTAAGCAGGTTTTGTGGGCTGTCTGAGAGAAAACTCTTTGTTGATGAAGAAGATTAGTAAGTGAAAGGGAGAAACAGCAGTGGAATACTAAGGTCAATGTTCCTACAGCCTCAGCAGGGACCTTCACCAATGATACAGATCACTGCAAGCTCATCAAACACACTCCCTTCAAAGAAGAGGGAGAGAAGAAGGACCGTTACAACCTGCAGACACCACATCATCATTGCAACTATCTCAATGGTGAGGGAACTTGGGAACACTCTCTCTAAAAGAAAGGACTACATTTCTCTAACACATTCTAAGAGACCCTAAGGGCATGTTCAATGGATATTGTCTCTATAAATCATGATGTTGGCTTTCAGGGAGACAAAGCCCTGCTGGCAAATTACTGTGCTCACCTATTTTCTTGTCAGTCTCCAACTGGTTCTCATCAGACCAGGACCTCTTTGCTGCCTCCAAATCGTTGCTTATTCTGCCCTGTATCTCTGCTCTGAGGATCTCAAAGTCTTGCTTTCTAGATGTCTCCACGTTCTGTAAAAATGTCATCAGGGACTGCATTTTTTCAGAGACTGCCTGGAGGGAAGTCTGGGTGTTGTCTGGTTCCTCCAGAGGTGGGGCTGCATGCTGTGAGACTTCCAGTTGGCTCTGCAATGCAGCCAGCTTCTCAATCAGAATCCTCTCCACTTCTTGCCGCATGGATTCTATGGCCCTCGTGTTGCTTCTGTCCACAGTCCTTCCTGCAAAGAAAGAGAGGAGCCACAGAGAAACTGACACTGCTTCCTGGGAAATGGGTCAAAGAATCACAGAATCATCTAGGTTGGAAGAGACCTCCAAATAACCTAATCCAACCTCTGACCTAACACTAGCAAGTCCTCCACTAAACCGCATCACTAAACTCTACATCTGCCTGTCTTTTAAAGACCTCCAGGGATGCTGACTCAAGCACTTCCCTGGGCAGCCCATTCTAATGCTTAACAACCCTTTCATAAATAAGTTCTTCCTAATATCCAACCTAAATCTCCCCTGGTGCAACTTTAGCCCATTCCCCCTTGTCCTATCACCAGCCACATGGAAGAATAGACCAGCCGCCACCTCTCTACAGCCTCCTTTGAGGTGCCTGTGGAGTGCGATAAGGTCGCCCCTGAGCCTCCTCTTCTCCAGGCTAAACAGTCCCAGCTCCTTCAGCTGCTCCTCATAAGAGTTGTTCTCCAGACCCTTCACCAGCTTCGTAGCCCTTCTCTGGACTTGCTCAAGCACCTCCATATCCTTCTGGTAGTGAGGGGCCCTAAACTGAACACAGTACTCGAGGTGCAGCCTCACCAGAGCCGAGTACAGGGGGACAATCACTTCCCTAGACCTGCTGGCCATGCTGTTTCTTATGCAAGCCAGGATGCTGTTGGCCTTCTTGGTCACCTGAGCACACTGCTGGCTCATATTCAACCGAATGTCAACCAAAACTCCCAGGTCCTTCTCTGACAGGCAGCTTTCCAACCACACATCACCCAGCCTGTAGCTCTGTTTGGGGTTTTTGTGACCCAGGTGCAAGACCTGGCCCTTGGCCTTGTTGAACTTCATACAGTTGGCCTCAGCCCATCAGTCCAGCCTATCCAGACCATACTGTAGAACCTTCCTACCCTCGAGCAGATCGACACACGCACCTAGCTTAGTGCCATCTGCAAACTTACTGAGGGTGCACATGAGGGATCATCCAGATCACCGATAAAGATATTGAAGAGAACTGGCCCCAGTACTGAGCCCTGGGGTACTCTACTAGTGACTGGCCTCCAACTGGGTTTAAATCCATTAACCACAACTCTTTAGGCCCGGATATCCAGCCAGTTTTTAACCCAAAGAAGTGTACACCAATCCAAGCCATGAGCAGACAGTTTCTTGAGGAGAATGTTGTGAGCCTTACTGAAATCAAGGTAGACCATATCCACAGCCTTTATTCTCGTCTTTCTAAAGTGGGAGAGAACTTCCTCTTAGAAAAGTCATAGAAAATGCTCTTCTGATTTCACTAGTAAGGTGGATTTCCCATTGTATCATGAAAGGTTCCATGCCTGAAATGTTTTTTCTAGGCAAGGGATATCGATTGTGCTGGGAGGAGGGAATCCACACAAGGTCTGAGAGGGCACTACTTAGCCACTGCAAGTGAAATGGATCTTAACAAAGGACTGAACACTAGTTCCCTCCTGTACAATCGTTTTCTAGGGCTTTCAATACCTCACAGCAATTACCCCTTAAGTGACTCCTTCCCCATAGTCCATGGCAAGTGGGCTCTGGATGGAGGAGGACAGAACTGAGAAGATCCTTCCACCTTCCAAGCTTTGGTTTGCATAGACTGAATTCCAGAGGGATGGACAAAGAGAAGAGGCTCCATGATCATGCCTGAAATCTTGTCAAAGGTGGAATGGAGCAGAGGAATTGCTCCACTGCATCTCTCTAGGCAGGATTTGTTGTCTGTGGGAGAGATGACACTTTGTTGATGAGCAATGTGAGTAACAAGAGAGAGGAGGTATCGGGAGCTGGATGTGGATGTTCCTAGAGTGCCATGTTCAATCTTCAACACTTGCAGGCATCAGAGATAGACTATAAAGCCAAATTATCAAGCAAATCTGCTCTTCAAAGAGCAGAGAGAGGAGAAACACCCTTACCACCAGCAAGCACTACCCTGTCATAGGATTGTGTCAGTGAAGTTGGACACAAGACCATCTCCCTAAGAAGGCACTGTCCATCTCACTATCATGGAAGAAATGCTGAAGACTAGCTCATACAATGGTGTCATTGAATTACACCATTTGCCTTCGGGAGGCCATCCTACTTTGGCTAGGATAGGTTAATTGTCTTCATTGGAGCTGGTACAATGCTGTGTTTTGGATTTGTGCTGAAAGTAATGTTGATAACCAGTGGATGTTTTAGTTGTTCTGGGCAGTGCTTCCACACAGTCAAGGGCCCCTCTGCTTGTCATCATGCTCTGCCAGTGAGGCGGCTGGGGGTGCCCAAGATGCCAGGAGGGAACACAGCTTGGAAGCAGACCCCAGCTGCCCAAAGGGATACCATATGACACCTTGTTCAGCAATAAAAGCTGGGGCAAAGAAGGGGAAAGGGGAGGCATTCAAAGTTATGGCATTGGTCTTCCCCAGGAAATATCACTTGTGATGGAGCCTTGCTGTCCTTGCAATGGCTGAACATCTGTCCAGTGACTAGAAGCAGTGAATGACTTCTGTATTTTGCTTTGCTTATGCTTCCAGAATGTCTTGCTTTGCATATTAAACTGTATATCTCAACTCATATGCTTTCTCCCTATTTCCTTTCCACTTCTCTCCCCCATTCCCCTATCCTCTTAGAGGAACATGCCAAAACAGCTGTATAGTGTTTAGCTACCCACTGGGGTTAAACCACAGGATGAAGACATGTTTAGGGTTTGCTGTGCTCACCTAGTTTATTGTCGATCTCCAGAAGGTTCTCCTCAGTCCAAGACCTCTTTGCTGCCTCCAAATATTTGCTTATTTGTCCTTCCATCTCTGCTCTGAGGATCTCAAAGTCTTGCTTTCTAGATGCCTCCATGTTCTGCAAAGAAGTCAGAAGAGACTGCAGTTTTTCAGAGATTGCCTGGAGGGAAGTCTGAGTGTTGGCCACTTCCTCCAGACATTGGGCTGCATGCTGTAAAACTTCCAGTTGGCTCTGCAACACAGCCAGCTTCTCACTCACGATGCTTTCCACCTCTACCCGCATGGATTCTAGGGCACTCGTGGTGTTGACCTCCACAGTATTTCCTGCAAAGAGAGAGAGGAACCACTGGGAAACTGACATTGTTTCTTGGGAAGTGGATCCTTGTCTTTCTCATGGAGAAAGGGGGTTGCTCTTAGAAAAGACAAAGAAAAATGCTCTACTTATTTTCCAAGGCAGACCCATCCCTGCATAATTCTTTCACAAGACGAATGATGTTTATCCTTTTTTGTTTATTTTGTTTGTTTGTTTGTTTGTTTTTGTTTTCCAGTAGAGGGGCACTTTTGAGGGTAAGATTGTGACGGGAGAAGGAAATCCACAAATCCTCCCTTGCACTGGTTTTGATGGACTGACACCAGAGTGATGGGGAAAGAATTCAGGTCCCATGATCCTGCCTGAAGGCTTGTCAAAGTCTTCTGGGCTGAACGGAGCATAGGAATTACCCTAGTATAACAAAATCAAAGGATATCTTAAATTGGAAAGGACGCACAAGAATCCTCAACTCCAACTCCTGGGTCCCCAAAGAACCACCCAAATAATCAGACTATGTATCTGAAAACATTGTCAAAATGCTTTCTAAACTCCAGCAGGCTCAGTCCCATGACCACTTTCCTCGGGAGTCTATTTCACTGTCCAACCACCCTCTCGGTGAAAAACCTTTTCCTGATATCCAGTCTGAACCTTCTTGAAGTTCCACCTTGAAGTCTGAACTTGAAGCCTCAAGATGGGTCCTGTCATGGTCACCAAAGAGAAGAAATCAGCACCTGCCTCTCTGCTCTCCCTTGTGAGGAAGTTGTAGACCACGATAATGTCTTCCCTCAGTATCCTCTTCTCCAGGCTGAAAAATCCCAGTGACTCAGCTGTTCCTCATATTTCTTCCCCTCCACACTCTTTACCATATTTGTTGCCCTCCTTTGGACACTCTCTGACGGCTTTATGTCTTTCTTCATTACTGTAGCACCCAAATTGTACACAATACTTGAAACACTAGCTCAGAGCTGAGCAGTACAATCACTTTCCTTGACCTGCTAAGCCATTAAGCAGTGCTAAGCTTAATGCACACCAGGATATGGTTGGCCCTCCTGGCCATGAAGGCACACTGCTGGCTCATGTTCAGCTTGCTGTCAATCAAATCCCCCAGACCCCTTTCTGTGGGGCTGCTCTCCAGAATATTGTCACCCAGTCTGTATATATAACTAGGGTTGCCCCTTCCCACTGGAAGAATCCAACACTTGCTCTTGTTAAAATTAATCTTGTTGGTGGTTACCCAGCTCTCTAATTTGTCCAGATCTCTCTTGAAGCCTGCACTACCCCTGAAGGAGTCAACAGCACCACTCAAGTTGGTATCATCTGTGAACTTGCTCAAAAAGCCTTCAAGCCCTACATCCAAATCGTTTATGAAAATATTGAAGAGGACTGGTCCTAAAATTGAGCCCTGGGGAATCCCACAAGAGGCAAGTTGCCAACCTGAATTAACCCCATTTACAAAAACCCTTTGGGTATGACCTGTCAGCCAATTCTTCACCCATCTTATTATGCTTTTATCTACCTATATTCTGGTCATTTTGTCCAGAAGGATACTGTGAGAGACAGCATCAAAAGCTTTACTGAAATCACAGTCACAGAATTGTAGGGATTGGAAGGGACCTCAAGAGATCATCAGGTCCAATCCTCCTGCCAAAACAGGTTTCCTAGAGCAGGCTGCCCAGGTAGGTGTCCAGACAGGCCTTGAATATCTCCAGAGAAGGAGACTCCACAACCTCCCTAGGCAGCCTCTTCCAGTGCTCCGTCACCGTCACTGTGAAGAAGTTCTTCTGCATGTTGGTGAGGAACTTCCTGTGATCCGTTTTGTAGCCATTGCCCCTTGTCCTGTCTCCACAAACCATTGAAAAGAAGTTGGCCATATTCCTTTGTCTCTCACACTTAAATTATTTATACACATTGATGAGATCCCCTCTCAGTCTTCTTTTCTCCAGGCTGAACAGACCCAGGTCTCTCAGCCTTTCCTCATAGGAAAGATGCTCCAGGCCTCGTATCATCTTTGTAGCTCGCTGCTGGACTTTTTCCAGGAGATCCCTGTCTTTTTTGTACCGGGGAGCCCAGAACTGGACACAGTACTCCAGGTGAGGCCTGACCAGGGCAGAGTAGAGGGGGAGGATCACCTCCATAAAGATTACTTTGACTGGCTTCCTTTGATCAATTAGCTGGGTGATCTTGTTGTAGAAGGAAATTAAGTTTGTTAGAAATGACCTTCCTCTACTGAACTCATGTTGGCTCTTACCAATGACTGTGTTGTCCTTCAGTTTTTTTTTTTTTTTCAATAACTCCCAGAATAATACTCTCCCTATATTTAGTGGGGACTGAAGTGAGGCTGACAGGCCTGTAATTGCCAGGGCCTTCTTTCTTCCCCTTCTTTCAAGCTGGGACCACATTTGCCAGCTTCCAGTCAGATGCGACCTCTCCAGATTCCCAAGACCATTGAAAGTTAATTGAGAGAGGTCCAGTGATGTCATCAGCCATCCCTCTGAGTACTCTGGGATGAATCCCCTCAGGCCCCATAGACTTGCATGCATCCCATGTGGAGCAGAAAATCCTGCACAAGTTCAGGGTTCACTGGAAGTTTATCATTTCCGCAGTCATGGTCCTCCAACTCAGGGCAGCTGGGGTCCCAGATCTCATCACTGGTGTTGAAGACAGGTTAAAAATGCATTAAATGTCTCTGCTTTGTCTACATCTGTTTGTTAGGTGACTGTCCTCATCACGTATTGGACCAATGTTTGCTCTGGTCCTCCTTTTCCCATTAACATACTTTTAAAAGCCTTTTTAATTGTCCTCCACAATGCTGGCCAGCTTCAACTCTTATCAAGCTTTGGCATCCCAGAGTCTCTCTCTGTAAAGGTGAGCAGCATCCATCTAGTCCTCCCATCTCTCCTGATCTTGCTTCACTTTCTTTTTCTGTCTAAGCTCTTGAAGAAGATCCCTGCTCAGCCAAGTTGGCCTTCTGTCCCTCTTGCTTGACTTCCGATGCTTTGGAATTTTCTGTTCCTGTTCTCTTAGGAGGTGGTCCTTAAAAACTAACCAGCACTGATGGACCCCAATGTCTTTAAAAACAGTTTCCCAAGGGACCTTACTAACTAGTTCCTGGGCACTTTGAAGTCAGCTCTCCCCAAAGCCAGTGTTGAAGTTATGGTGGCAGTTCTCCTCCTATCACCAAAGATTTTGAATTTGACTAGCTGTGGTCGCTATGGCCAAGGTGACCACCTACTGCCACTTCACCCACCAGACCCTCCCTGTTTATAACCAACAGGTTATAAGGAAGGCACCTTTCCTAGTAGACTCCCTTAGTACTTGTACCAAGTTCTTATCAAGATGCTTCAGGAATCTCCTGGACTTGTTTGTCTCAGCAGTGTGATATTCCTAGTTTATATCTGTCAGGTTGAAGTCCCTCATAATTATAAGGGCAGCTGATCTAGAAGTATCTCTTAGTTCTTTAAAGAATAATTCATCAGTGTCATTGTCATGGCTGAGTGGTCTATAGAAGACTACCTCAATGACACCCCCTTTATTTACTTGTCCCTTGATCCTTACCCAGAGGCTCTCAACTGCATTGTCGCTGACTGCACGCTCCATACAGTCTAGTGACTCCATTATATAGGGCGCCACCTGCCCCTGGCCCCCCCCCCCCAACCTTGGTTGCCCTGCCTGTCCCTTCTGAAGAGCCTGTAACTGTCCATTGCAACACACCAGTCACAGGCCTCTTCCCACCAGGTTTCACTTATGCCAATGATGTCATAGTTTTTGGACTGGGAGACCTCGTAGTGGCATTTCAATACCAAAAAAAAAATGGAAAAAAAAAAAAAGGTCTTATAAAAAAGGATGGAGAGGGACTCTTTATTTAGTTAGATAATGATAGAAAAAGGGGGAATGGTCTTAAACTAAAAGAGGATAGAATTAGATTAGAGGAGCTGCAGTGCTATCTCCTGCAAGAGAGTTTGGGGTGAAGAATGCCCATTGCTTCCCTGGGCAGAGGAAGACCCAGCTAGGTGTCTTACCATACTTGTTACAGGGAAGTCCCAAAAAGGGGTGAGACTTCTCCTTACCATACAGCAGAGGAGGGAAATCTCACAGTGACCTGTTACCCCTCCCAGCATCTTCCTCTGAGCCCATTCCTTGAAAGGTTTAAACTCCCCACCACAACAATACACTCTGCTGGAGTAGGACACGCCTGCCCCTCCGCTCCACCTCGTGAGGAAGTAGTTCACATATTAAGCCACACACACACAAACTAACTAACTAGATAAATAAAAAGGTAATATTAACAGGTATGATGAGGTGATGAAAAAAACAAGTGTTTGTATCGAAGAAAACCAACTTCAGTAAGTCTGGGTACTAGAAACACAGAGGATCTGGAAAGGGAAAGAAGGATATTCTTATGGGGTTATGATGGAAAGTGTTGATTTATGGAGCTGAAGAGCTTTGGGGTACATTTGGAAGGCTTGGTAAATTCTTGAGTGAATTTACCAACAGAAGGATTCTTCTGAAGGAATCCAGAGCTGCTAGTTTCTTGAGAAGAATGAGTTATCTTTGGCATGGGATGTCTATGCCACTTTGGAGGGACAATAAATGATTGGAAAATGTGGGTTACAATGCTTTCAGAAGTTCACTGCAAAGAAGAACTGGAAAATGGGGAGTCTAGCATGGGGGAATAGCTTACCTATTAAAATAAGGAGGAGGGGGTAAAACAGGTAAAGAATCCAGAGCCAGTCACGGTTTTCTGAAAAATGGAGAAAAAACAATTTAAAGAAATAACATTAAATTCCTTGCAATATAACACAGACATAGAGTGGCAGTGGGGTCATACAGTCTGTCCCATTTGGACATGGTTAGCAGAAGAACATTTTTAAAAATAATTATTCATATGAAAGAGTGGTGAGGAACACTAAAAGATTTAAAGAAAGTCTAGACACAACCATGATGTTTACATTTTATATCACTGCTCAAACAAACTAGATAAACTGGGAAGTATTTTTTTTTTCCCCTGGGGAATTTTTAAATTATGCTTGATCTTCATATTATATCTCTATTTTTATTCAAGAGCATACCTATTTCCTACATGACCTCTGAATGGAGTGATATTGCTCTAAGTGATATCATAAAAATACTTTAGCTTAAGTTAAGTTGATTTTCAAAGCTTTAAACAAGTAAGAATTACAGAGGAAAGCTCAGCCTTAGTCTTGCTGCTTGAAAACACCTTTCAGCCAGAATAATTCTTTAAGAGCCTAACACCAAAGTGTTTGATTGCTGGTGCAAATCTCAGCATCAGACAGTCTCTCAGATCTGTGAGAGAAACCTCTCTGCCAACATCAAAGCTTAGAGGTCCATGCTAGTAAAAAGGCTACAAGCACTGACCTCAGAAGCCCACTGTCTTCCTGGCTTTGCTGGCATCACCAGATGTTCTTCCCTTTTCATAAAATCATAAAATCATTAAGGGTGGAAAAGACCTTCAAGATCATGATTCTATGATTCTTCATGATTCTATGATGCTATGATCATCTGGTCCAACCATCACCCTACTACCAATGTCACCCATTAAACCATGTACCTAAACACTACATCCAGTCTTTCCTTAAATTCCCCAGGACGGTGACTCCAACACCTCTCTGGGTAAACCCTGACTAATTCTGAGAAGAAATGTCTCCTAATTTCCAACCTGAGCCTCCCCTGGCACATCTTGAGGCCAGTCCCTCTAGTCCTATCACCAGTTACCTGTAAGAAGAGGCCAGCCCTCAGCTCCCCACACCTAACTTTCAGGCAGTTGGAGAGAGCAACTGCCTGAGCCTCCTATTCTCCAGACTAAACAACCCCAGTTCCCTCAGCTGCTCCTAATAGGACTTGTGTTCCAGCTTCACCAGCTTCGTAGACTTTCTCTGGACACACTCCAGGGCCTTGATGAACTTGTTGTAGTGAGGGACCCAAAACTGAACACAGTATTTGAGGTGCGGCCTCACCAGTGCAAAGTACAGAGGGATGATCACCTCCTTGGTCCTGCTGGTGATGCAGTTCCTGGTACAAGCCAGGATGCGGTTGGCCTTCCTGGCTACCTCGGCACACTGCTGGCTAATGTTCAGTGAGCGTTGACTAGCACCCCCAGATCATTTTCCTCTGCACAGCTTTCCAGCCACTCTGTCCCAAGCCTGTAGATCTGCATGGAGTTGTAACCAAAGTGCAGGACCTGGCACTGGCCATGTTGGACCTTATCCCAATGGCCTCTGCCTATAGACACAAGGTGTCCAGATCCCTCTGCAGGGACCCTCTGGCAGACCTACACTTCCCCCCAACTTGGTGTTGTCTTCACACTTACTGAGGGTACACTCAATTCCCCCACCCAAATCATCAGTAAAGATATCAAAGAGGAAGGGTCCCAACACCGACCCCTGGGAAATACCACTGGTGACAGGTCACCAGCTGGATTTCACTCCATTCACCACCGCTCTCTGGGCCTGGCCATCCCAGTCAACTGGGACCTCTCCAGATTACTATGACTGCTGATAGATGATGGAGTGCGGCCCAGCAATCACATCTGCCAACTCCATCAGCACCCTCGAGTGGATCCCATCTGGCCCAAAGGACTTGTGACAGTTCAGGTGGAGCAGCAGGTCTCTAACTGTTTCCACCTGAACTGTGGGGAGTTTCTTCTGCTCCCTGTCCCAGACTTCCAGGCTGGGAGGCTGAATACCCCAAGGATAAGTGATGGCTAGTTAAGAAGTCTAGTCTAATGTAACGAAGGCATTAAGAACCTCAGTCTTTTCCTTATCTTCAGTAGTCATGTTCCCCCATGTGTCCAGTTTTCAGCCACAGCCTGGAGGATGGGATGCCATGACGGCAGAGACATTGACTTCATCAAAGTTTTGAGAAACATACTCCTGAACAAAGTTAACTCTGGAGCATTGTTGGAAACCGAGTGAAATAATTCACAGCACTAGACCCGTCCTGTGCTGGTTGATGTTAAAAGAAGGTACGTTCACTTCCTCAGAGAATGTCGAAATGCAACAAATAGGTCTTAATTGCTGCATACCTGACTGTTGAGCAATGCGTAGACTGGATTCTACATTAGTGGTAAAGAAAGATGGAGATGGTTGTCCACAGGGTATCTTAAGGGAACTTTCTGTTGCAAAAACACTATCCTTCTCCTGTAGAATGCTTGTCCGGGCCAGTGAAGATAGATCTTCTCCTTGGGGATTAGCCCACATGGCTTTGGGCTTTACAAAGGAACCTCTCATTTGGCTCTCATGCATACAAGTGTTTGGCTTTTGCAGAATCATTCCATTCATGGAACCTGCAACAGAGACAACTTTCCACCACTGCATTGGGCACAACAAAGAAATGCCAACTACGTCACGGGAGAGATCTCACAAAACACCTGCACTTTTGCTACTATTTCATCTACAATTAAAAACCCTCTGGCTTTTAAGCATTTCATTTAAAAAAAATCAGAAACAGCAGAAATACTTCTCTTTGTTTTCCACTCACAAATGTGTAACATCCTGCCTGGAAGGGGTCTGATTCCCTCAGCAATGCAGATGCAAGTGTTAAAAAGTTACCCACCAGTACGGCTTATCTTTTCTTTGACGAGTGTGACTACACATTTCACAGCTATATCATCACAAGGCACTGTTATGATGCTTTGCAATGCAAAAAGGTCTCTCTCATTCCACGTTACATAGGTCTCAGCCTCCACATTTTTACTGCCTCCTCCATAGTTCATCCAAAGGACTTCAGGCTTTGGGTTCCATCCTTTTGATTTACATGTGTAGCGACACATGCCTTCCTCCTGCTGATCTCTTTCCAAGGTTGGCTTATTTCCGAGTGCTATAATGGAGTTATTGCAATAAGGATGAAACATGAGAGATAAATAATAAATAAATTAATGAAAATAAAAAATATATAAGTAACAACAACAACAACAACAAAAAACTACAGAAAGATGACACTTTCAGATTTTTTCTGTTTTGTCTTGTTTCAATTTGTTTGTTAATACACTGTTCTAAGTATTCACAGCACATAGAAACAACCATAACTGATCAGATGAAAGTGACCATTTAATTTAATTCCCACAAGGAAACACACTAGCCCATCTTACCACACAGAGACAGTGAACCCCACTGAGCATGGATGAGGAAAAGTCAGGAAAAACTATCTGGCAACTTGCGAAACCAGATGAGCAATCTCCATGTGCCTGAGAGGGGATACAGGGCTACAAAAAGGGAATTCTCTGAAGAGGAAGAAGAGCAAGGAATTGTTCCCTGTCTTATTCAATACCAAAATAAGATATCAAATCAGACTAGTACCTGAGATTCAAAAAAGAAAAAAGGGATTTCACACATACCACTGATCTGTGGAATACATCAATGACACTTTTGTGGATGCTAGTTGTTTACATGCATGCAAACTAAGCTCCAATCTGACTTGTCCATCAGAAGGTCAGACCTGAAAAAGTGCTTTCTGGCAGTATTTCCAGGTTTATATTTGGGACAAGTCTTCCATGATGGGCAATTTCAAATGAGGAGGGAAAAGGGGTCCTTAGCATATCATTGTGCTCACTGCTCATTGGTAAATACCCTCCCTAATAGTTCTGAATATATATATATATTTTCGTTTTACAAAGCCAGAGTTTCAGTTTACAAAGCTAACTGGAGAAGCTGAATATCGATAATTCCACAGTAGAAAAACACGATAGGTACTCATACAGGGATACTCAGCTGTTCCCAATTGCATGGCTTTCCCACATGACAACCATGACATGGCTCAGAACTGAAGCAAGACTTTCCAGCTATTTCCTGGGTCTCCGCATATTTCCCCAGGACAAGGTCTCAACTGTTGAGCAAGGAATAGGCAGAGCCTAAAGAGCCCTGAGGGAAATTGAACTCGGAATGGTAGTAGCAGGTCACATTTCGCTGTGACAGTCTCCCTGCTTACCTGTAACTTCAAGGTGAGTAACAGCCTCCTGTGAACCAGTACTGCCACTCACAGCACAAACGTATTCCCCCTCATCAGCTACTTGCACTGGCTGGATAATCAGGAGAAGTGATCTTCTTTCCCGGCGCCCCTTAATCCTGCACCATTCTTCATTCTGGCACTGCTCCACCACCCCACCCAGGCTGGAGGAAGAGCACAGTGGAGTATCCCTTTCCTTTTCCTTTTTGTACCAAAGCAAGCTTGTGTTGGAGGGGACACTGTGTGTCAACTGGCATGACAGAGTCACTTGCTCACCAACACACACAACTGAAGGATCAACACTGATGGTGATAGGAACTTCACCTGCAAGGAAAATGTGGGATCAAATGCATTGTTGTTGTTGTTGCTGCTTTTTGTTTGTTTGTTTGTTTTTCTTTTTTCCCTGCAAATATACTCTTTCTATTGAGGAATTAGCAATTAGGCAAAACATTATGTGTTACTTTAATCCAAAACAGAAATCTCAGGTTTAGGCTAGAGTTGTCTAGTCCCCTGCAAAAATAAGGACAGGATCTTTAGTCACTGCTACCACCTCCTCCAGGCACATATGTGCTTTAGGATTTCCACATTTCCAGGTTTTATATACATGTCAGTCATGCTGTATGTTCATGTAGAAGAGGGGCATTGTGGACAGCAATTTATTCAAGAAGACCATAGGTACACTGGTGGGAAGATTGCAAATGAAGTGCACTGCTGTAGAAGAACGTTACCATAAATGAGCTGCAAGGAGCTGATATTCTGTACAGACTGAAAGCAATTTGCACAGGCTCTTGCTCTCCACTGGCCCTGGCTGTACTACCTGTGAGAGATTGACCATGCTTCTTTCATCAGTGTGGTAAGAAAATACACCTATGTTTAGTCCCTCAGATAGCCAACACTCCAGATCAGGACTGTAGTGTGTCACCTCATCTGAGATGGCCAATGTTATCCCACACTTGGGAGTTGTCAGACATTACATAGGATCTACAGTACCTTTATTCCATCAGGGAATGGGAATATGAACAGAAGTGCAAGTGTTATATCTTAGGAAATTGGTTATCTGAACTGAATACTAAGCCATGCTTACGACATGAGCAGAACAACTTGGAGCCAACTCCTGACCATGAAGTGCCAGGCATGGGATTAAAACAAGTGTCCTAAAAGTGACTCAGGCAAGGACTGGCATCTCAGACCAGAGTAATGTCATTCTGGAGTGTCCATCTACACCAAAGTTAGATTTCAATAATTGTTTCTCTCTGAGGGGCTTTTCACCCTGGTCAGCAATCGTCTAGTGATCAGCAACTAAGATATCCCACAAAAGATATGTTTAGCTTGGTGGCACTTCCTTTTTTTCTACCAATGCAAGAAACAGGGAAAAGGGAAAGATTTTTCCTCACCGTTCCTGCTTCCTCCATGGACTCTGCTTTCTTCATTTCATTACATGCACTGATCTTTCATAGAATTCATCATATTTACTTCTATTCTATAGCTAAAGTGAATTACTAGATATAGTAAGGAGTTTCTTACCTGTAAACCACTTTGAAATTAAAAAGCATTTTGGAAGAGCTAAGAACAGGACTGCTCTGAGATTCATTTCTGAGCACACGTTCCAAAAAACTTCCAAAAATATAATGTTGATCAAGTTAACTTGCTAATAATCCTCTTGGAAATGACTGATGTACCATGAGAAAGAATTCCTGAAAGGAATAAAACATAATGAAACGTAATCTCACTAAAACAGAAACACTTTCTCAAGCAAGGCATAGAAATCCTCACTTTTCTTTAGCATGTAAAGGCTCTACCGGACTGGGTAACTTCTGGGGAGGTGAGTCCTGGGAAGAAGAGATGGACCAGTTAGCACAGATATTTGGCATCCTGGGCAGAAGTTATTTAGCAGGTCACTATTAGAGGTGGTAGGGTGATAAGTGGCGGGGGCAACCCAAAGGATGCTGTGTATATCATAAATGGGAAATATCCAGTACACTTCCTGATAATATTTATCCTAAGTGAAAAATGTGTGGCTTGAACAGAGGCCACATAAGGATAATTCCTTAAGGCTTTAATACGGGCCTTTTCCCTGTCATCTATTCAAGCATTTTCCAACAGACAATAAAAAAACAGCAGTTAAAGAATTGCATGCTGGTTGGAAAAATCTTTCCCTCCTAGCTAAGCTCATATTTCTAGCCATGTCAATTATTACTGCCTGAGTTCTGACTTGGTCTTAAACCACAACATGGGCCTCATGAAATATTTAAATAGATTTAAATTGTGATGAAACGCTGTCATATTTTTCTTCTTGGGCTGGGAAGCATTTAGGCCACCACCTGGAAGCATTTTTTCTTTGTCAAGGATGGACATCACAACCATAGAACTGCTCTATAGAATAACTACATTTCCTTTGGTGAAGGTTTAGCAATTTCTAAGGAAATGTTTAGGAAATATTTCTTTACTTCTAAACAGAGCAAAAAAAATATACAGCTCTTAGAACTGATCTAGTTTTGCCCTCATTGTAGCTGAGTATTATTTTATTTTGGTATAAAATGCAGATATATCTTGTCTCTGTTGTCTTGATTCTTGCAGATCTGTACTAGCCTAGGATAAAATCCATGAGCAACAGATGGAGCACAGAGAGACCCTCGCTTCTCTCCAGCCTGCATCATACTGTGCAACCACTGGGGTCCTTCTTGCCTGCTCTCTTGGCACGAAGAATTGAGATGATCACATGGCATTCTCAGTTTTGTTGTTGTCAGTGCCTTAAGTGCACTAAGGAGCCTTAACAACCCTGACCACCCTCACTTCCAACCACACTCTTTGGTTATAGCTCTTGGAAATTTATTTAAGTTTATGTCATGGACCGCAGGCCTGTGCATACATCTCCCTCCTTGCTAGACTTTGGACCTCGTGTGCTGAATAGATTGTGGACTCATGTTGGAGCTTGTCTCCAGCCCTGTCTCCATTTCACTCCTGACTGGACCCCTTAGATGGATCCTACAACTGACTCATGGCTTTGCTTTGTGTATGGCTGCTGATGGCACTCCATCAGCAGCACCTGGCTCTGCCTGCTGTCTTCAGACCCTGTGGCATCACTGGGTCATTTGGCTGAAGGGGGGATTGTGCTTCCACAGCTTATAGCTCACTGTATCTGAGGGAACTGATTTCCAGCACCATCCCTTTTATGGGGCATAGTAACTTTCAACATAAAACTGATTTTGATGTTAGGCCAGGAGTGGAGGGCTGCCCTCTGTCAGCCCTCTACTTACATTGTTGGGCTTGCATGCAACGTATGCAAGAGCAAATGCTCTTGTTGGGTTATTTTAGGAAACTGGGCTGTACTTCAGTACTTTCCTACCTACTTTTTTTGTACAGTGGTGTGTCACATCCTGGTGCAAGAAGCACAATGTAAGAACACATCCTGGAAGTGGATGTGACATAGAAAATCCTGCTTTCACTTTGTGACAGACTAGCAGGTGTAGTCTATGCATAACTGAGAGAGAGGGAATGACTGCCTGGTCTGGTTCTCCCATAACCTCCTTAGAAACTTCTCCAAGGTCCCCTCTCAGAAGACTTCAGACAAGCAATGCATTCCACAGAGTTGCAACACAGAGCCTCATCTGTGCATGTAGTCCTAGTCTGTTGTGACTTAACTACCACCAGGCAGCCCTCCCTCCTCACCCCCCCCCCCACCACCTACCTTTTTTTCCACTTCCTCTCATAGCCCTTTTAAATCAATCAGCCTGTGTCTCCCAGCATGCCCCATTCCTTATCTCTGTGGGTGTGTTAGCTTGCACCTGCAAGCCATCTTAATTTGAACAGGCTTGTACTCTTGTCCTTGATCAATGTGAAACACTGAAGTGTCGTAGGAGTTGTTCTATAGGGCAATGAAACTGAGTGTTGTAAGGAAGCACCTGGGGAATATATCATGGCTTCAACATTCTGTCATTTACTTTAAATACACAGAGTATAAGAGGGAGGCAAATCAACCATAGTGCAGGAAAACACCAGATACTGTTCTAATCACTCAAAAGTCAGGTTAGAGAATAATAATGAGTCCCCATGTAAGTTACCTCCCTTTGCTTTTCCAAGCAATAAAGTTGTGACAAGCTGCATGTTACAAAAGATCAACTGCACATGAAAATGCACATTAATCCACATTCTGATTGCAAGTTTGCACTTACAAACTCTTTCCATAATGCCCCATTTGAAGGACAGAGTATTAACATTTATGTTTAAACCATTCAAGAATAAAAAGCATGAAAACAGCAAAATATGTATCTGTCATTCTGTATCTTTGCACATTTCTCCTGCAGTCCTTAATTCCTTGCTATGATAAATGTTTACACTTACATTATTATCATTTTAACAGATTTTTACCATTCCAAAGCAAAGAATGTTACATTTTCAATCATTCATACATATGTTTACAAAGTAGTAGTTTAATGAAATAAAACAGTTTAAACTACAATATAAATCTCAAAACAATACCTATACCTGATTAACTTATATCAATACTCAGAGGTTTAGTTATTAAAACACTCTTTCCTTCATAAAACTAAAATATCTTCTACTATATTTCTTATCATTATAGCAATCCCAGGATATATCTTGTGAAGTAGTAAAGAGAATATACTTGGACAAAACAGCATCTAGAATATATTATTTAACTGTTTTCATTGTGCTCCCTTTTTAGCCTTTAAAAGTCTCGTGCTCTTACCTATCAGCAGAAACTTCTTGACTGCCTCTTACTACAAAGGCAGGAAGAAGAGATGACTCATGTTCCAGGTTGAAGTAGGAGGAGCAATTCTGCACTAAAAGGAAAAGGACAAGAAATGCCTCTCACTTCACTGTGAGAAAATAAAGTTGAGAAGACTAGTATAACCTGACAGTTAATTATAGGAAAAACAAACAAACAAACAAACAAACAAAAAAAAAAAACCAGTGTATTGGGTGTCTGTGGCAAGGAGGCAAGGATTTGGTAGCTGGGGGGCTGCAGTGATGACCTCTTCAGGAAAAGGTGAAGGGCTGCCCCCATATTGAGCACAGCTGGATACAGCAGTCTTCAAAATGAATCCATTGCTGGACAGAAGATGAATCAATCGGTCAAGCTGGTGGCACCTCTGGGAAAACATATTTAAGAAAGGACAAAATGCTGTATGACAGGTAGGAATGAAGAAAATAAATGAGAGAAATGGCTCTGCAGACAGCAAGGTCATTGAAGAAGGAGGGGGAGGAGGTGTTCCATGTCCCAGAGCAGAGATTTGCATTGCAGATCATGGGGAGTATTACAGTGGAGCAGGTATCCACACTGCAGCTTGTGTAGAGGACCATGGTGGAGCAGGTATCCCTGGAGCCTGTGGATGACCACACCAGAATGGATATCCACACTGAAGGGGACAGATATCTAGATCATTTATGAAAACGTTTAAGACAACTGGCCCTAAAATGGAGACCTGTGGAACCCCGCTAGTAGTTGTCTACCAGTTTGATGCTACCCCATTTAGTATAATGCTCTGAGCCCAACCCATCAGCCAATTGTCCATCCACCTGGACATTTTGTCCAGAAGGATACTTTGAGAGATAATATCTAACGCTTTGCTGAAGTTCAAAAAAATTACATGAACTGGCATCCCTTGGTCAACTATATGGGTAATAGAAGAGATGCAAGACATGGACTCCGGATGGCTCTTGAACAGAAGGCCTTTATTGCTATTTTTCACTCCTACATATACTTTCCCCATAGCTCCACACACTGTCCACGTGCCCGAATCTGACATACAATTGGTTAGAGACCCTCAGACTCGCACCTCGAGCCAGCCAGCAATTGGCCACCACCCAAAACTCATCCTTAGCACTGTAGCCAATTTTCTTTATCTCAGCCTTGCTCAAGTTTTTGTTTTTTGCTGCTTGATTCCTCATTATCTCTAATTCAGGGAATGTGTGAAACAGCGCGAAGCCACCTGCAAATTCTTTTCCCACAGGTAATCTTGTCATAAAAGCAAATTAAATTCATTAAATAGGTCTCTCCCCTCATAAATCTGTGTTGGCTATGAGCTATGATTGTGTCATGATTTGAGTTTTTTTTAGTAAAACCCAGAATAATCTTCTCTATAATTTTAATAGGCACTGAAGTGAGACTCACAGGCCTGTAATTACCAGGGTCTTCTATCTTGTCCTTGAAAATTTCAGCAATGTTTGCCTGGTGCTAGTCAATTGGGACCTCTCCAGATTCACAGTACCACTGAAAAATAATTGAGAGAGGTTTTGTAATGACATCAGCAAGCTCTTTGACTACCCTAGGATGAATTCCATTGGGACCCATAGACTTATGCACATTCACCTGGAGCAGAAAATCCCACAGAAGTTTAATGTTGGCTGGAAGTTTATCATTTTCACAGTCATGGTCCTCCAATTCAAGGCACCTGGGGTACCAGGGCTCATCGTCAATGTTGAAGACAGACATGAAGAAAGCATTAAATGTCTCTGTTTTGTCTATGTCCCTGTTTGTGAGGTGAACATCCTCATGGTCCTTTTTTTTTTTTGTTAATATATATATTTTTAAAAAGCCTTTTCTTATCACCCACAGAACTGGCCAGCTTGAACTCTAATTGAGTGTTGGCTGCATTAATTTTCTCCTTAGAACAGCAAACAGCATCTCTGTAGTCCTTCCATGTCACCTGTCCATGCTTCCAGTGGCCATGCACTTTCTTTTTCTACCTAAGCTCTAGAAGAAGATACCTGCCCTGCCAAGATGACTTTCTGCCCTGCCTGATTGAGTTTTGAGATTTTGGAATTGTCTGTTTCTGTGCTTTTAAGAGGTGGTCCTTCAAAACTGACCAGCACTGTTGGACCTTGATGTCATCAAAAGCAATTTAACAGGGAATGTTACTAACCAGTTCCCTGAGCATCCTGAAGTCTGCTCTCCCCAGATCTGTTGAAGTTTCGGTGGCAATTTCCTCCTATCACCAAAGATTTTAAAGTCAACTACTTCACGGTCACTATGGCCAAGATGCCCACAAGATGGACACCTATACTAGTCAGTACTAGTCTTCTGGCCAATCAAGGTAAAGAGGACGTTTCAGTTCTTTTATTTGTTTGTTTGTTTGTTTTTGCAAGGGCTTTTGTACACTTACGGGGAAGGGAAGCACTCTCTGGTTACTGAGTTCATGTGAACACTACTTATTCTGGAGAAGAATGGGAAAAGAAAACCACAGTGAAGAGCTTCCTCTGTTTCTTCTCAAGTGAACAGACCAGGTGGATCACTTCCTGTTATAAAGATTTTTATAAGGGAGGAAAGCAACTCTGAACTTACCAAGAGAAATCCAGACTTGATTTTGGAGAGCTATTCAGCTACAGGGAGGTGATAAAAGAGAGACTCTGAACAGGATGGCTGATAGGGGCAAGTAAGGGAGGAAACACACCATTTGAAAGTCATGTCACTTCAGCTGTTGGGTCTTGTCTTGTATTCAGAGGTTTATTCAAGAATAAACCTGAATTTGTGAACTTGCCTTCTTATCTAGATTAAGAGAATCTTCATATAAATAGTATTTTTGGAGAAATCTAGTCATGTATTCAACTGCCTTATGATGAAAATAGAGAACTTGTTATATGCTCTGTGACTAGCTGAAATGTTAAGCATTTTAGTAATTCCTATCATTCTGAGCTCTAGTAATTGCATTTTCTGTGTTCATTGGGCTGGGGAAAAACAGGGAAATCAGCCCATCCTACCACATCTGTAGTCTTTTCAGAATGATATACATGAAATCCCAGTCCTAGATATTAGTTATCTTCATTATCTTCATATCTACCTCTTATCTTCAATACATTTTTAATTACTTTCAATAACCACAAGGTTATCAATTGTTAATTATGGTTTGTTACTTACTCTTAGGACAGAATATCAAAGAACACATGATGGCTGAGATCAGATCCAGTCAAGAGGAAATGAAGAATTTACTGGATCCTAAGTTTGTAAGTATCCACCAACATCTCAAAACATATTCTCATGGTCCTCTTTCAGTGTTAAAAACTCAAATCAAGGCAATTGCCAGCAGTTTGACATCCTTTAGGGAAAACCTTGGACATGCTTTTGATATACAACAACTTCTAGTCGGCAAGAAGCAAATGAATAGAGACCAGCTGAATCACACAAAATATCACCTAGAAACACAAACTAGAAGAAAATAACAAATAAGCAATCCAGTCTCACCTAAAGCAAGACAATTCTTCGGGAGCACTTAGATAAATTTCCTTTTGCTACTAGCACTCTAACACTCATAAAACTGCACACACCCAGAAGTGTGTTTCCCTCACCATGCATCTATGTTCATCTCTCCCATCAGCCTGAAAGAAAGGCCTGAAAGAATAGCTGCCTGTAAATCCTGTTCTATGAAGCAGCACGTAATCATAATCCCTTTAGTATTATTCTGCTATTTGCCTCATGCAGAGTGGTCTAGTGAAGGAAGTGCTCCCATAGGGTACAGATGACAGCCAGGAATGCAGAAGTAATGAGACACTAAGTAGAACTCTTGAAACTACATCTTCCTAGGTAGAGTTAATTTTCTTCCTAGTAGCTGGTATGGTGCTGTTTTGGATTTAGGATGAGACTAATGGTGATAAAACTCCCATGTTTTAGTTGTTGTTGAGCAGTGTTTAGATCAAATCAAGGAATTATTGGATTTTCATTCTGCCCTGCCCATGAGGAGGTTGGGGGTGCACAAGAAGATGGAAGGGGACAGAATCAAGACAGCTGATCCAAACTAACCAAAAGAATTTTCCATGACATCATGGTGAACAATAAAATCTTAGGGGCGCTTTCCAAGGGGGTTAGTGATGCTTAGGGATTGGTTGAACGTTTGTTTTCTGTATTATTATTATTATTATTATTATTATTATTATTTTTCCCTACTAAACTTTATCTCAGCTCATGAGTTTTACATTTATTTTTCCAGATTATCTCCCCTGATTATCTCCCCCATTTCACCACAGGGGAGGGAGTGAGCAAACAGCTGTGTGGTACTTAGCTCTCTGCTAGGTTAAACCATAACACAAGTTAATATTTCATAAAGTTCACATCAAATGTCCATAAAAAATAATCCAAGAAATTGTGGTAAGACTTACAAATGACTTTTGTACTTTAAATAGCTTATCAAGAGGAGGTATGACATGGCAATAAAATAGGTTTCAGATAGGGCTATAAAATCTTACAAGTGGGAACTCTTGTCCATTTCAGAGGAGAACAGTCTTCTTGGAGTCCTAGTGATAGGACAAGAGGGAATGGCATTAAGCAGTACCAGAGGAGTTAGAAATTAGGAGACACTTCTCAGAAAGAATAGCTAGGCATTGGAACAGGTTGCCCAGAGACATGGTGGAGTCACTGTCCTTGGGGGTATTTAAGGAAAGATTGGATGCTTAGGGATGCGGTTTAGTGGGTGACATTGGTGATAAGGGAGTGGTTGGACCAGAAGACCTAGATCTTGCAAGTCACTTTCAGCCTTAATGATTCTATGATTCTTTGATTCTGTTATTGAGAGTAGACGTCTAGATGTCTGCTGATATGCTACTACTGGAAATCACTATTTTCGTATATAAGACAAAGCTTCTTAAACCTAATTCACAAATTATTCTGAATCTAAAAGGTCCCTGTCACCATTGAATGTCCTACAATGTTCTGTTAAGGAAACAATAGAAAAAGGCAGATATGGCTCTATCTGGCCAACAGAAACATCCCTAACAATGCACAATAAATGGCTTCCTTTTCAAGAAAGTAAATTATCTCCTGCTGTGAATTAGTGTGGTACCACATTCCTGAAAGTACAGCTGTCTTTCTCTTAGTGACCAACCTTCACTGTGTAGCAGCCATTTACACGTTATCTGTACTAGAGGCGTATTAATGATAACTCCAAGCACGCACATTATGTATGTCCTGCAACCTTTCTTCTCAGATTACCTGCAGGCATTCCTTAAAGAGAGCCACAACACTAAATCTTATCCAAGGGTGAGATTTCCAAGGGTGATAAAATCTCTTCTGCCAGTCAGTGAAAGGCCTACTGTGAAGGTCTCAACATTTTTTTAGAGCCCTCTTCCCTGTAACTGTGTAAAGTCCAATGACACCGAAGGCTGCCCATAACTGCACCGTCATTCTGCAAGTGAAAGGCAGTCAGCTGGGGAGAGACACAGACGAGGTGGGGTTTCTCTGAAGGTAAGTTTTTTTGTAAATATCCATTTTTGTATATATCCACAGTTATTCTTTAAGAATGTATCACTCTATTGCACTGTTGCCAGGAAAAAAATCTGTGAAAATGTAGGGTGTTCTAGGTTACCTTCATTATTTCTATGGGAAAATAAATGAATAAGTACCTGAAAGGAATAGAGTTTTTGTTAGTCATAAAAGCATGATATATTTCATAAATAATATATATGCATATATATGATACATATGTATCATATATATATGTAATTATATATATATATGCATATTTCAACCAAGAGGACTTCAAGACATTTTGAAGTTTAGCTTTGAGAAATATATTGTTATGGGGTGAAAAGAAAGACAACCAGAAGTATACACAGTTGCTATCGTGAGCTGTATAGCCATGAGAAAAAGTAAGATATGGCAAGTCTTGTCTGCAAAATCAATGAGGGGAACAATTCTTTGCTCCATTTCTCACAAGGGATTTCTCCCTTCAAGTGCCAATTCAACTAGTAGAAAAGTTTCACTTGCTCAGGTTGGGTGCTCTGGTTGCTGAAGAAGGAATACTGAGCTTGAAACCGTGTTTACATAAAGTTTCTTTCAGGTCTTTTTCTCAGCTGTTTGTGGTAATTTCTGTTGCTCTCAGTTGTTCTGAGATTGAAAGTATCTTATCTCTGTGGTGCTCTTTCCTAGCATGGTAACTTCGGGCATTTATTGCCCTGAGAGAGGAGGACTTAAGTCTCCAGGCCTGGGACTTAAAGATCCACTGCTAGGGCTGAGGGTCCTTCCACAGGGGTTGAGTCACTCAGAGTTCATATATGCACAGGCATGAAAAGAACATGTTGCACAGGGTGTCCTTCCTGGGACAATGTTACATGCTTGAGCAAGCAGAGCCACTACCTCACCTGCAGGGGTGACGTTCATATCTCTACTATGGGGGTCTGGCATCTTTCAGGAGGCCTTTGGTTACTGGAGACTTCCTTATGGGTTTGGCAGGTCTGACTGAGTAGGTCTCTCAGTGAGACCTGGGCCCTCCTGTGGCCGCTGCTGGAGAACAGCGAGGACAGTTGATGAAGGGCATCACCAACACCTCCCAGACACCAGAAATCCAGACAGTTAAGCTAGTGGCACTACATGACCCAGAACAGGATTCCCTTCCAAGGAAGTTGTTGCAGTGGAGTTCCCACTTCAAACACCAATGCTGGCATAAACTGTAGACAAACATTTATCCAAGCAAATATCCAGGGCTGGGTTGATCTAAATGTGTGCTTTTCAGTTTAGCTTGCATTCCAGAGGAGAGCTAGTCAGCTCAGCCAAAGCTGTGTGGTGAGGGATGTAGATCACCTTGAAGTAGGCACAGTAGGACTCTGGAGGCTCCTCTTCAGGGTTCCTCTTCCTCCCTTCAGTAAAACCACACCTGTGGGCTGCAGCCCTGTGTCTTATATGTTTGCTCATATGTAGACATTGTACATTTCTATCACTTGTTTTTTAGATCAGGGATGTTTCTGAATTTGCATCCTCTGGGACTGTGTTTTTTTAAAATTTTCCTTCCCATTTGATGCTGTAACTGGGTGGAATACCATGCTGCTTTTACTGTGTAGCAAATGGATGTTATGAAAAATAAGTGGTGTATTTTAGGAAATATCTCATGGAATCTACAGTTCCTGCCTCCCCTGCATGTTGCATGGATACCACAAAGTATGCATCAGGAATTCAGAGCTTATACATGACACTGAGAAGGCACACACAAATACATTTACTTTCACAAACATATGCATAGATCTTTTCTCACTGTTAGCACCTCCACTTTCTCAATACTTTTGGCTCGTTCAAGGCAGTGACTCTGCTGACACCTAATGGTCCTTCATGTAATTCACCAACTGTTTAACAAAATCCTTCTCTTTTTCATCATTGCACTTTCCAAAGAAAGCTAAAGAGATGGTAAGCAGACAGCAACAGGAAAGATGACTGGGAGAGAGATGAAGAGCAGAACACAGCAATCAGGTGTGCCATGAGCAGAACTCCACTGTAACAAGCAGATCCATACCTTCAGCTCCCTTCATTTCTCCCTTCAGCTTTGTCAGAATGATCTTCAGAGCACCTCCTTAGCTTGCTGCTCTGAGTCTCCAATGGGAGATATCTTCCTCATTTCACTGTGCAGGATAATGTATTGGCTTTATTTGGGAAGGCTTTGGTGGGGCTGGGGGCGGCAGGGGGTGCAGGGGTGGCCTCTGAGGAATGAGACCAGTGTCTCTGGCTTTTGTCAGACTGAGCCTGTTCCAGCCAGCTCCAGCTAATGGAAGCTGAAGGCCATGGAGAGGATTCATAGTGGAGCAGTTTTGGAAGGACTGCATTGTTTGCAAGGGACCACACTGAAAGCGAATAGTATGTGGAAAAAGGATCAACAGAAATAACGTCTATGAACTGACCGAGCCGCCCATTCCTCTGCCCTAAGGAAGGGAAGGTAGAAGAGTCATGAGCAAAAGAGTGAAGTTGAGCCTGGAAAGGAGGGAAAGTGGGAAGGTGGTATAGTTTTGTGTGTTTCTCTATACGCCGCTATATTTTTACTGGCACTAACTTAAATGAATCATCTTGAAGTCATCTGATCTGCCCACAATGTCATTTGGTAAACAATCTTTAGGACTTCATCTTATCCATGAGATATTTTCTCACCCAACAAGCTGAGGAGAAAAAATGAGAGAGTGGCATAATGGCCAGTAAATGTCAACCCAACACAGCCTATATTTGCTAGTTCTCTACCTATAGATTGGTCAGGATCAATCCAGGATTCGAGTCTAGTCTGAAGGGACATGCAAAATCAGAGAATCATAAAATCATTAAGGTTGGAGAAGACCTTCAAGATCGTCTGGTCCAACCATCCCGATACCACCAATATCACCCACTAAACCATGTCCCTAAGCACCACAACCAACCTTTCCTTAAACACCCCCAGGGACAGTGACTCTACCACCTCCCTTGGCAACCCATTCTAATGCCTGATTACTCTTTCTGAGAATAAATTTCTCCTAATTTCCAACCTAAATTTCCCCTGGAGCAACTTGAGGCCATTCCCTCTTGTCCTGTCATTGGTGATATACGATAAGAGGCCGACCCCCAGCTCCCCACACCTTCTTTTAAGGTAGTTGGAGAGAGCAATAAGGTCTCCCATGAGCCTCCTCTTCTCCAGACCAAACACCCCCGATTCCCTGAGCTTCTCCTCATAGGGCTTGTGTTCCAGACCCTTCACCAGCTTTGTAGCCAAAGGACACACTCTAAGGCCTCGATGTCCTTGTTGTAGTGACGGGCCCAAAATTAACACAGTACTCAAGGTACAGCCTCACCAGAACATGAGCTGTCAGTGTGCCCAAGAAAGCCAATGGCATCCTGGCTTGTACCAGGAACTGTATCTCCAGCAGGACCAAGGAGGTGATTGTCCCCCTGTACTCAGCTCTGGTGAGGCTGCACCTCGAATACTGTGTTCAGTTTTGGGTCCCTCACTACAACAAGGACATTGAGGCCCTGGAATGTGTCCAGAGAAGGGCTACAAAGCTGATGAGGGGCCTGGAACAGAAGTCCTATTAGGAGCAGCTGAGGGAACTGGGGTTGTTTAGTCTGGATCAGAGGAAGCTCAGGGGAGACCTTATTGTTCTCTGCAGCTACCTGAAAGGAAGCTGTGGGGAGCTGGGGGTTGGCCTCTTCTGACAGGTGACTAGAGGGAATGGCCTCAAGTTGCTCCAGGGGAGGTTTAAATTGGAAATTCAGAGAAATTTATTCTCAGAAAGAGTAGTCAGGCATTGGATTGGGTTGCCCAGGGAGGTGGTAGAGTCACCATCCCTGGGGATGTTTTAAGGAAAGGTTGGGCTTGATTCTTAGGGACATGGTTTAGTGGGTGGCATTGGTAGTAGGGTGATGGTTGGACCAGATGATCCTGGAGGTCTTTTCCAAACCTAATGTTTCTATGATTCTATGAATGCACAGAGGCAATCACCTCCCAGGTCTTGCTGGCTACACTATTCTTGTTTGGATATCAATAAAAGGTTCTTTGCTGAGAGGGTGGTTGCACACTGGAACAGGCTCTCCAGGGATGTAGTCATGGCACCAAGCCTGTTACAGTTGAAGAAGTATTTGGACTATGCTCTCAGTCATATGATCTGATGTTTTGGATATACCTATGTGAAGCCAGGAGTTGGACTCAATGATCCTTATGGGTCCCTTCCATCTCAGGATATTCTAAGATTCTATACAAGCCAGGGTGCCATTGGCCTTCTTGGCCACCTGGGCACACTGCCAGATCATTTTCAGGTGAGCATTAACTAACACCCCCAGATCCTTTTCCTCTGCACAACCTTCCAGCCACTCTGCCCCCATCATGTAGCTTTGCATGGGGTTGTTTTGGCCAAAGTGTAGGACCCACCACTTAGCCATATTGGACTTCATCCCATTGGCCTCTGCACATCAATCCAACCTGTCCAGGTCCCTCTGTAGGGCCTTCCTACCCTCTTGCATCCTAACAATTCCCCCCAACTTGGTGTCATCTGCAAACTTATTGAAGGTGCACTCAATTCCCTCATCCAAGTCATCGATAAAGATATTAAAGCGGATGGGCCACAACACTGACCCCTGGGGAGCATCATTGGTGACTGATTGCCAGCTGGATTTCACTTCATTCACCACTACTCTCTGTGCACGGCAATCCAGCCACCTATTAACCCAGCAAAGAGTGTACCTGTTCAAGCCACGGGCTGCCATCTTCTCCAGGAGAATACTGGGGGAGACTGTGTAGTCATGTCTTTGCTGAAGTCTAGGTAGGTTATGTCAGCAGCCTTTCCCTCATCTACCATGTGGGTCACATTGTCATAGAGGGAGATTAGGCAGGATTTGCCTTTCATGAACCTGTGCTGATTTGGCATGATCCCCCAGTTTTCCTGCGTATACTGTGTGATTGCATTCAAGAGGACCTGTTCCATCACCTTTCCTGGCATGGAGGTCAGGCTGACAGGCCTGCAGTTCCCCTGGTCTTCCTTATGGCCCTTCTCATAGATGGGCATCATGTTAGCAAGTTTGCAATCACCCAGGACCTTTCCGGATTACCATGACCACTGATAGATGATGGAAAGTTTTTGAAGTGCTTCTACATTTGAAGTCCTTCTACACCAATGCACACAGCATAAGGAACAAACTAGAGAAGCTAGAAGTCTTGGCCCAGTCCCAGAGCTACAATATCATCAGCTACAAAAGAGCTACAAAATCACTGAAAATGATTTGAGAAGCTTGTGACTTTTGTTTTTACTGTTCTCACACTGCTTGTCCTGTTTTTCTCAGTCTTCCTCCTTATTTTAGAGCAGTTCAGCCACTTATCTACTTAACATTCCTTTTTGTTATGACTACACAACTACCTTTGAATACAAAAGGTTAGTTTCCTATTGCAAGATCACATTCTACTTGAATAACATGTTCTACTGCAAAAATACAACCTTGCTTCTCACTCATCACCTTTCCTGGCACCAAGGTCAGACTGACAGGCCTGCTATTCCCTGAGTCCTCCTTACAACCATTCTTATAGATGGGCATCACATTAGCAAGTCTCCAGCCATCCAGGACCTCTCTGGATGAACATGACTGCTGGTCTAACAGAACAATATCCTTCTGAATGTTGGTTCTAACATCCTGGTTCTAACAGATCAACATCCTTCTTGTGCTGGGGGCCCCAGACCTGGACGCACTACTGCAAGTGGGCCTCCCAAGGGAAGAATAGAGGGGGACAATCACCTCCCTTGACCTACTGGCCACACGTCTTTTGATGCAGCCCAGGAACCCCAAGTCCTTCTCTGCAGGTCTGCTCCCAATGTGTTCTGCTCCCAGTCTGTCCTCATGTCTGGGATTGCCCTGACCCGGGTGAAGCACCTTGCACATGGACTTGTTGAACCTCACATGGTTCACATGGGCCCACTTCTCTAGCTTGTCCAGATCCCTTTGGATGGCACTCCTTCCTTCTGATGTATCAACTGTACCACTCAGTTTGGTGTCATCTGGAAACTTGCTGAGGGTGCACTCAATCCCATTGTTTATGTTGTTGATAAAGATATTAAACAGTACCAGTACCAGGACAGACCCCTGAGGGACACCACTTATCATTGGCCTCCACATGGACATTGAGCCATTGACCACCATTCTCTGCCTGTGACCTTCAAGCCAGTTCCTTATCCACCGAAAGGTCCACCCATCAAATACATATCTCTCCAATTTGGAGACCAGGATATCATGTGGGACCATGTCAGAGTCCTTAGAGATGTCCAGGTAGATGGCATCAGTCTTCCCTTACCAACTGATGCAGTCACTCCACCATATAAGGCCACCAGACTGCTCATGCACAATTTGCCCTTCGTGAAGCCATGCTGGCTGTCTCGGATCACCTCTTTCTCTTGTATGTGCCTTGACATTGCTTCCAGGAGAATCTTTTCCATGATCTCTCCTGGCACAGAGGTGAGGCTCACTGGCCTGCAGTTCCATGGGTCCTCCTTTCTACCCTTTTTAAAAATGGGAATGATGTTTCCCTTTTTCCAGTCACCATGGACTTTGCCTCACTGCCAGGACTTCAAATATGATGAAAAGAGGCTTGGCAACTACATCAGCCAGCTCTGTCAGGACCCTGGGATGCATGTCATCAGGCCCCATAGACTTACACTTGTTTAGTTTCATCAGGTGGTCTCGAACCTGGTCTTCACTTATAGTGGGTGTCATTTAGCTTCCCCAGCCTCCATCTATGGGTTCAGGGAAACAAGAGATGTGCAAAGCCTGACTATCAGTGAAAACTGAGGCAAAGAAGTTGTTGAGGACCTCAGCATTCTCCATGAATGTTGTCACCTGTTCACCCTTCAAAGGAGGAGGTACAATCTACTTGGCCTTTCTTTTCTGAGCAATGTACCTCTAGAATCCCTTCCTGTTATTCTTTGCATCCCTTGCAAGGCTCAGTTCCATCTGTCCCTTGGCTTTCCTTATCCCATCTGTGCACATCTGAACAGCATCCCTGTACTCTTCTGAGGCCACATGTCCCTGCTTCTACTGCCTGTGAATTTCCTTCTTGAACCTCAGTTTGACCAGCAGATCCTTTTCTAGCCACCCCCAGGCTTTCTGCCACATTCACCTGCTCCATTGTGAGCTGTGTTTTTGCATGTGCTGCTCCTTCTGGACAAGAAGGACATGTCAAAATATGAGGAACCTATGGAGGTCTGTCATGCTAAAGGCCACCCCCAGCCTTGTGGAAAAAATGACATTTGGAAAGAGCACAGTAAGCCTTCCCTATCGTCTGTCCTGAATACAAACAACATCCTCCCTCTGCGTTCAGCTTCCCCAGGGCACGAGTCAGGAATGACCATGCAGCTAGAGAGGTCTCAAGAGGGGTTGACAAACCCTCAGGGAAGAACCACCAGCCAAAAAGGAACACCAAAGACAAGGAAGAGCTCTAGCTCCTGAAGGCATAGCAGATGAAAGACAAGTGTCAGATAGCTCTGGACACCAGCAGAAGCTGCCTAGCAATGGGTGAATTATTTGGTAGCCTTGGCAGAGATGCCTGGTGAATTTGACCTCTTCTCTTTGTCTATCCCTTTCACCATCCCACACACTGCCCTTCCCAAAGGCCTGGAGGAATTTCTTTATTGTATGCTGCAAACCCATCCAATTGTTCCTAGACAGCACATGGTGCCTAGCAGAAGGGTGTCTAGTGGATCAGAATGAGAGGCTAGGCCAGCCGTGGGCCACACCAGGACAGAGCAGGGGAGCATGGACTGTGCACATATTGACATCATATTGACCCTGGCATGGGGGGCAAGTTCTTTTCCAACCTCTGTTCTTTCCAGAAGAGTTTTTGAGGGACATGCTCTTTCCTTGGGGAAGGACTGTGATGGCAATATTTGTACTCTTTCACGTGTCCATGGATTTTTTTTTAAAAGAGGATGAGGCTGGGGGGGGAAGGGGGGAGGCGGGGGTGTTGTTGCCATTCCGCTGAGGTTCACTAAGAAGTCAGAAAATGCTAGTGTTTGTGGATAATGGGTTACCATGGTGCAGTGGTTTCTTTTTTTTTATTTTTTTCAGGCTTCACCCTTAAAGGAGAACAATCCTTCTGCCAAGAAGGACTTGCATTCCCATGAGGAAAAGTACTCCAAGCTGACCAAGTGGGAAGGAGATCCAGAAAGTATGGGAAAAGGTAGCTAGCTGTGACAGAGTATTCGTCTCTGTAGTCCTGGGAACTCATCCTAAGGTTAGCCCTCCACCTTACATCAGAGTTGGCCATCTGCAGAGATTTTTTTGAAGTCCAGAGAAGGAAGCAATGTCCCCTCCCCACAGTTCTTCAGATCCCGTTTTCCCATCTTATCAGAACTAAGGGTTGCTGGAATGATGTGCTATCACCTCAAAACTAAGCACAAAAAAAAAAAAAAAAAAAAAAAAAAAAAAAGCAAAAGCACATCCACAAAAAACACTGTCCTGTATTGGAGAGTTCCTCAGCTTCCTTCCATTTCACTTCCTTGGTGAAAAAGGCAAAAATCAAAGTCCCAAACCAAGGTTGGACAAATGCAACAGACCCCTCCAGAATCTTCCAGGGCATAATGGAGCATTGCCTTGTACCTGCTGAGAGGAGATGGGAGGAAGCAGAGCGATCCCTGTGTGGGTTGGGAGGAGCGGAAGGGGCAGCCCCCTGAAACCTTCCCAGCAAGGACCATGGGATGCTGCCCTTGGGCTCTCAGTCAGTTTAAACAGCCTCATGGCCCTGAGAGCATGAGTGGGCCTCCACAGTAGGATATAGTGGTCCAAACCCACAACGTTCATATCATGCTTATGGTTCATAGGACAACACGATTCCTGTGCTGCCTGCATGACTTGTTCGTCCCCAAAAGCTTTGCGTATCATTTCTTGCACTTCCTTAGGGAAAGGTCTTTGCTAAGTCTCCTCTTTTCTGTCTTTTCATATGAATGCAATGCCCAGAACACAAGGAAATTTCTTGGAATGTCCAAGACCTTAGGAATCATTTTGAGCCTTCAAGTAAGTATGCATGATCCTGTTCCTCTTGCCAGTGGTCTTCCTTGGGAACATCTCAGGTGGGATGGAGCATTGCAGACAGAACTGCACCCCTGTGGGCTCTACTGCTCTGAGCATCTTACCCACAGATGCTCTTCCAGTCCACAGCAGAAGGCTGAGACTTTGGGAAGGGATGGATTTTTCCCCAGCAGCCGTGCATATCATTTCTTGTACTTCCTTGGGGAAAGGTCTTGGCTAAACTTCCTCTTTTCTGTCTTTTCATATAAATATTCTCTCCAGGATTCAAGAAAAAGTCTAAGAGTGTCCATGACCTCAGGATGAACATTGAGCTTTCCAGTAAGTACACTGCATCCCTTTCCTCTAGCTCACGCTCTTCCTTGGGAGAAACTAAAATTGGAGAGAAGTGAGCCCCTGTGGAGGTAACCTCCTCTGAGCAAGATTTCTAGAGAATCTCTCTAGATGAGACCAGACCAGACCAGAAGGCATAGCCATCAGTAGAGATGGATTTGGTCCCGGGGCACTATTCTTTAACACCAGGCACATCCTATTCCAGAAGAGTCTACTGCTGTGGTTAGGAGTGGAAGGCTTTCAAACAATGGTCTCAGAGGAAGATCCTGGGAGGTAATTAACAGGTTATTGTGAGATTTCCCTCCACTGCTGTACACTAAGGATGGACATTCATACATAAAACCTTGTATGGTAAGGAATGGATATTCTTCACCCCAGATTCTCTTGTGGGTGGCAGCTCTGCAGCTCCTCAGCTGGCAGTTCCAGGCGAAGGAAGATGACTCCCCAAGCACGTGGGAGCCTGCCTTACTCCATGCTGCCTGGAGGCAAAGGGAGGCAGAGAGGCAGGAAGTAGTGCACCTGTCTTGGAATGAATGAGAAGGGCATTTCTAGGTCCCTTCCTCTGCCTCCCAGGGGCTGATCCTTTCTCAGAGCCCCAGGTTTCTTCACACATTATTCTTCAGAGGTGGGAAGGTGTGCAGCATGGCCAGCTTTCTCAGAAGCGGCATCTTCATAAGGGCTTCTCCAGAGGTTTCCACCTCTCTGAACATACTCCAGGAGAGGTCATGTCTCCCCTGTCCAATGCAAAAAGTTCCAGCTTTGCGGGCACAGAGGGCTAAGGCATCCTCAGCCCCCTCCTGGTTGTGTTTTTGCATTTGCTGCTTCTTCTGGGCTGGCAGCTCATGTGAGGCATGGCCAGATACGTGGAACCTGTGGAGGTCTGTCATGCTAAAGGCTGACCCCAGCCTTATGAAACCATGGCTGTTAGAAAGAGCATAGAAAAGGCCTCCCTCTAAGCTGTCCTCAGCACAAAACTGCATCCTCCCTCTGCGTCCAGCTTCCCTTGGGCATGTGTCAGGAATGATCGTGCACCTGGAGAGGTCTCAAGAGGGGTTGACAAACCCTCAGGGAAGAACCACCAGCCAAAAAGGAACACCAAAGACAAGGAAGAGCTCTAGCTCCTGAAGGCACAACAGATGAAAGACAAGTGTCAGATAGCTCTGGACACCAGCAGAAGCTGCCTAGCAATGGGTGAATTATTTGGTAGCCTTGGCAGAGATGCCTGGTGAATTTGACCTCTTCTCTTTGTCTATCCCTTTCACCATCCCACACACTTCCCTCCCAAAGGCCTAGAAGAATTTCTTTATTTTATGCTGCAGACTCATGTAACTCTCTTGGGCAGCACATGGTGCCTAGCAGAAGGGTGTCTAGAGGAACACAATGCAAGGCTAGGCCAGCAGTAGGCTACACGAGGGCAGACCAGGGCAGCCTGGACTGTGCTGAATCACATCCACAATGACATGGAGTCAAGTTTTCCTCCTGCCTTTGTTCTCTCCAGGATGCCTGCATGCAAGGACATGCTCTTAGCTCAAGGAAGACCTAGGATTATCAAGACCTGCATCATGACACAGGGCCATTTCCTTTGCCTGAAACTGTATTTGTTGGTGTTTTTTTTTTTTTAATTCTTCAGAATATCAGTCCAAAGACAGGAGACAGTCATGGTTGTGGATAAGGGTTTACCTTGGTGCTATGGTTTCCTTTTCCCAGGCTCTACCATTACAGCAGAACAATCCTTCCACCAAGGAAGACAAGTACATTCCCATGAGAGAGACCAGGATCACTACTCCAGACTGACCAAGGGGGAAGGAAATCCAGAACATCTGGAAAGAGGTAACAAGGAGTGCCATCTCTGTAGAGATTTCTTTGCAGTCTGCTAAGGGAGACCAGTTCTGCAGGTCCCGTTTTCCCCTCTTCTCACTTCTACCACCCTCACCACACACACACATGCACAAGCACACACACACAAACAATGTCCTGTGTTGGAGAGTTCCTCAGTTTCCTTCCATTTGCATTTGGGATTAACACTGGCTCAGCTCTCAAATGCCTGTTGGCTTGCCCCACTGCTGCTGGGCTGGAGATGCACATCTGACCTCTCCTGTCTTGGAACAGTTTAATACCCACTCAACAGAAGCCCTGAGACATCTGCTCCACCTCAGGATAGACCCCAGATTCAGCAGGAGACACTGCTAGAGACCTTCTATATTCCTTCTCACCCTGAACACCTACGTCTCTTGGTGAAAAATGCAAAAACCAAAGTCCCAAACCAAGGTTGGACAAATGCAACAGACGCTTCCAGAACCTGCCAGGGCATGATGGAGCACTGCCTTGTACCTGCTGAGAGGAGATGGGAGGAAGCAGAGAAATCTGTGTGTAGGTTGCAAGGAGTGGTAGGGGCAGCCCCCTGAAACCTTCCCAGTAAAGACCATGGGATGCTGCCCTTGGGCTCTCAGTCAGTTTAGACAACCTTATGGCCCTGAGAGCATGAGTGGGCCTCCACAGTAGGATATAGTGGTCCAAACCCACAACGCTCCTATCAGGCTGTTGGTTAATAGGACACTGTGATTCCTGGGCTGCCTATGTGACTTTTTCGTCCCCAAAAGCTGTGCATATCATTTCTTGCACTTCCTTAGGGAAAGGTCTTTGCTAAATTTCCTCTTTTCTGTCTTTTCATACGAATACAATGCCCAGAACACAAGGAAATTTCTTGGAATGTCCAAGACCTTAGGAATCATTTTGAGCCTTCAAGTATGCACGATCCTGTTCCTCTTGCCAGTGGTCTTCCTTGGGAACATCTTGGGGGAGATGGAGCACTGCAGAGGGAACTGTGACCATGTCGGCTCTATTACTCTGAGCAACTTACCCACAGAAGCTCTTCCAGTCCACAGTAGAAGGCTAAGGCTTTGGGAAGGGATGGATTTGATCCTACGGGCACACCTCTTTAATATTAAGCACGTCCTTCTCCAGTAGAGTGTATTGCTGCTGTTGGGAGTAGAAGGCTTTCCAACAATGGGCTAGGATGAAGAGGCTGCTGGCTGGGGTTGGGGAAGAGGGGGTGAAGATGTCATTGTGAGATTTCCCTGCACAGCTCTATGGTAAGGGTGAACATTCATAAATACACTCTTGTCTTGCAAGGTAAGGCATGAGTATTCTTCAACTCAAACTTTCTTTTGGGTGGCAGCTCTGCTGCTGCTCAGCATGCAGTCCCGGGCAGAAGATCACTTCCCACACACATGGAAGGCTGGCTTTCTGCATGATATCTTGAGTCAAAGGGAGGCAGAGAGACTGGGAGCAGTACACCTGTCTTGGGATGAATTTTAAGGCCACTGCCAGGTCACCTCCTATGCCTCCAGGAACCGCATCCTTTCTCAGAGTCCCACATGTGGCTTAACAGATTATTCTTCAGAGCTGGGAAGGTGTCCAGCATGGCCAGCTTTTCCAGAAGTGGCATCTTCATAAGGACTCAGTCCGCCCTTTCGGAGAGGTCACATCTCCCCTGGCCAATGCAAATAGATCCAGCTCTGTGGGAAGAGAGGTATCAGGCTTCCTCAACCCCTTCTCGACTGTGTTTGTGCTCTTGCTTCTCCTTCCAGACAGGTAGCTGGTGTGAGAATGACCAAATAAGAGTTACCTATGGAGGTCTGTCATGCATAAGGACCCACCCTGGAACTGTGAAACTGTTGCTCTTGAAAAGAGACGGTAACATCCTTGAACTCTACCTGAGTTGCCAGTCCCTTCTTCCACCAGATATACTCTTTTTTTCCCAGCCACTCAAGAGAAGTTCCTTTTTCAGCCATGCTCGTCTTCTTCCCTGTTGGCTCATGTTATGGCACATGGATACAGCCTACTCCTGTGCCTTTAAGACTTCCTTCAGGAGGAGTGTCCGGCCTTCCTCGACCCCTCTGCCCTTCAGGACTGACTCCCAGAGGACCCTGCCTACCACTGTCCTAAACAGTTCAAAGTCTGCCCTCTGAAAGCCCAAGGTAGCGGTTATACTGACCCCCCTCCTGACTTCAAGAATAGAGAACTCTACCATTTCATGGCCGCTCTGCCCAAGACAACTCCCTACCACCACATCTCCCACCATTCCTTCTCTGTTCGTGAACAGCAGATCTAGCTGGGCATCCTCTCTGGTAGGCTCACTATCCAGCTGAGTCAGGAAGCTATATTCAACATGCTCCAGGAACTTCCTAGACTGTTTCCACATGGCTATATTGTATATCCAACATATTTCCGTGAAGTCTGCCATGAGAATAAGCGCTGGCGATTGCATGACTTCTGCCACCTGCTTATAGAACACCTCATCCCATCTATAGGAGACCCCTACCAAGATGCCCGCCTTGTTGGTTATGCCGATGATCCTTACTCACATGGACTGTAACTTGCCTTTCCCAACCCTGGGCTCAACAACATCAGGATACTCTCTTACATAGAGAGCCATGCTGCTGCCCCTCCTTTGTTGCCTGTCCCTTCTGAAGAGCTTATAGGCATCTGTTGCAGCACTCCAGTCATGGGAGCAGTCCCACCACGTTTCCTTGATAACAACTAGGTCATAGTTCACCCACCGCGCAATGGCTTCCAGCTCCTGTTTGTTGTCCACGCTGTGTGCATTGATGTAGATGCACTTCAGTTGCGCCATTTTCCTCACCCCCAGCTCTGGCATTGTTCCCTCAGGCTCATCTCTATTGAGCCTCATTTCATCCATGTTCCCCTTTGTACCTTGTTTAAAGCTTCTCAACGAGCCCTGACAGCTCCTGGGCTAGGATACCTGTCCCACTTTGAGGCAGGTGGACCCTTCTGTGGTTGTTGGGCAAGATGCCAAGTAAACTTCCCCATGATCAAAACCCAACAAAATTCCTGTGATGTCACCAGCCTCTTAGCCATGGATTTGTCATCTGGGCTTTCCAGGTCCCCTCAGTATCCCTCCCTGCCACTCAAAGGATAGAGAAAAACACCACCTGTTATTCCCACTCCATCCACTAACTGCCCCAATCCCTTCCAGTCCTTTTGATAGCCTTCAGGCTTCTCTCAGTGATTTCACCACTGCCAGCCTGAATTATTACTAAGGGATAATCATCAGAGGGGTGAACCAAGCCAGGGAGTTTCTTGGTAATGTCCCTGACCCAGGCACCATGTAGGCAGCAGACTTCCTTCCCTACACATAGGGTCTGGCCGACATATGGGGCCCTCTGTTCTCCTCAGAAGGGAGTCACCTACAATAATTACCCTTCTTTCCTTCTTGGTGGAGGCTGTCTTGAGGCATGGAGTTGACTTCCTTGCCCTAGACAACCTCCTGGAGGGACCTTCCCCCACATCCTCAACAACTCCTCCCTCAAGCTCTAGGGCCTCAAACCTATTGCATAAGGGAACCTGGGGAGGCAAGGAGGGTAGGGAGGGGTCTCACCTGTGATGCCAGGCAGGGACCTGTTTCCATTCCTGTCCATCTGTCAGGACCCTCCCTCTGCCTGACAGTGACAGGGCAGGGGATCCACCACTATTTGGGGTGTATCGCCCGGTGCCATTCTCTCAGGCATGGCAAGGAGTGACTCTGCAACACTAACTCCTGCTCGCACCTCACACAGCCAGTATCTCTGCCACCCTCTATTGTGAGCAAAGGGATGAGGCAGCCCCTGCAGCCAGAGACCTGAAAAGCTGCATTTCTGGGCAGGCACTAGGTGTGCCTTGCTGTAGTGTTTTTGGCAAGGGCTTTCCCCTTGATGGAGACCATGGCAGGGTTTGCCATCTGGAAGGCAGCCAGTAGGTGAGCTGATTTCGTAAGTGGGGGAAGGAAACAAGGCCCTGCCTACGCAAATTCAGCACGCGCAAACTGCCATGCTGTACACTGACTGATGAATGCAACATCTGGTTTCTCCACTCCCTCCACCCTGTACCTGCTGAAAGGAGATGGGAGGAAGCAGAGTGATCCCTGTGTGGGTTGGGAGAAGTGAATGGGGCAGCCTTAGCCCCCTGAAACCTTACCAGAGCACTTGGCCTCTGGGGCAGTTTAGACAGCCTCATGGGCCCTGAGAGCAGGAGTGGGGCTCCACGGTCAGATACATTGGTCCAAACCCACAAAGATGCTATCTGGCCCTTGGTTTACAGGACACCATGTTTCATGGGTGGCCCACGTGGTGTGTTTGTCTCCAAAAGCTGTGCGTATCATTTCTTCTACTGCCTTAGGGAAAGGTCTTTGCTAAATTTCCTCTTTTCTGTCTTTTCATATGAATACAATGCCCAGGACACAAGGATATATCTTGGAGCATCCAAGACCTTAAGATGAATTTTGAGCCATCAAGTAAGCATGCACGATCCCAACCCTCTTGCCAGCAGCCTTCCTTGGGAACTTCTTGGGTGGGATGGAGCACTGCAGAGAGAACTGTGACCATGTCGGCTCTATTCCTCTGAGCAAGTTACCCACAGAAGCTCTTCCAGTCCACAGCAGAAGGCTGAGACCTTGGGAAAGGAAGGATTTTTTCCCCAGAAGTTGTGTATATCATTTCTTGTACTTCCTTAGGTAATGGTCTTTGCTAAGTTTCCCCTTTTCTTTCTTTTCATATGAGTACAATATCCAGGATGCAAGAAAATGTCTCAGAGTGTCCAAGACCTTAGGATGAATATTAAGCCTTCTAGTAAGTATGCTAGATCCCATTCGTCTTGCCCATGCTCTTCCTTGGGATTGGAGAGAAGTGAGCCTGTGAGGTCTAGTCCTCTGAGCAAGCTTTCCAGAGAACACATTCAGACCAGATTAGAACAGAAGGCATTGCCTTCAGAAGAGATGGATTTGGTCCCAGGGGCACACCCCTTTAACGTCAGGTACGACCTTCTCCAGCAGAGGGCATTGCTGTGGTTGGGAGAGGAAGGCTTTCAACAGATTGGCTCAGAGGATGCTGCTGGTTGGTGCTGGGGACGAGGGGGTGAAGATAGAATTGTGAGATTTTCCTGCACTGCTGTAGAGTAAGGGTGGACATTCATACAGACACTCTTGTATTATAAGGTAAGCAATGGATATTCTTCACCCTAAACTCTCTTGAGGGTGTCAGCTCAGCAGCTCCTCTGCTGGCAGTCTCGGAAAGAAGAAAAATAACTCCCTATGCATATGGGAGAGTGCCCCCCTGCATGCTTTGGATGTAACCGAAGGCAGAGAGGTTTGGAGCAGTGCATCTGCCTTGGGATGAATGAGAAGAGAACTGCTGGGTCACTTTTTGTGCTTCCCAGAACCCAATCCTACCTCACAGACCTACAGTTTATACGTCAGAGCTCGGAAGGTGGCCAGGATGTCTGGTTTTCTCAGAAGGGACATCCTCAAAAGGGCTTCTCCAGTGATTTCAGCCAAACTCGCCATACTTTTGGGAGAGGTCATATCTCCCCTATCAAATAAAATAGTTCCAGCTCTGTGGGCAAAGAAGGCTTCGACATCCTTAGCACCCGCGCACACTGCATTCCGCTTTACTTCTGCACGTGTCAGGAATGGTCACGTCCCAGGAGAGGGGATGAATGAGAAGGGCTCTGCTGAGTCCCTTCCTCTGCCTCCTGGGGTCCCATCCTATCTCAGAACCCCAACACTGCTCCACCGACTATACTTCAGAGCCGGAATGGTCTCTAGCAAGGC